>CM034243.1:18555592-19105592 GCA_019916065.1 Vitellaria paradoxa | reverse complement strand
GACTTTTTTTTATGCTTTGCCAACTGGCAGACATCACATTGCAAAAGACTCTTATTTTTGGAAAACAACTCAGGAAATAAGTGTTTCAGATATGGAAAACTAGGATGTCCCATTCGGTAGTACCACAACATAATCTCTTCTTCCTTTGGTAGCAAGATCTTGTCACTCACGGCTAAAACTTTAATAACAAAATTCTCCATACTGTCAAAGAAATAGAGTCGTCGTCGTTTACTAGCATTGCCAATCTTCTTCCCCAATTTCGGGTCCTTAAACACACATACTTTATCAAAAAAATTCACAGTACATTGAAGGTCTTTCACAAGCTTATTAACAGATAACAAGCTAGAGAATAATTTAGGCACATGGAACACATATTGTAAAGTAAGATCAGGGCTAATTTTTATAGATCCAAGCCCAACGACAGGAGCTAGTGTTCAATTTGCAATTTTTACTTTGTAATTTCCAAGACTGGAATTATAAGAATTAAACAACTATCCACAACTTGTTATACGATCACTTGCACCTGAATTAACAATCCAAATTTCTTCCTTCACCATCCTACCACAAAAAGCAGTTCAGAATGTAACTTTCTACACAAAGAAAGAAGAACCTGATTCGCGGCTGTTGACCGACTATGCTCCCAACAACTTGTATAGTTGTTCAACTTGATCCCTAGTCAGAGCCAAACTATGTCCTCCTAGATTTGGTGGTTCTGTTGCAGCTTATAATGCTTGGTATCCTCTACGTTCTTTGTTTTTAAACTTAATAGAGACCCAACCACTTGACTTGCTAGTTTCCAACAGTTCTCGCTTGAGTGATTTGGCTTGTGGCAATGATACCACCACAGTTTATTTTTGTTATGTTCCTTTTGACCCCTGTTCCTTAGACAGCAAGGGCTAATCTTTTAACAACCGGTGCAATTATTGAAACGCCCAACATCACCTTTCTTCGGTTCTCTTCGCAACAAACCTTTGCGAAGATTTCTCCTATGGCTGATAATGGCTTAACTCCAAGCAACCTCTCACAAACCTCATCTAGTTCCTTATTAAGTCCATCTAGAAAGTCATAGATTTGTTCTTCATCTCCCACCCATCTATATATTGGAGTGCATCTTCAGGGCACTTCCACTTGTATTGTTGAGACAGATCCAGTTCTTGCCAAATTTTGGATAATCTATTGTAGTATTGAGTGACATCCAAACCTCCTTGCTTCAAGTTTCTAGCTTGATTTCGAGGTTTGAATTTCTGGGCTAAATTTTCGAAATCAGAGAAAGCTAAGCTAACAGCATCCTATAGTTCCTTCACTGTAGAATAATAAAGATACGCCTCGCCAATAATTTCCTGTATAGAGTTGACTAGCCATACCATAACCATTGAATTTTGTGCATCCCACACCAGATAAGTTGGATCATCTTCATTCAGTCGCTTTGTCGAACCATCAATATAGCCAAGCCTTCTTTTTGCTCTAATGACCATCTGAACCACCCTAGACCAAACCAAACCAAACCAAACCAAACCAAGCCTTTTCCACTAGATGGGGTCGGCTATATGGATTTGTCGAAACCAATTAGATCTATTTAGGGTCATATCCTCCGATAGATCTAGGTAGGTCAGGTCATGTCTAATAGTTTCTTTCCAACTTCTCTTGGGTCTTCCTCTACCTCTCCTACTCCTGGCAATCTCTATACTTTCGCACCTTCTAACAGGTGCCTCCGCTGGACACCTTCTAACATGACCAAACCATCTGAATCACCCTAGACCACTGTAGGAAATTCTTTCCATTAAGTTGATGGGTTGTAATTTGGAGATATGAAGAGGAATCGGACATTACACTGGGGGCAATTATAAAAGTAGTCAATTACAAGACGTCTAATGACTCCTCAACAATCTCGCCTCTGCTTGTCCTAGTAAAGGCCGCATTGACCATATTCTCTCCTCAACGACAATATCTATTTCTACTCTGATACCATGTCAGAGATAACAAGAAAAGAGAATAATAAAACATTGCAATACCTTTTCTTATTTACATAAACTTAATCCATAATTACAATCAACATGTATAACCCTTTAAATAGAAAATACAAAGACAAACCAAAAGACATCCTAGGAAAGACAATCCTAGGGGAGATTAAAAGACAATTGAAGGGGGAGAAGTATTATTCAAGGGGATACGCGCATTAAATGCTTGATGTCCAACCAGATTCAACGCATATTGATGGCCTTTAATTGCCGCTAGCTTTCCCTCTATTATTAATTTCGCTAGCAAAAATCATGACCAAGCTGCAAATCAAGGCAATGATTTGAGGAGAACATTGTAGATTTGTCATTCTGAACAAAAATGCGCCTATTATCACGGTAAAATCAAACTTCTACTATTGTACCCTAGAAATGAACTAAGAAATAAAAAGGTGCGCCAGTTATCATGGTAAAATCAAACTCTACTATTGTACCCTATTTTGAACTAAGAAATAAAAAGGCAATAGGCATTTATACTAATGATGCCACGTAAACAAATGTATGATGAAGAGAATATTGAAACATAAAAGTGAGAAATAGTTTATATCTCATACCGAAAAGGCAATACTTGTGACAGATACTGAACTCTGGACCACACTAAGTTATCATTCATAGGATAAGAGATGCCCTCCAATTTCAGAAGAAGAAAAGCAAATAACTAGTAGCAGCTAAAATTAAACCCCACATGGATTGCCTTCAAACATACTTGAGAAGTACTTGCAGTCCATGAAATTTGGTAATTCAGCTAGTTATAATTGCAGGACTTTAATTTTTAAATGGGTGACATGGATGAGAAAACAATCATATGTAATGAGATAAGTAGATTTTATGTGCTTATGTGTGGATTTATATTGGATTTCTTGACAGGATCAGAGTAAGAAAAGAACACCTACATCAGATAGCCCAAAAATCTCAGGGAGCTCCGCAAATACAAAAAATGAACCCTGCGGTTCAAATTGAACCTTGAAACCAACACCAGCAAGCAACTTGACAATGTAATCTCTTCTTGATTCATAATCCTAAGCAGTAAACAACTACGAATTACAAAAACAATTGACATTTTCACAATACACATACCATCAAATAAGTAACCCATTGCACGCAATCAAATTGACAAAACCAAGGAAAAAGTAGCAGTTTCAAAATCCTACCCTTCAATTGACAAAACCAGGGAAGAAATAGCAGTTTCAAAATCCTACCCTTCTTAACAATGCAAAGTATTCTGGGGGACTAGTCAAAGCAGTCAAGGCAGCTTCCTGGAAAGGTGCTGGAGCAGAGTCTGTTATTTTAATATGGATATTTCTAATTGCAGATGCAATATAAGCAGGAGCAATTGCCCATCCAATCCTCCAACCTGATAGAGAGAGAGCCCATGGTGACATAGTGCAGATCTAAACATGAGTTTATGCAACAACAGTCCACTGGTTATCCATATATTTATACAAGGCACTGCACGCAAGGTAAGAAATCTGTTGACAGAATTTTGAAGAATAAGAAATCTTTCAACAAATACACCTTTTAAATTTCAAGTCGGTAGGTAAGATTAAGCATGCCTGTAACACTGTAGGTCTTAGACAATGAAGATGTGATGATAGTTCGCTTTTGCATTCCATTAAGTGAGGCCAAGGAAATATGTTTCTCCTTGTTATATGTTATGTGCTCATATACCTGCAGAGAAATCCAGAAAACATAGGATAAAAAAGGCAGTACATTTGGGAAAAAAATGAGAAAAATTCAGTAACTTTCACATTCATTCACTTTTTCTCAGCCATTAGCAAGATGACAATCATACTTCATCGGTTATAGCCAGGCAATCTCTGCTGTGGCAAGCTCCAGCAATTATCTCAAGCTCATCCTCCGTGAAAACTTTTCCAGTTGGGTTATGAGGGCTGTGCCATTATATATCATTACATTTATAATCCTGATACAGATATTGTAGTAACAAATATTTACTGAACAATTCTATACATTCTTCCAATTTGCACAAAAGTTCAATCAGCATTTGATGAACCTCCTCTCTGCACGCCAGTAATTTCTCTATGTGAGGGAGTTGATAATGCAACCTTCAATAGATTTCCAACCATTGAGCTTTCAGCTAGTTCACCTAAAAGCTTAGTGTCCTTTGAACTAAATATAGTATTACAAAAGGGAAAAAGAGAATACATTTATCATCATAAATTACATAAGCTGGTACCGTGCAACATTTTATTACTTAATGGCAACAACTTCATAAAATTACTGAAATTTCCGAATCACCCAAATCAATCAACTAATCACAGAAATAATGAACACAAGATTGGTAACAAAGAAATCTTTTACAAACTAGCAAAGGTAAAACTCCCGGTCCGATTTCGCAGACCACCCAAACTTCCACTCTATAATTAGGTTACAAGTATCCACTCGAAATCTCTACGACTCCTTACACGACTTTTTTCAAGCACTTGCTCAAATTCTCGACACATCTAGATCAAGTGGAAACCAACTTTTCAACTCCTTATAAAGTGAACAGACTCAACAAAGAGTAAAGAAAAAACAAGAGAAAGACTTATAAGCTCACAAGGAAAATTTCTCTCTCTCACAAGATTCTATAATATGCCCCTTCAATTTTTATTTGTACATTAAGCTTGGGTACATATATATCAATTTATAAAATCCTATTCCAAGTAGAACTTAAATACATCAACAAATTTCCCATAACGAAAATAAAATCTTTATAGTATCAGAATCTTCGTCAGGAAATTCTCCAAGTATTGCTGGGACTCTTTAGGATTTGGAAACTTGTATAATTCTTTCATGATCTACAAGAACTCTATCTTCATTCAGTTTCCTTTTTTGTTTAGGTTTCCTAATTATACCAGCAATATATTAGGAAACTCAATCCTTACCCGATTTGCAAACTCAACCTTTATCCGATTATGAAACTCCATCGTTGTTTGATTTAGGAAACTTGAATCCCATTCCATGTCCAATTAGAAAATCTTGTCCTTAATTGCAAATTTAATTCTTCTGTCTGGATTTGCCATAAATTTGACTTTACAATTACCAACAGAAGCTAAAAGAGGGCTACTTGTTCTTTGCAAATATTTTATAGTAGTATCTGTCCTCCAAGTTGATCATCATGTATCTCTTTGGTAGTATTGGTCTTCTAGATTAACTATCAATTTCTTTGAGCTTGGAATGGGTGCAGAGAGCTGAATAAGTTTACAGACAATACTTAATTTATGTACCTCATTGCTAAATTGTCATATTTGTATAAACTCATAATCTGCAACTAGTACACAAACTCCACATAGCCGATCCTAGTACAAACCTAATAATAATGAGGGCATTGTAGTCAGGGCTATTAAATGGACTAAACAACTCGAGTTTGCATCATTTTCAGCTCACTGAAAGTTTGTCTGAAATTGGCACACAATTTGTAGCCTATTAGTTTTGAGCTTGGCTCTGTAAGCTTAAATCTATGAAAAATAATCAAGTTACTTGAGCTCGGCACAAAAGCTTAACAAGCCAAGTGTGAACGCATTTTCAAGCTCAATAAGGTTTTCAAACCAAGCTTGAACAACGTACTACTCGGCTCGTTTACAATCCCTATTGTAATCAGCATAGCCGTGCAAACTTAAGATCACAACTTCCAACGACTGATTGTTTCGTGCTAAGTTTTTATTCTGTTCATATTTATAAAATAATAAAATAATAATAAATATTTTATTCTCTTCATAAATCTGCATATTGTGACTTTTAATTTTTTTATTTATTTTTTATCTTTTGAACTTTAAGTTTGTGTACATCAAAAGTTCCAAGATTCCAGCATATTCTAATCCCAAGTTTCTAAGCATCAGAAGTCAAAAAATATCCACACCTGTTCAATACTATAGCCTTTGTCTTAACAGTGAAGGACTTCATGAGCTTGTCCGCATCCAAAGTCCAGCAAGGTGGGTTGAGTGGCACATACACCTGTTCTTTGTTTTATTAGAATTGGAAAAAAAAAGGGGAGAGAGAGATGAACCGCTAACACAAAAAAAGGAAAATTTTGGCAGTGAAAATTGACCAGATCTACGTTAAAAAAAACGATAAGGGAGGATCTGGATAATCGAAAGAAGCTTACTGGGATGCCTCCAGCCATAGTGATACATGTTTCATATGTTTCATACGAAGGATCAAACAATATGACTTCATCACCTTTATCAATTGCTGCCCAACAGAACAATTAACATAAATATACATGGGTCAAGCAAAGACTCAATAGAGAATGTAACCAGTACTCTTCACATGATAAATAAACTGTATAATACATATAAAACATACTTGCAAACACTGTTGCTGCAAAAGCCTCGGACTGACCACAGCAAATAGCTACATCAGCTAATGGATCGACATCTAAGCCATGCATATGCTTCATGATCCTTGCCACATGGTCACAAATTCCTTGAACATGCCTTGAGAGACCAGGAAAAACCCTTAAATTTTTTAACCAAAAAGAAAAGGAAAATAGAAAACTTCAAAGGAATTCATGTAAAACTTGTGCCACTTTGTTCAATGACACATAAGGTTGCAAACAAACCAAGCATTTGACAAGCTGCTCGCGATCAAACTTGAGCATAATTTTCAAGCTCAATAAATAAATGACTCTCAAGCAAAGTTAAGCATGGCTCAATAAGATCCATGAACAGACTTGTTTGTAGTTCATGGACATAGTTGTTCATAACTCATAAGCATGCTTATAATTAAATTAAATAAGATTTTCTTATAAGGTCTTAATGACTTTGCATTTTTTGTTAATAACATAGATGAGTTCTAAGGTGTTGTTTGCTAATTTACAACTTATTCGTTAAGCTGGAAAAACCTGTTTGCTTAGAACGCTGGGTTAGGGCCTAAACGAGTTAGGCCCCATTTTTTAATAAATGAATCATATTTATATAGTTATTTTAATTTTAGTGTTAATTCTATTATTAAAGTCTCTCGTAATGTAATCTAGTTTTAATACTTATCTTTGTCCAAAACAGCAATTACCTATTAGGAGTCTAATGTTACCTATTAAAAGAACTGTCAAAGAATAAAGATATTTTAGTTATTGATCTAGTCAGATTAGTAGGATAGATTTATCTTAGTTTGGAATTATCTTTTGCAAATTTAAAAGTTGGTAGTTATCTTTAGGATTATGTTTAAGAATAGAGATAGGACTTGATCAAGGTAGGATCTATAGGAACGTTTATCTTTAACTTCTTCAGGTTATCTATCTAAATAGGTGTAATCAGTTTGTTTTCAATACACTAGAGAAATATCTTTTATTCTCTAAAACTAATATGGTATCAGAGTAGTCTTTATACCAATAATGGTGAAAACTGCCATGACCAGCTTTAGGAGCTCGAATCCTCAAAAACAGCATCTAAGGTTTCATCTGCAAATGCTGCTCCACAAGGAAGTGCGGATTCCTCTTCCCTTTTACAACTAACTATTCATAAAGTAAATGGTAAAAACTATGTCCAGTGGTCTCAAACTTTGATGATCTTCATAAGTGGGAGAGGAAATTTTGAATACATCACTGGTGAAATCCCTGTACCAGCAAAACTAATCCAGGCTTTAAAGCCTGGAACATAGACAACATGATGGTGATGTCATGGCTTCTCAACACCATGGAATCCCACATCAACAAGAATTTTCTCTTCCACAAAACAGCAAAGTCACTATGGGATGTAGTGGCAAAAAAATACTCAGACCGTGATAACACTTCGGAGATCTTCAAACTAAAGATGAAGTTAAGAAATCTAAGACAAGGTGAAGAAATCTGAGACAAGGTGAAGATGACGTGGGCGATTATTTTAATCAACTAGACAAACAATGGCGGCCCTTGGATACCATTGATGATCTAGAATGGCACTGCATCAAAGATAGCATAGGCTTTGCAAAGAAACTAGAAAAGGAAAGGACTTATGAATTCTTTGCGGGATTATGATGCGGAACAACAATTGAAAGTAAAGAAAGAATAGAGAGAAAGCAAGAGAAAGAAGAAAGTAGAGAAGAAGAGAAGAAGAATTAGAAGAAAAGAGGGGAAAGAAAAACCAGCCACCAATATTATTCAATCAATCAATGCCCCTTCTGTTAACCCTAATTAGGGTTTAAATAGAAAACATCATGGGCCTAACACAAAAGGCCTAAAATAAAATAAACCGATACTAAAATAGCCCAAAAACAAATGGGTCCAAATAACCTCTAATAATATAAACTCATTATTAATAAAGCCCAAAACAAATGGGCCCAAATAATAAATAACATAATAATAATAATAATAATAATAATAATAATAATAAAAGAAATAAAAATCTAGATGATGTCCTCATCAACTCTCCCGGACTGAGAAGAACTCGACTCCGTCGAGTTGAAAACTTAGCACTATTGTCATGTCGCATTTTCCACTTGACAAGACATCTTTGGAGTTGAAGGAAAATGAGATCCCCAACATCAAACACAGATAGGCAACGCTGAAGAGGTGGAGGAACTGGAACCAGTATAAAAATATCTCCATAACCTGCAGACAATATTTGAGGCCCAAAGATGCCTCCACAAGATAACAAGTTCTCCACATGCCAAATTACGACAAAACTCATATCACATGGCAAAGTGAAAAAAATTGCATTGGGATTAGGATCACAAAGGATATAGAATGGCCCGATATTTTCGGCATGCAAATTTTGGCAAGACGATATGAGGTAGTAAGTATGCAATGCATAAGTCATCATTAAGTTACATCCATTAAATTCTTTATTCTCATCAATAACATAAGTAGGAAATTTATAATAATTATTACTCAACCCAATTTTCCAATTAATATCAGCATTATCAAAAAAGGGTGGAATACATGGTTGAGAGAAAATGACAAGGGAGGATGCAAATGGACTTGTCAAATTAGAATCTCTTAAAGAAGAATAAGTTGCTGGAAATTCAATGAGATCAATAGAATAGCGGTAAGAGATGCTACGCATAACTTGTAAGAGAAATTGTTCAATGTATACAAGAATGCCTCTGTTATACACTAGAAGTGAGAAGGATTCATGCAACTGAGTAATCTCACTGAAGAACAACTTGGACATAGACTCAAAGAACTCCCAACTAATGAAGTCACTAAGTAAAACTCTTAGGATGCTTAAATGATATCTCCTGAAAAAATAACCATCACTAATGATAAAGTCTATGTAATCTTGACGATCATTATTCATGATGTCCTCAAATAAATCAACAAAATCAAGGTAAGATGACGGTGGAACCAATTCAACTACTTTAGACACATTTTGAGGATTTGGTAACTCAATATGATCAAGTGTCAAAAGAGGAGAATTAATAAGAGAATCAGAAGTATCAACAGAAACAGTAGGGGCGCCAGGTTTAGGAGATGGATGTTGTAACTCAATAGTTTGTATAGGGCACTTTGACTCTGACATAGACTCATAAGACTCAGACTTATAATATTTTTCAATTTCTAAAGCTTTGGAATAAGCTTCATTTAACGTCTTATGAGTATATCGCTGAATTACCTCACGGATGCAAGGTCTTAGCCCAAGAACAAATCTACTGATGGCACAAGGCTCATTTTGAAAGTTAGACCACTTCCTAAGAGTTTTAAATTGATCAAAATAGTCATCAACAGAAGAATCCTCCTGTTTAAGACGCATTAACTGAGACCATGCCTTATCTATAAAATTTTTAGGAACAAATTGATCACTCAAAATTTGTTTCATCAGAGCCCATTGAGTAACATGTCTATGGTATAACTCAACTGTTTGCCAATACTCTCTAGCATAATTGGTCAATCTTGTTTTGGCCAGATGAATACATTGGTCATCTGATAGGTCGTGATAGTTAAAAATGTATTCGATATCATCTACCCAGTCAAGAAACTCAGGAGGATCGATAGTGCCACTAAAATAGGGAGGATCTTTGACGTAAGTTTGATGAATAGAATGAAGTCCTACTTTATTATTCCAATATGATTGGTTTTCCAAATTCATGGCAAAAGAGCAGAAGTAATTTTTTTTTTTTTTAATGCTGATATTAAAGAAAATTGAAAAAGAAAGTAATAAAAATATAAAATCCTAATATGCTTAAAATAGGAATAACAAATCTAATAAATGAAACTCAACAAATAATTTAGGCAAGCAATAGGTGAGTGATTTTTTTTTTTTTTTTTTTTTTAAGATGGGCAACAATTAACTAAATTCAAAAGGGAAATAGGAAGTAGAATAAATGAAAAAAATAGGCAAGGTTCAAGTTCAAATTTATGCAATTCATGCTGCCATATGATATAAGTATTTATCATAATTAACAATGAGAGAATTGTATCTAATCCAAACCTTTGCTTCAAACTATATAAAGTGTTCATTTTTGAAACATCCGAATAAGTAGTCGGCTGTCTTGTTGCTTAAAATTTGCCAAAATAGATTGACAGAGTATTTTAGAATTCATCGAAAGTCGCCAGAGGTTCGCCGGAAGTCGCCGGAGGTTCGCCGAAAAAGCTGCCGGAGGTCGTTGGAGGTCACCGGGGTCACCTGGGAGTTCACTAGAGGCAGGTGGTGTTGCTGGACTTCGCCGGAGTTCGCCGGAAAAATCGCCGGCCGGTCGCCGGAAAAGTCGCCGGAGGTTGTTGGGGTCACCGGTGAGTTCGCCGGAGGTAGGTGATTCCGGTGGTGTAGGTCGCCGGAGCTAGGTGTAGCCGGAAATACACGAAAGCGTATACGAAGGTCTTGAGAGTAACGACGCGTACGCGTATGCAAGCGGCAACGGCAGCGGCTAGGGTTTTTTTTTTTCTCACGGCTAAAAAAGGTGATTTGATATTTTTCTTTTGCACCAGGGATTCGCTCTGATACCAAGTTGATGCGGAACAACAATTGAAAGTAAAGAAAGAATAGAGAGAAAGCAAGAGAAAGAAGAAAGTAGAGAAGAAGAGAAGAAGAATTAGAAGAAAAGAGGGGAAAGAAAAACCAGCCACCAATATTATTCAATCAATCAATGCCCCTTCTGTTAACCCTAATTAGGGTTTAAATAGAAAACATCATGGGCCTAACACAAAAGGCCTAAAATAAAATAAACCGATACTAAAATAGCCCAAAAACAAATGGGTCCAAATAACCTCTAATAATATAAACTCATTATTAATAAAGCCCAAAACAAATGGGCCCAAATAATAAATAACATAATAATAATAATAATAATAATAATAATAAAAGAAATAAAAATCTAGATGATGTCCTCATCAGATTATATGATGAATATGATGATCCACGTAGTCGTATTATTGGGCGAAACCTCTCCCATCCATTGATGACACATGTGCTGAGGTCCAGAGGGAGGAAAGCCAACGCAAGGTGATGTTAAAGAAGAATGCTATGTCCTCTGATACAACTGAAGTAGAGTTCAGCATTGGGTGGCAATTAGGAGGTCTGAAAATACAAGGAAGCAGAGAAACAGAAAATGGTGTGAAGTATGCCACTGACCAGGACACACCAAGTATACCTGCTAGAAAATACATGGAAAACCAGCCAATTGGACACCAAATTGGAGGAAGAACAAGACCAGTGATCAAAGTTCAAGGGGCTTTCAAGCTAACATACAGGAATCAAGCCAACCGAAAATGGAGAAGATTCAAATCTAAACCTTTCCAAGGAGCAGTGGACAAAACTAGTTCAACTATTGAATCAAACATCCCAGAAAAATACCTCCACCATTCCTACCTTAAACCTTGCACAAAAAGGTAGCCTTTCTAGTGCTTTAAAGAGTGTGACCAACAGCCGTATACCTTGGATCATTGATTTAGGTGCGATGGATCACATGACAGGTATTCTAAGCAATTTCTCATCCTATATACCTTGTTTTAAAAATTTTAATGTCAAAATTGCTGATGGGTCTCTGTCAAAAGTCATTGGAAAAGGAGATATACCGATCTCCAACCAGAAATCTGTCATATGTGCTCCTAATCTTACCTACAACCTTTTATCCATAAGCAAACTAACCCAAGATATGAACCATTGTGCTAAGTTTTTTTCCCACTTATTGTGAATTCCAGGACTTTCAATCGGGGAAGATGATTGGTCTTGCTAGGCATGAAGATGAACTCTATTACTTTGTGGATGATAATCCAGAAAGCCCTGTTCTTCTGTTTTTCGTAAATCTGTTTTGTATTCAAATGAGAATAATGAAATGCCATGGCATCAAAGATTAGGCCATCCTAGTTTCGTTTATTTGAGGTACCTGTTTCCTTCCTTATTTGGTAATAAAAATCCTCTACATTTTCATTGTGAATCTTGTCAACTTGCTAAACACCGTCCATCCACTTTTCTACCACAAACCATACAAACCATTGAGGCCATTTTACTTGATTCATAGTGATCTATGGTGGTCATGTAGGACCACCAACCTAACGAACACAAAATGGTTTGTAACCTTCACAGATAATCATACTAGAATGTGTTGGGTATATTTGTTGAAAGATAGATTAGATGTGAACAAAGTGTTTGTCAATTTCCATACCATGATTAGGAACAACTTCCAAACCCAAATCCAAGTCTTAGGAACAGATAATGGCACAGAATATTTCAACTCCACCTTTAGCCCATTTCTTGCTAGCCATGGTATTGTCCATCAAAGTTCATGTATTACTACTCCACAACAAAATGGAGTCGCTGAGAAAAAAAACAGACATCTCCTAGAAGTAGCCCGAGCAATAATGTTCGCTTCTAATGTGCCAAAATATTTCTAGGGAGATGCAATCCTAACCATAGCCTATCTTATAAACTACATGCCTTCTCGTATCCTAAACTTTTGAAGACCCCTAAATGTCCTTGTTGAAACCTATCCTCACAATAGAATTTTCAAAACTCTAGCCCCAAAAATATTTGGATGCATAGCATTTGTCCATGATCATACAATTCAAAAATCCAAACTGTAACCAAGAGCACATAAGTGCATATTTCTAGGTTATGCTCCGTTACAAAAGGGCTACAAATGTTATAATCCAGTTACCAAAAAATTTTATGTCTCATGATATTACCTTTTTGGAACTCATCCTTACTATACCATAACTGATCTTTTGTTTTGGGGGGGGGGGGGGGGGGGAATTCTACGACTCAGGAAGATCGTTCATGGTGGAATTCTACTACCGCACTGCTTCATCCTACACCCGAACCACAACAGCCTTCCACTGCCAAATCATCTTAGCCTCAGCTGCCTACACCACAACCTCAACCTCAGTAACCATTTTTTCAACCTTCTTCACAATCCACCTCTAGTGTTATAAAGTCACAACCAAGCGAAACAAGGCAGAATTTACCCTTTAAAACAAATGAACTTAAGGTATACTCTAGTAGGACTAATCCCAAAATAATGGACTCTAGCTTGAAACTACAAAATGACCAAATATCAGACTTGGTTGAAGGATCTGTAAGTCCACCCAAATCTCCCAGAGTATCAGATCACCTATCCTTACTATCAATTGATGAAGTAGTTGACCTAGAGGTACCTGTTAGGATATCAAAGTAAAGGATTGAGGAGTGTATTTCTCCCCTCTCCAAGCATTCTTATTTATAATTAAAGATTACAATCATAAAAGGAAATAAATTCAAGGGAAAAGGAAATACAGCTAATTACGACTGTCAACACAAGAAATGAAAACTCAATATTCGCTAATAATACTTATATCCTCTAATACGCCCCCTCAAGCTGGAGCAGACATGTCAAAAATGCCCAGCTTGAAAGATAGAGATTGAAAGGCAGGACGAGATAACGGCTAAGTTAGAAGATCAGCTAGTTGGGACGACAATCGAACAAAAAGAGTACTCAGTTGTCGGCGCAGTAATAAATCACGAATGAAGTGACAATCAACTTCAATATGCTTAGTGCATTCATGAAACACTGGATTGTTGGCAATGAAGATGGCAGTTTGATTATCACAATGCATAGGCATAGGCAAAGGAACATCAATCCCAAAGTCACATAAAAGAGACCGAACCCAAAGCATTTCAGAAGCAGTATGGGCCATAGCACGATACTCAGCTTCTGCACTTGAACGAGCAACAACATGCTGCTTTTTACTGTGCCAAGTAACTAAATTATCCCCAACAAAGGTGCAATAGCCAGATGTCGAACGACGATCAGTACGACTCCCAGCCCAATCAGCATCACTATAACCAGTGACAGCAAGTGAGGAAGATGGGCGATAAAGAAAGCCACGACCAGGGGACTGTTTTAGGTAGCGCAAGATGCAACAAACAGCTTCAAAGTGAGGAGTACGAAGAGCATGCATAAATTGGCTAACAAACCCCACAGCATAAGTGATATCAGGACGAGTGACTATAAGATAAATAAGCTTACCTACCAAACAACGATAACGACTGACGTCAGAAAAGGGTTCACCAGAAGTAGTATCCAATTTAGTAGAAGGATCCATAGGGGTTTCTGCAGGACGAGCACCCAATAGACCAGTCTCAGAGAGTAAATCCAGAACATACTTGCGTTGACAAATAGAGATCCCCTGAGCAGAACGAGCAATTTCAAGACCCAAAAAATACCGAAGTCCTCCTAGATCTTTCGTATGAAACTGAGTAGCTAGATGTTGTTTTAAAGTCACAATACCAGATGCATCATCACCAGAGAGAATAATATCATCAACATACACAATCACAATGATAGTGCCAGAAGAAGTATGATGACTAAAGACAGAATGTTCAGCAGAAGAACGGGAGAAGCCAACTTCAATAAGAGCAGAGCTAAAACGATCAAACCATACTCTAGGAGATTGTTTCAACCCATAAAGAGCACGTCGCAAGCGACAGGCCAAATGCTCATTGCCTGGAGTAGAATAACCAGGGGGCTGATCCATATAGACCTCTTCTTGTAGCTGACCATGAAGAAAGGCATTTTTAATGTCAAGCTGATGCAAGGGCCAATGACGACTAACTGCCACTACAAGAAGGATGCGAACAGAATTCAGACGAGCTACACGAGAAAATGTCTCAGTATAGTCCACACCATAAGTTTGAGTGTACCCTTTGGCTACCAATCGAGCCTTAAGGCATTCAATAGATCCATCGGGAAGATACTTAACCGTCTAAACCCAGCGACAACCAACAGTCTTTTTACCAGGAGGAAGAGGAGTAAGTTCCCACGTCTGATTCAAATGAAGAGCATTCATCTCATCATCCATAGCATGTTTCCATCCCGGAATGGATAAGGCCTGCATATAAGATGATGGAACAGACACAGACAACAAGGAACAAACAAACGAGAAAAGAGACGATGAAATACGATGATATGACACATGATTAGCAAGAGGATGGCGAGTGCAAGTTTGTGTACCTTTCCGTAATGCAATGGGCAGATCAGACGAGGGAGCAGGATCCTCAGACGAAGAAGCAGACTCAGCCGGAGATGGAAAGATCACCCTCCTATCACGATCGCGCTGATACACCTTTGGTAAAGGAGGAATAAAGGGAATAACAGGAGCCACAGGAGAGGTATCCTGTGGATCTGGGTTGGGTGTAGTGGTGGACTCAAGGGATGATGGTGGAGGCAAAGGAACATATATGGATGAGATGGGAGCAGGAAGAGTAGGAGACGACGCCCCCTCACGAGAAATAAGGTCAGAGGACAGAGTATCACCATCAGAAGAGAAGAAAGCTATGGATTCAAAGAAGGTGACATCAGCACTAACAAAATAACGACGAGAATCAGGATGATAGCAGCGATATCCCTTTTGTATGCGAGAGTACCCCAAAAAAAGACATTTACGAAAACGAGGGGATAGTTTATCAAGTCCAGGATCAAGGATATGAACAAAGGCAATACAACCAAAAACACGAGGAGGAAGAGAAAAAGGTGACCTATTAGGATAGAGAACTGAAAAAGGAGATTGGTTAGACAGGACAAGTGTAGGTACTCTGTTAATAAGGTAACATGCGGTAAGAACAGCATCTGCTCAGAAAATTTTAGGGACATTCATTTGAAACATTAAGGTACGAGCAACATCTAACACATGACGGTGTTTACACTTAGCAACACCGTTTTGTTGAGAAGTGTGAGGACATGTTGTTTGATGAATAATTCCCTTTTCAAGACAAAATTGATTAATGACAGATTGAACATATTCCAAGGCATTATCAGATCTAAGGATTTTGATTTTCTTATCAAACTAAGTGAAAATTTCATTATAAAAACGAGAAATAATAGAAGGTAAATCAGTTCTCTGTTTCATTAAAAAAAGCCAAGTCATACAAGAAAAATCATCAATAAATAGAACGAAATAAAAAAATCCATTGAGACTCTTAACTCGGGAAGGTCCCCAAACATCAGTATGAATGACAACAAATGACTCAGACTCACGACTATTACTATGACTAGAAAAGGTACTACGGTGATGTTTGCCAAATTGACAAGCCTCACAGTTTAAACTAGACACATGACTCAAATTGGGTACAATAAGTTTTAATCTTGCCAAAAACGGGTGACCTAGACGACGATGCCACTGAAGGGGAGAGATAGAAGTGCGGAGAGCAATAGAAGGTGAACGTGCTAGAGAGGAATCACAATCGAGATAGTAAAGTCCATCCTTCTCATTGCCCGAACCAATCGTCTTCTTCGTCTTGAGATCCTGAAAGACACAAGAATTTGCAAAAAAAGTTATTGAACAATTTAATAATCTAGTCAGTTGACTTACAGAAAGTAAATTAAAAGGGAATTGAGGAACATAAAAACTAGACTCTAGGTTAAGTGATGAAGAGGGACGGAGAGTCCCACTTCCAGACACAAGACGAGATGATCCATCGGCTAACACTATGTTATGATTAAGAGGACGAAAATTAGAGAATAAAGAAGAATTACCAGACATATGTGAACTGGCTCCTGAATCAATAATCCAGGGGGAAAAGGTAGAGGCCACAAGAGCAGGGTTATCTCAGTTTGCCAAAGTGACAGTGGAGGTAAAGGGAGCAGAAACACATAACGACTGGATGAGCTCTTGGAGCTGAGAGGAACTCAAAGTATATGTCTCCTGAGAATCAGACGTGGGAGTACTAATTGGAGGCACTAAAGGCTATGTAGAATCATGATCATTAACATGATGTGCCTGCTCTGGTTTACCATATTTCTTCCAACAATAGGGTTCTGTATGGTTTGTTCCACCACAAAAAGTACACTTGCGTTCACCCTTATTTCCAGAAGATAGTCCTCCACCTCTAGAGCCACCACGATTGTTCCGTCCACCACGGGAGCCACGAGAAGACCCCTCACGACTATGCTGGCCAACTAAAGCAGAAGAATCTGCAGGTAAAGCGGTATTATCAGGGTTGGAGGAACGATTACCCAATGAGGATCGTTGGATACGGGAGTAAGCACTAGCTACAGTGGGCAATGTCTCGCTTGCTAAAATCTGATCCTTGAATCCTCGGAAGTCAGGATTGAGACCAGATAAAAAATTAGCTATCATAAACTCTTCCCAATATTTCTTCTACTGCAGTAAGTCTATACTAAAAGGACGATATTGCAACGATTGTTCCCATAAACTTTTTAAATGACTATAATACTCAGATAGAGATCAGTCACCTTGTTTGGCTGAGAACATTTGCTCGTATAACTCATAAACCCGAGAAACATTGCTCTTTTGAGAATAGGATTCAGCAAGGCACTCCCATATACGTTTAGAGGAATCACAAATTTTAATTATGGTGGCAACAGAGTCCTCTAAACTATGCCACAAAAGGCCCATTACAATTGCATCTTCACTCATCCAAACATTATATGTAGGGTCAGTTGAGGGAGGTGCTTCATCAGTAATATATTTTAGTTTGTTCTTACCCCGAAGAAAGGTTTTAACTACATGCACCCAACCCAAATAATTGTCCCCATTTAATTTCTTGGGTGTAATAGAGCGAGGAACATCGTCAGCCTTGAGAAAAACAGTGTGATTGAAGGTTTGGTCTTCTGATTTTGCCATAACAGTACCAAGGTCTTAGCACCAATTAATTGGAACCAGAAAAACAACACCCACCAATGGTAACCAGCAAGTCACAGTTAACAGATTAGAGGAAATCAGCACAGGAACACACCGATCAACAAGAACAAGCAATCAACATCCACCAATCAGAGGAGAGTAGCAAAGGAACAAACCAAACAATCAATCTTCATCTACCAATTAAAGAAAATCAGCAAAAGGAGCACAACAGCAGGCGAGCAGTAGCAGGCGACCATGAATAGGAGGCAGACAAAGGATATAAATCCATTAGGGGAAGATGATACCAGGCGATCGAGCATGGAAGGGAGTCATTCAAGCCATGCGACCGCCGTCGAAGAAGCTGGCGATTGGCCGGTGGGACACGCGCCTACACGCGCCGAAGGTGTCTTGGCGCGTGAAGGCTAACGCGAGAAGACAGGCCGTGCGTGAGGGCAGCCGAGGCTTCGTCTGGCAATGGGCCTCCTAAGGTTTGGTCGCCGGTCGCCGGCGAGCTTCCAGAGACTATCGGCGGTGACTCTAGTCGCCGGAGATATCTCCGGCGAGAAGCAGTAGTTCCGATCTGGCCCCTTTCTCTCTCTGTATCTCTATAAATTTCTCTCTCTTTTTTTTTTAATTATTTCTCCTGCTTTGATACCATGTTAGGATATCAAAGTAAAGGATTGAGGAGTGTATTTCTCCCCTCTCCAAGCATTCTTATTTATAATTAAAGATTAAAATCATAAAAGGAAATAAATTCAAGGGAAAAGGAAATACAGCCAATTACGGCTGTCAACACAAGAAAGGAAAACTCAATATTCGCTAATAATACTTATATCCTCTAATAGTACCCATTGCTGTAAGGAAAGATAAAAAAAATCGCACTCAGTATATATTTCACATGATCATCTATCAACTCAACACTACAATTTTGTGGCTAATGTTTCATATATGGAAGTACCAAGAAATATACATGAAGCTATGCAGGTGCTAGAATGGATGACTACTGTAAAAGAAGAAATGGGAAAACAACCAATTGGATGCAAGTGGGTGTTCACTGTAAAATTTTGATATGATGGTCAAATTGAGAGATATAAAGCCAAGTTAGTTGCAAAGGGTTGTAATCAAACCTTTGGAATTGACTACCAAGAAACATTCACTCCTGTGGCGAAATTGAACACAATCCAGGTGTTACTATCTCTAGCAATAAATCTAGAATGGTCTCTTCAACAACTAAATGTGAAGAACACCTTCTTGAATGGAGATTTAGAAGAAGTATTTATGGAATTGCTGCCTGGCTTTGAGAACAATACAAAACCAAGACAAGTATGCAAACTTAGAAGGTCTCTATATGGATTGAAACAATCAGCCCAAGCTTGGTTTGATTGGCTCACCAAATCAATGAAGAAACAAGACTACGAATAGGCACAGGCTAATCACACTCTCTTCTATAAGCACTCCCCGAGTGGAAACATTACTATCTTGATAGTATATGTAGATGACATTATACTGGTAGGTAATGATCAAGAGGAGATGGAGAGACTGAAGAAGGACCTAGCTGAAGAATTTGAGAGAAAGGATCTGGGCAAATTGAAGTATTTCTTGGGAATGGAAATAACAAGAAGCAAGGATGGAATATCTGTCTCACAAATAAAATATACACTAGACTTTTTAAAGGAGACTAGGATGTTAGGTTGTAAACATATAGATACCCCTATGGATGCAAATTTCAAACTAGGAAGTAGTGAAGAAAGCCCACCAATACCAACAAGAAATTATCAGAGATTGGTGGGAAAATTAATTTACTTACCACATACTCGTCCAGATATAGCTTTTGCAGTGAGTATGGTGAGTCAATTCATACACTCTCCTAAAGAAGAACACTTAGATGCTGTCCAGCAAATTTTGAAGCATCTCAAGGGGACTCTAGAGAAGGGCCTACTCTTTAAGACAAATGAATCTAGAAGGATAGAAGGCTTCACAAACGCAGATTGGGCAGGCTCTATGACTGACAAAAGAGCTACTACTAGCTACAATACATTTGTTTGGGGCAACCTTGCTTGGAGGAGCAAAAAACAATCAATAATTGCCTAGAGTACCGCAAAAACTAAGTTTAGAGCTACTACTCAAGGGATTTGTGAGCTTTTGTGGTTGAAATTGTTACTAGATGAACTAAAGATAGACTTTGAATATCCTATGAACTTGTTTAGTGACAATAAGGCTGCCATTAGTATTGGTTAAAATCCAGTGCAACATGACAAAACGAAGCATGTTGAGATCGATTGTCATTTTGTTAAGGAAAAGATTGATGATGGAATTATTCTTTTAGAACATATCTCTTCAAGATACCAGGTTGCAGTCATCCTGACTAAAGGGCTTAACAGCCGAGACTTTAAAAAATTAAAGGGCAAGCTGGGTCTATTTGATACTACTCCCAGCTTGAGGGGGAGTGTTGAAGAACAAAGATTTTTTTAGTTATTGATTTAGTCAGATTGGTAGAATAGATTTATCTTAGATTGGAGTTATCTTTTGTAAGTTTAAAAGTTGGTAGCTATCTTTAGGATTATCTTTAAGAATAGAGATAGGACTTGAGCAAGATAGGATCTATAGGAATGTTTATCTTTAGCTCCTTCAGGTTATCTATTTAAATAGGTGTAATCAGTTTGTTTTCAATATAATAGAGAATTATTTTTTATTCCCTAAGACTAATAAGAACTGATTAAGATGACTCTAGTCAGTTTACTTTCACCAATTATAAAATACTATCATTCATCTGTAACTCAAAAAATAAGGCCATACACAACAAATATATTCAATAATCCTAACTAATTCAGAAATAGAGTTTCAAACTAACTTTTTGAGTTGTTATGAGCAACAAAATATTTAATAGCTATTTGGAAATAAGAAAAACTATTAAAAGTTATTTTTTTCTTTTTTTGGGGGGGGGGCGGGGGACGAGAGGGGGGAGTGAGGAAGGACGAGAGCTAGGGAACCCCCAAGCGATAAGGAGAGAGATCGAGATCTAGTAGGTTGTAGATAGAGGGAGAATATATATATATTAATCAGGTGGAGTATCGTTGGGTGATGGTATTAATGAGGGATGAGTCAAGACAAAGGGGTTGGCTCATATGCGCCAAGGACAATGGTCCCTATGCCAGATGGCTAACTCTCCATAGCCTAATTCACCTGTTGATAAAGGTGTGCCCGATCAAGTGGCGGTAGCACCCTTACGTATTTGGCTAATATGAGTATCATGGTCGTATTAATACGAGGTGGCTGTATGGTACGGAGTTGAGTTTATCGAACAGTAGTTCTCTCTCCTTGGGTTGGTTGAGGATGTCTCAATGGATTCTCCAGCTCTAGCCGCCAAACCTCTTGTCCCCAGATGGTCTTGTGTGCCAGTGAGCCCCTGTGATTGGCAACCCCTAGGCTTTGCTTGGGGGTGTAATAAGTCTGATTGTTCATCCACGGGAGTCCCCCGAGGGGGAGTATCCCTTGGTATCCAGAACCCTTGACCCTAAATGGCCCTAGTAGGAGAAAGGGGTTCTAGGCAAAAGGTACTTGCCACAAGGGCGTGGTCACGAGATGTCATGGGTGACGCCACCTTGTCGCAGCTAATGGTAGCATGAGAGCCTTCTTTTACAGCAAAGGTGGCTCCGAACACCAGCATTAATGCCCCCCCTATGCGCATGGTTTCGATTTCTCCAGTAGAGTGTGCGGGCATATAGTTTGTAATGATGACCCAGCATTTATTGCATTGTCTTGTGGTATGTCAAACATCATTTCACCCCTTTCATGTTAGACGTCTCTTGGAATTCCCGAGCGTGTTTCTGAGTATAAATAGGATCACCAGGGCTTCCACTTGTTTTTAGCTTCTATTGCTAAGTGTGAGAGACTCTGTTTGCACCAACGAACTACAGCGGTAATCTAAGGCCTTGACACTAGTGTTCATCCAGTTTGAAGAATTTCTGCCAAAATCCTAGGATTATCCGTCTAAGTTGGTTCTATAAGAATTTCCACCCCCAAGTGTTTAAATGACCATTAATACTCAACGAAGCGTGTGGAATTACCTTCTCCTTCACCTTCATCTACTTCATATTTTGAGAGTTGACACCCTACTCCTAATGCTCTTTATTAAGGACTACGAATGAGGCCCCCACGACTTCTTCAACTGTATTTGTCGTGGGTTTGGGAAGAGAAGTTCTAGTTATGTATGAAGTACCTCAAGGGTATTTGTCAAAAGTAAAGTTCAAATGCGATGCTGATCAACTAGTCCCAGTAGTTCCTGAGGAGAACGAGTGGTTTCAGGGGGACACTTTTGGGATTAGAAAGTTCTCTTTCCCACAGATGTTGGGAAGAAAATTCCTAACTATACTTTGGAGTTAGAAGCTGCAAAAGAGATGTTTATTCCTTCATCATCCGTTCCTCATTTTGGTGTGGAGAGAGGAGAATTTCCCTATTCATTCTGCCAGTTTCTCAACTATGTTGCCCCCTTTGAAGGGATGTAGCCTTGGTCAGATTGGATTCTTTCTCAGTCTACCTTCTGAAGGATTTTAAAGAAGACCAACATTTATGAAGCCATTCAGAGTTCCTTAGAGCTTCGCATATCCAAGAACACTCTAGCTACAAAGGTCCTCCTGTCGCAGTAGAGTGTTTTCACCTATACCTTCATCACTACATTTGGGGAGATTGCCCCTACCCTTGAAGATGTTGTAGCCCTAATAACTTTGCCCATTTGAGGCAATTATATTTTTGAGCGTTATCTCTGAGCCAATGTTAGTTTGATCCATTAACTTCCAATTTCTTGTTGCTTGAATGCCTTAAATATGGCACGAAATGCATTGACAGTTAAATCTACGTAGGAGGAATTATCTAAGTTTCAATTTGAATTAGACACCACATGTCAAACTCTACATAGGATGGAGGCAGAGGAACATAAGCAGCTAGAATATGTTAAGGCCATTGAGGCTATTAGTCCTTTGCCGCATGAGCAAAGTTTGCTTAAGAGTTTAGCAAAGCTTAGAATGTACCTTCTATCCCCTATGCATGTAACCTTTGGAACTTCTATTGAGAATTAAGTATATTTTTTGAACTTGTGCCCCCATCAAATGCTTTGTTCATTTTTATTACTTTTTATTTGAAAGCAACACAAAAGGGCCTTTGCCAGCTACATTTGGGGGGTTCATTGAGGGGAGAGGGGATTGAATTCCTGCAAGGAAAGATTTTCCAGAAGATGTTTGGAGAAGTTTTGGGCAACAAAGCATCAAAGGACCTTGGGACCTATCCTAGGGGTTCCATTAGGAGAGGTTCTCGCGAAAGGAGACTTCCTTCCTTACAAATATTTTGGGCAACAAAGCACCAAGGGGGTCTGGCAGCTACCTTAGGGGTTCCACTTGGGGAAGTTTTAGTTGGGAAAACTTCCTTCTTTGGAAATGTTTTGGGCAACTAGGCACCAAGGGCCCCTAAGGGCTACCTTAGGGGTTCCTCTGGGAAAAGTTCCTATGAGAAAGACTTCCTTCCTTGGAGATGTTTTAGGCAACCAAGCATTAAGGGGCCTTAGGGCTACCTTAGTGGTTCCACTAGAAGAAGTTCCCGTGGGGCCAACCGAGCGCCAAGGGGTTGTGGGGGCTACCATGGGGGTTCCACTGGGGGGATAGAATTCTTGTGGGGGGAGACTTCACTGGATATGTTTGGAGATATTTTGGGCAATCAAGCACCAAGGGCCCCAAGGCCTACCTTGGGGGTTCCATTGCTAGAAGTTTCCGTAGGAGAGACTTCCTTAGTTGGAGATATTTGTGGCAACCAAGAATCAAAGCGCCCTAGGGGCTACTTTGTTTTGGGGGGGGGTGTTCACCGGGGGGAGTTCCTCAAGGGCGAGACTTCCCTCCTTAGAGATGTCTTGGGCAACCAAGCATAAAGGGCCTTAGGGGCTATCTTGGGGGATTCCACTGGGGCGAATTCCAACCAAGCACCAAAGGACCCAAGGAGTAACCTTAAGGGGTTCCACTGCAAGGGTTCTAATAGCAAAAGCCCTTATATCGTTGATGAATGTTGAGGGCGAGCCTTAGTGCAACGGTAAGTTGCTCCACTGGTGACCCGTAGGTCACGGGTTCGAGGCGTGGAAATAACCTCTTTGCAAAATGTAAGGGTAAGGCTGCGTACAAATGCACACATCCTCCCCTACCCTCGTACTAGCCGGGGAGCGCTTGTGCACTAGGTGAGCCTTTAGAGAATGTATCGGCCAGAATTGCATTATGCAAAAAGATATAAAGATATCTTCATTGATGAGTAGATGTACAAAGCTTTTCAAAAGAAAAGACATGAGTCTATTTCATGGATAATACATTTTCAACCATTCAACATTTATAAGGGACCTCACCTTTTCTTACTTTGGATCAACGATCCTATAGTACTCGTTTTCATTAGTCTCCTTCACCATATATGGCCCTCACCACTTTGGCTTAAACTATTGTGCAAACAATCCCCTCATCACGTGGGTGGCCACCCTTAAGACCCGGTCTCCTTCTTAGAACTGCCTTGGTTTTACCAAGGCATCACATGCTCTATTGATCTGAGTTTGGTATGTCTTAAGATTGATTCTTGCCTTTTCGCATCTTCCATCCAAGTCTTCCAAGTACGCATGCCTGAAGTCCACAAGAACTTCACTTCGAAGGGCTATCCTTATGGATGGGACTACGATTTCAACAAGGAGAATTGCCTCACAAGAAAACAGATTCATTCGCGTCAAGCGCTTTTTAGACATTCTATATGCGTAAAAGGCAATCAAATATGTGTGAGCCCAATCTGATTGATGATCCTTCAGAGTCCAACAGAGGCTACTCAAAAGCGTTTTGTGGTTGCCTCCGCCAGCCCGTCCCTTATGATATGCCGTGGATCGATGTGTAATATCATATAATACCAAAAGTTGTCCCACTTGGGAGTTCACAAGGGAGGGTATCATTGTAAGAGAGTATTACCTTTGAGATTCCAAAACAGCATATGATGAACTCTCTTATGAAATTTGCTACCACACGCCTAGTAGCTCACCTAAGCAGTATTTCTTCCACCCATTTGGTATACAACTCTATAGCAGCTACTATCCAGATATTGCCTCTGGACGGGAGGTTAATTGGACTGATAAGATTGACAGCCTAGATATAGAATGGCCAAGGTGTGGACATTATACGTAAATCCACTGTGGGAGCATGGATTTGGTGGTTGTGTACTTGGCACAGATTTCCTTAGCATTTTTTTCCATGGTTGGTCGATAATATCCTATGTCAAGGAAGTGTGAATAAAATTTTCTCCTCCTTGATGTTCAAATTAATGATCAATTTCTAGGGGTTTTTGTGCTTATGCCCCTACCAAACAACATAAGTGTTTGCCTTCAAAGCTACGCTGGTAAAGTTGGCCTTCACTAAAGAAAAACAAATGGGCTCTTTTCTCCATCATTGTCGCGTCCGTCGTGTTCGAGGGAAGAGATTCTACGGAGAAATAGTCAGTATAAGGGGTTCTCCAATCAACGGGAGTATCAATGAAGTTAGACTCCGATTTTGATGGTCCTTCCTGACATTTAAGGCATTGTTGTTGCACTCCTACGGCTTCCTTGTCATACCCAGCCAATAAAATCCTTGTCTTTGCATTCTTCAATACAAACTTACTTCTCCCATTTTGTAAGATTGCTCATGGACTTGTAATATTCTCTTGTGCGCTTATTTCTCTCTTATACACCTAGCCAAGTATACCCGAGAGCCCTTCTGTAAAGAACACCTTAATAGATGGTGAAGTGTTTTAATTCAAAGACACGGATTTTACCTTCATGGGTGATAAGTTCCTTGATGAATGGAGCTCTCCAATCCGTTTGCTCTTCATCAGGTAAAATGTCACGCACAGAGCAAGGGATGTTCCTTCTCTAAACCTTAATTCTTGTGGGCTCTATTCCAATTTTAACCCTTTAGGCTAAAGTTGCCAAAGCATCAGGGTGGCGATTATTTGATTTTGGAGTGTGCTCTAACCTTATCTTGTTAAACTTGTTTGACAATCTCTAAATGATGGTTGTGTACGAGGCTAAGCCCGGCTCCTTGATGGCATTTTCTCCATTGGTTTGTTTAATGACTAATTTTGAATCTCCTTTTATGCATACGCGTGTAGCCCCTGCTTCAAGTGTAGCTAGGAGCCCTAAGAGTAATTCTTCATACTCTCATTGTTAAAACAATGGGATTCCAACTTGTAAGAGAGATTAATTTTCGTTCCATTGGAGGAGATTAGGACCACTCCATCTTGCCCTCCCTTAGACGTAAAGGAACCGCCGAAGCTTAATGCCCTTTCATCATCCACAGCTACCACTACCTAAAATTGCTCCCTTGATAACTCCTTAAATGGTGGTTTGTATAACCTTGAAGGGAAATTGGCTAATAGGTCTGTCAAGCTTGGTTCTTGATAGCCATTGGTGCTTTGTAAGTGATATCATACTTTGCCAACAAGAGTAACCATCTCACGGTTTGTCCAAATAGTGTGGGCTGGATAAGAGGTACCTGATGGGATTGCAACAAATGACTAAATGCAATGGGTGGGCCAAGAGATAGTGTTGAAGTTTTTGGGCAGCAAAAACCAAGGCCAAGCAGTGTCGTTCAACAGGAGAATATTGTGACTATGCACCTCACACCACTCTACTGATATAATAGATTGGTCTTTCCACTCAATCCACTTCTTGAGCAAGCAAGGCACCTATGGACTGTATGAGAGGAGACATACAATAAGGGGCTACCCAGCTTGAGGAGGTGTTATCATTGATGCAGAAGTCAAGGCTTTCTTTACTTCTTCAAATGCTTCCTGTTGTTTCTTTCCCCATTTGAATTCTATCTTTTTCCTCAAGAGCACATTGAAGAACTTTTTGACATCTGACATAGCTAAAATGAATCTTCTAAAGTATAACACTAGCCCCAAGAATGCCTTTAGCTCATTTAGGTTGGTTGGAGGTGACATGTCTTTTATGGCGATGACCTTGGTGGGGTCGAGGTCAATGTCGTGGTGGTGAACCACACATCCCAAAAATTTCCCTACTATGACTCCAAATGCACATTTAGCAATGTTCATTTTGAACTGATAGTCGACATCTTTCAAACATCCGTCGAAGGTCTTCCAAGTGAGCCATCTTTCCTTGGACTTCACACGAAGTCATCAATATAAAATGCAAGGACTTGTGAAACATATCATGGAATCACGTGGTCATGGGGCACTGATAACTGGCTTCGGCATTTTTAAATCCGAATGGCATTGCAACGTAAACAAAACTACCAATTGGGGTCCTAAACGCAATCTTACTTGCATCCTTAGGGACCATTTTTATCTGGTTATATCCACTAAATCCATCCATAAAGGAAAACATCTAATGTCCGACAATTGAGTCAACGAGTGTGTCTATGCTAGGAAGTGGGAATTCATTCTTGGGACAAACTTACTCAAATCTTGAAAATCAACTCATACTTGAATTTGGCCATTATTTTTCACATCCGAAACAATGTTAGATAAGAAAGAGGAGTTTGGGTGGACTTGATAAACCATGCTGCCAAAAGCTTTTTTACTTCTTTAATCTTCAATTCGACATCTGGCTTATAACATTGAATTCCTTGTTTCACCAAGCAAGAATGCAGAGTGACATTGAAATGATGAGTTGTTACCGTTGGGTCTAAACCAGGCATTTCCGAATATACCCAAGCGAAAGCATCAGAATATGCCACGATGAGGGTTAAGAGAGCTTTCTTTTCATTGGGCAAAAGGTTTTTGCATATGAAAATTGGTCATGCCAATTCTCCTTCTTTGGCCCAGTTTACTCCTTCGAGCTCTTGTTTTTGGGGATGAGGACCATCTTGAAGGCATTCTAGTGCAAGCTAACCCTACGGATTGTTGCTAGGATTTATTTGCAAACATGGCTTCAGGATGCCGCACCTTTCTCATCTTTCTTCCTTTCTTCTTACGTTGGGTTGACAATGGTGACTGTGGCAGGAATTTCCTCCAAATCTTGTAACAAGCTACTATCTACGGGTGAGGGGCTGACTCACTTAGCAAGGGCGACTAGTCCTACACACTTATAATCTATAGACAATTTTTCCATCCACCCCCTTAGGTCGACCTTGATGGTCGTTGAGTGGGGAGGGAGCAGAGCATGCAATTTTCTTAGGTAGAGCTTCCTGCGATATCTGACCATCGAATGATGAGAATTCCCTTAGGTGGATGGGGTCGCAAATCCTCATTTGCCTTTGAGTCGAAGATGGCATCTGCTAGACGAGCCTCTTCCATTCGAAAGGGCTTTAGTGTGGCATTTATGGTCATTACCTTATTCTCCATATAGCCTTCACGCATTGATGGTAGGTCGAGGGGACCACCATGTATTGATGGAGCCATATTTGTCCTAGAAGGACATGGTAGGACGAAAATCCATTGATTACATGGAACTTACTTGGAGATGAAATCTATCTTATCTTCACAATTACATAGACATATCCCAAAGAATTCCTCCGTTAGGTTACCAAAGCCATTGATGATGATGGGCTTTTTGATCCGATGACTACTAGGGATCTTCGTGGCTTGGAACGTTTTCAACGACATGATGTTGATTGATGCCCTGCCATCCACAAATCCTCTAGTGAATTGTACACCATTGATCTCTACAAAAACGTACAAAGACCAATTTTGGGGTAATGATATTGGCGATCAGCCTCATTAAATTTAATGGGCAAATCATTGTCATGAACTACTCCCATGCACTCTTCTTGATTATCCTTTGCCACCTTCAAAAGGGCCTTTGTTGATTGAAACAGCATAGCAGGGGAGAACTCATTACAATGTGGTTTTCTTGGTGAACTAAATCTTGGGCACGAGACTTAAGTTCATCTAATGTGAGGATGGGGTGAATTGTTGGGTCCATTGTGGTACTTGAGAAAGGAAAATTCAATTGTGCGTTGGTTTGGTGAGGAATCAAGGATCAGTTCATTTTAAGATGAGGCAATTGTTCGATTGCATGGGAAGGCAAGTCTTGTGGCTAGTAAATTTGGTTGGGTCAGTGGAGGAGTGGTGATTAAAGGTGGGTCCGATTGTGCCAGTGGCGATTGATCCGAAGCATGAGAGATTCCAAGCTGAGAGGTACGAACATCTGCAGTTTGTGGGGCAAGGTTATTACATGAATTTGCAAGCACGGGTACGACATCCCAGGAGTAGACAGCATGGTTGTTGTCTGGTTGCATTGTAAGGTGATCATGACCTCCATCAATGCCTGTTAGGCTTGTTTGGTAGCCAGTTGGTTTTGTTGGC
Source organism: Vitellaria paradoxa (assembly GCA_019916065.1). Taxonomy (NCBI): domain Eukaryota; kingdom Viridiplantae; phylum Streptophyta; class Magnoliopsida; order Ericales; family Sapotaceae; genus Vitellaria; species Vitellaria paradoxa. The sequence goes on along the minus strand of CM034243.1, from coordinate 19,076,300 downwards.
AAAGTACGACCTGCTCGGTAATGATACGGAGCTAGTCAGCCATGGTTGTTACAAGTTTGTTCTATATTGGTCGATGGACATTCTCCGTCAGCTACAAAAATGGTTTCGTCATTGACCCCTGCATTCAAAATCTAGTGGTTCTCATAGAAGGTGCCATGAGAACGTTCAGCACTCTCCCCTAATGGAGTATGATGTTTTTTGGGTAGGGGTGGGAGGGATTGGTGTGACACAAAGCACTCTGATGCTTTGGGAATAATGCTAATCGTTATTGATAGCAGGATCTCACCGAAGATGGACAGGACAAGCGTTGGAGTAAACCAGAGCAATAAGAAGAGAGAGATAAAGATCTAGTATGTTGTAGATAGAAGGAGAATATATATATCAATTAGGTGAAGTGTCAATAAGAGATGATATTTATAGAGGATGAGTCAAGACAAAGGAGCTGGCTCACTTGTGCCAAGGACAATGGTCCCCAGGCGAAATAACTGACTCAGCATAGCTTGACTCATCTGTTGATGAAGGTACCCTCGACCAAGTGGTGGTAGCACCCTCCTAATTGGTTAGTGCGAGGATCATAGCCATAATGATCAAGGTGGCTGTATATATAGAGTTGGGTTTGTTAAGAAGTGGTTCTCTCTCCTTGAGCTGGTTAAAGGTGCCTCGATAGATTCCCCAGCCGTGGCCACAAAACCTCTTGTCCCCGGATGGTCCCGTAGGTGAGTGTGTGCCAATGAACCCGTGTAATTGGGTAACCCCTAGGCCTTGGGGGTGGAAGAAGTCTCCAATTGTTCATCCATGTGAGTCTCCCGAGGGAGAAGATCCATCGGTGGGAGTCTACCCCCTTACCCCAAATCTCCCCTGGTAGAGAAAAGGGGTTTCGAGCAGAAGGCACCCACGGCAAGGGCATGGCCACAAGAGTGTCATAGGTGACGCCACCTTATGCTGCTTAGGGTAGTGCGGGAGCCTCCTCTCACAGCGGAGGTGGCTCCAAACACCACAAAAGTCATATTAGGAATTGAATATTTTTTATAGTATCAATAGTTAGGCTCCCTAATATAAATAGAACATTATTTTTTTACTCCAATTTTAATAAAAATTAAAAAAAAAAACAATTCTATAAATACATATATAAATTCTTACAAGTTATTCACTCGCAACAGTATTTTAAAATACCTCGAATACAAAATTTTAGCATAAATTTCAGTTTTTCTCTAAGCTCTACATGAAATCCAACTTCGGGACTTGAATCTTTTTTATGACAATTGAAGACTTGAGCATTTAATTAGTTACAATATCCCCTCACTGATCATTTTGCCCGTGATAGTTGGATAGTTAATGATAGGAGTGCTAGGCAAAATAGTCACGGGGGGAATTACAACTAATTAAATGTTCAGATAATAAGTTGTTACAAATATATATTTATTAAAGTCCTAAAGTAAGATTTTAGTTAAAACTCAAAGGTAAAGTGAAATCTATCCAAAAATTTATTAGTGAAGTTGTATCTCAAAAAGTTAGAAAATTTGTTTTTATAAATAAGGCATCGCCATTTATCTCTACTTAGGCCCCTAATAGATTTGAATTGGATCTGTTTGCTTGTTAAAATACTGTTTATTTATCAAATATGTTCATTAACAGACTCACAAACATGTTTAACTCCTAATAAAACTAGCAATTAAACATAAACACAATATTTTGGGCTCGAACTTACCAATCCGTTTCCCATGCAAATGTTAGACTTTTTTAGTTACTACATGAAAAGCTTTTTTTTTTTTTTTTAATGCCCTTGGCATGTCAAAAAAAAAAAGCTAAGGTGGCATTTGGTTTGGATTTATATTTTTTGTTTTTTGTTTCTCTTTTCTATTTTCTATTTTTTGTTTTGAGATTCATGTTTTACGAATATTAAAAATACATTTAGTTTGACATTTTCTATTTTTCGTATTTTGAAATTCTCCTTGTTTTGAGTAAAAAAGGATTAAAATAACTTTTGGCCATGTTGCATTTTATGTGTAAATCTGTTTTCTGACTTCTAAAACAAGTTTTGTAAACATAAATAACCAAATGTATTTTGAATTATCTTTCTTATTTTCGAAATCGCAGAATAGAAAACGGCTCCAAAACAAGTATAACAAATAGCCCCTAACTTTTTGTCGCTAGCTAGCAATGCAACTAAATAAATTTACTACTTAATCCTTCATCATTTCTATGTAATAAGTTCCATTTTTTTTTTTTTTTTTTTTTTTTTTTTTTTTTTGCAGGTAAGTACGATAATTTCATAGGAAAAACCAAAAGCTTATCATTTTCTTGTCAAACGCGTGATGGCTTTGGACTGTCTTTCAGTAGCATTCACAGACGGATCTCGTTAAACAAGGTCAAACATGCATACTTGCTCGGTTTAGCTCATTTGAAACTCTGACATGGTTAATACAGTTGCGAAATAAATTTAATTTTTTGTTTCTGGCATTTTCTCAGCTACCAAATGGGCATTGAAAATGCAAGGCAATCAACGACGACTTGGCCGAGATATATATTAGCAATGTGGAAGCCGACCTTTGTGATACAAGAAAAAATGAGGAGGTTAGTAAGAAGCGTGACAGAGCTGTGCCAAGTGTTTAGGATTGGGAAAAGAACCTGTATTGATTATAGTCGGAATTAATGGCAGAGACGGCGGCGTTCTTGATCTGAGAAGATGCGGGAAAATCAGGGAAGCCTTCGGCGAGGTTGACGGCATTACACGTCTGGGCAAGAAGCGACAGTTGTTGTATTGGAGACGGAGTTAGACCCTTCGCCAACCTCGACAGTTTCCCTTCCATGCTTCCTCGCCTTATCTTCTCAAGTCATCCCCACTTTCGTTAAATATAGAAAAGAAAAATTAATAATAATAATAAATAATGATGATGATCAAATTACATTGACCCACGTGAGGCTGTACTTTCACTATCAAACATGAAACATAGGTTCAACATTAATATAGACGAATATGATGATACTAAAAAAATAAAAAATACAGTCAAAAAAAGCATAAATTTTATATATTTTTATTAACTATAAATATATAAATATAATATTTATAATAAAATTAATTTAATAATTTAATATATAAAATAAAATAAAATTTAAATTTGTCTTAATCATATATTTAAAATAAGAACAATAAAATAAAAGGACATATTAAATAACATTTTTTTTGCATATTTTAGATTTTCAATAAATATGCGTATAAAACATATCAGATACAATATTTCTTTTAAAATATTCATATTTCATAACTTAGAAAAATATACTAACATTAACTATTTGTCTAAATTGAAAGTTAACAAGAAAAATAAATTACCATAATTCTTTCATTATTCGTTAATTAAATATTGTAAATTTTTCTCCCTGGAGCATCACAAAACAAAATGATAAAAATGGTTGGACCCATTACATCTAATATTTTTATCTTATTTTGTATTAATTAAATACAAAACTTTTCAATTAATTTATAATTTAATTGTTTTATTATTTATCTCATATTTTCACACCATACACGACTAAAAATAATTAAAAAAAAAAGTTACGATATCCAATCACTAACCTAACACTAATGGAAATAAAACATAATAACAAACAAGTAAATCGCCATAACACTAAATGAAGCTTGAAAATGAAAATCCATATAAAAATCTGCACTTGCCTTCTTCTTAACCAACTTTCAATGTTTAAAAACTTAAGAACCCTAAAAATTTTAATTAGAAAAAAAAAAAGGATGATGCTGGAGAAAGAAGAACGTTGTGGTCAGATTCACGTGTCAGGAGAGTCGCAGGCCTCAATTGCGACGTCATACGTTTTTGATCACCTAATTATGAAAATTGATTTTGATTTTGGAATAATACCATGATATAAAAATTTGGAGTAGCCACCCAACATTTCAAAAATAGGCATGTTAAGAAATCGAGGTTTTGTCTCCAATAGTCACTAATCTGTATTTCCTCAAGATAATTGAAGAGTTTATCTATTCATTAATTCTAAGCCCTCCCTAAAAAAACCAAGGTTTTAGTTTTTAGTTAAAAATATTTTTTATTATATTTTAAAATTATGATAAATGACGTTTAGTGACTCTTAACTGATGTATGTAATCAGAGATAATGGATTCTGCAGTTTATTTGCACATAGGAAATAGTTACATGTGACTATGTCATGCCCCGAATTGCATGACTTGAGAATGCGATCTTAATCACATGCAATCATTCATTCCATCACATAACCCTATTTCTAATCAGAGCAAACCCACAACTGGAGTAAAATATAATATAATACAAGTGAAAACATTAAATGAAATAAATGCCATAACCACCACTAGATACAATGCTCCAAAATATAGATAAGGGCTCAAATTGGTCCATCAGAACCCTATTAAAATATTAGACAAATATAAAATTGTTAATTCATTCAAAAAATAATAATATAAGCCTCACATCTGATGTATCAAAATAATACGTAAATAATATATCAAAAGATATGTCAAAAAGAAGCAACTGAGCAATCTAAATTCCCTGGTCCAAAGGCTCCTCTGGCAAACCCACCTCAAAACTTGTAATAATAACTATGGGGGGATTGAACACAAAATCACATGTGCACACTGCACAAACAACATAGATAACATGAATTATTATGCTACTACATAATCATGCATAACACATATCATACAAGACAAAAATAATTATCATAATAATATGAAACAGTAACTCAGCATATTAAATCATGGTATCAATGTTACTCAAACATCTCAAACAAAATTTATGTTTTTCTGTTTATATATTCAAAATTTTGTAAATTAGTAATAAACATGTTTGTTAAATTTGTTTACGTTTTTTTTTTTTTTTTGGTTTTCAAAAAAAATGAAAAGTTAATTAGAAAAATGTAAACAAAAAAAGAGTATTTTTACTCTATTTTTTTTCCTTTACAAATATTTTGTCAATTTTAATAATTTATTCATTTTTGTTACATCATATGAAAATAAATTATTTTATTGAAATATTTTATTAAATTAAAATTATTTTGATAAATAATGTAATTAAATTAAGTTAATTTAATGTATATTATTAATTTATTTCTAATAAACATTTAAATTAAATGAGTTAATTTTATTAATAGGAAATATTTATTATTAAATTATTATTTGATTAATAAGAATATTTATTATTAAATTATTTTTAATAAATAAGATGATAAAATATATTAATTTAATTTAATTTATTAAAAAACTTAATTAATATAAATATAATTTTTTAAATAATTTTTAATAAATATCATAATTAAATTAAATATATTAATTAATTTAATATGAATTATATTTTATTCAATTATTTGCAGTAAAAAAATAACTCAATTATAATTAATATATTTTATATGTACATGATTAAATGATATAATACTTATATTTTATCTAGTTTTTTTCAATAAATAATATAATTAAATTAATATAAAATATATTTATTAAATTCAATTAATTTTTAAAAAAACCAATAAAATTAAATTTGAAGTAAATAAAATATTAATAATCATACACAAAATTGTATTTATAAATACTATTTCAGTTTTCATTTCAGAAAAAAAAACAACAACAATAGAAAACAAAAAACAGAAAATATAAACATATAAACGTAAGTAGAAAAATGACGGCATTACCAAACAGCTCCTTAAAGTTACAAAACTTTACCAGCATGAACTACTTCAGGTGGTTATTGAGAAGGTCTTTGTTTGAGTTCCTCCTGATCTTCTCTCGATCAGCTGGAGGAATGGTTACCTTGGTAGCTGACAGTGTGAAGTCGAGGCTAGTAAAGGCAAAGTCACTTATCATCATTGGTCGATCTTTAGGATGCTCGGGAGATAGAAAGAGTATCCTATGGATAAATACTAGGGGATCCTGAATTCAGGTTAGCCTCCAGGGAATAACATTGTTGGAAGCAGCTAGATTGCCAGCAGGAGAGAAGAGCTCTGACTAATTAGGGGTACAAGAGTTGCTTGAAGAGCAGTGAGGTGGATAGGAGGATCCCCTGTCGCCTTTTGTGTTTTGCCTTTTTGGCCTCTTGATCCTCATCGGCTCAATGGTGTTTTCATTGGCATTTAGAGGGCTCTTTGATCATCACCTCAAGATGTTCTTCTTTGTGATGGAAACAACGAGTTTCCCCATCTTCTTCCCTTATGCTGTGCTCTTCCCTTGAGCCTAGCTTTCAACCTGAAAATCTGAAATTTGCTGTTAGTGATCCCAATTAATCAACCACACACACACAATTGTAGAAGGCGAGATAAAAAGAACGAGGAAACCCACACAGGGAACCCTCAAAAAAACTTTCACTAAAAACAAACGTCGGTTGCAAACTCAAACTCTCGATAGATCGACTCCTCGACTCTATACTCTATTGACGTTTGCTCGAATCCTCAATTCACCAACTATTTTAGCGAAAGCCCTTCGACTTCTCGAAGGCACGATACTGACTCCTCAGTGGCTTTGCTGAATCCTCAGCGTTCATAAACCTCGAACCCAAACTCCTTCGGATTAATACGAAACATGTTGGCTAAGTAATTGAGAGAATAATTAAACTTTCAGGCTTCCAATCTCATGTGTATTCTCTTTATCTCAACCCTAAAGATGTCCAGAGGATATATATAGACAAAACTGAGATGGCTAGGGTTCAAAATAGGCGAAAAGTTGTGCCTTGCGGGAAGGGCGCACCCGCGGTGTTCCCACGACTCAAAGCGATTTTCCCGCACGGCTATTTCTTCATGTTATGCTTTAGGGATTTTCCCGCGCCTAACCGCGGCTTTCCTGTAAGCTTCATGCGTAAATCAATTCCAACACTTGTTTGGCTTCTTTAAGACTTCCAGCTATTATGGAAACAGTTTTTCTGAGGCCTTTCAGAATTCTATTTAACTTAAGACTCTAGTGCCTTACCCTACACTAAGTCTGAAAATAAAAATACTTTTCTTTGATCATGGATTTGCCAATTTACAATTTTAGCCTTAACAATCTCCCCCTTTGAAAGTTCCATTTCAAAACTTAATAAATGAAATTACAAATGAAATCAATCTACATTAAGGCCTTAGTACACGTTGCAATGATCAATATGCTTTGACTATTAAACCTATTTGCTGCACACTAAAACAAAACAATCAAGGCATCATATGGAATAAATAAATAATTAAAAATTTTAAATAAAACATTAAAAAAATAAAACAAAATATTTTCCCCCTTAATTAATTGACACAAATATTAACTATCAAAAAGTTAATTATTCTCCTCCTTAATAAACAAAATTCTTTTTAATTATTCTTCCCTTTTCAAGCATTCTCCCCCTTAACTATATCTCCCCCTTGGTTAAACGTGTATTCTTTGATCGATTCATTCCAAGTTTTATTTTCCCAAACACATAATGAAACACAGTTTCAAAATTTTGATCATACATAAATAGTAGCAAATAAGAATTCCAAGAATCACCATACTATTTATGTCATGAGTTGTTCACACATGTCATACCAATGGTCAAATTGTGCAGTGTGTGGAATGAAGTTTAAGTGGAACATGATTAATACTCTTCACATACTCGCATGAATTTAAAATTGCTCCTTTTGGACTTCGAATTAAATCAAGTAAGATATGCAGTGTTAGCTCTTCGACTGGTTTCTCCTCAATTCATTATTTTCAACTAAACACCAAGATATGTAACTATTGAATTGACATCCACCAATTTTATTATTATTTTTTTATTTTCACTTGGCGGCTTTCACACACTTATGGGTAGGTAGCTTTCTTCCTGTATCATCAAACCCAGAAGGTGGTTATTTTGATAACCTGCACGTCAATAAGCTAGCTACACTCTATCCTATTGGTAACCCTTTCCAAGTGATTTTTTTTTACTGTAACCTAAAGAGCAATGAAAAGTCCAAAAAGGAAAATTTATTGAAACAATTGAGTAGTGGAAAATATTTCTCATGATGTACTAAACTTTGTGCAATTACGATTGGCACACCATCACCATGACAAGGAACAACAAAACATGCGATTCAGGTTTATCAAGCAATTCAAATTTATGACCACTATGTATATCAACAATTTTATTCCTGTGATTTTGAAATTTGTATGAGGTAATAGAATATGTAAGAATATCACAAGGAATAACATTGTACCAAAAAAATATTTTAATCTATCAAAAAAATTAAAAAGTATCTAATTTACAAGATTTCATAAAAACTAGGTAAGAATATAGCAATGACGCATAGCCTAGTTCATAAAAAAATTTGCCTTTACATATCAAGGCTCACTCCTTCAACACTCTTAGGGGTGTGCGTGACATATGGGTCACTCTTTCTAACCCAAACAGTTCTCATTTTTAGAAAAACATTTTGAGTCTTTGGATTGTTGGGTTTAGGACCAATGGGTTTTGAAAAATTTTTCTTTTTGTTTTTCCTCACTGGCCAAGTCATGTAAGGTCTAGAATCAAAACGTGACTTTTGAAACCTTAATAGATTAAGCCTATTTGACACTTGAAAATTAGGTCTCAAGGAATTCCTAGTGTCAACATAAGATAGGGGAAGCCCATATAATTTGTGACAATGTGGTCTTATATGACCTAGTATACCACAATGGAAACATATAGGAACAAACTTAGGTTGCAAGTTAGAGGGCATACCTTTGGGTTTTTGAAAATCGACTCTGGACTGATTATTTTCTTAGGTTGAGGAGCTTTAATTGTTTTTGGAGCAGTTGTCTTTAGGGATTGAAACCGAATCAGCTTAGGTTTTTCCTGCTCACTTGGGGTAGCTTTAGCTTTAAGATTGACCACCTGCGTGCTAGTGTACCCAGTCCTCTTTTGCATCCCCAGTATGTCATCAAGTTGGGAAAATGCAGTATTCATCTTGGATTACACGGTTTGTAGCTTTGCCTAGGCATCTTTTAATTCATTATCTTTTTTATCTAATTTTGTCTTGAAGGCTGTTATCAATTCATCTTGAGTTTTCTTGCTTGCTTCAAGACAGTCAAATTTTCCTTGTAATTCTTCCAGGGCAATTTTCAAACTGTCTCTTTCCCTTTTCAACACTTTGTTCTTCATAGTCAAATTTTCATTTTGCTTGTAGAGTTTGCGACAGTCTTGGTATAGCTGTTCATACGCCTCTTCAACATCTACTTCCTCTTCTGATTTTTCTTCAACTTTACTTTCGGAAGATTCTTCTTTCTTATGCATAGAGGAGGATGACTCTACTGAATTTAAGGGGGCACTTACTCTAACCATGAATGCAGTATAATTTTCTGGAAAATCTTCTGAAGATGAGGAGGTACTCAACGAATCATCTGAATCATCAAGGGTTACATTGAGAACCTTCTTCTTGCTCTTGTTATTTCCACAATCTTGAGCTATGTGACCCTAACCCTGGCACTCGTAGTACTTCACACCCTTAGACTTGTTCTCCTTCTTCTTTTTCTCTGAAAATTTCTCTACTTTGACTTTCTCATTCTTCTTCGTCTTTCCTTGCTTGTTATCTTTCTTTTTGAAGAATGTTTTAATTTTTTTAGTATAAATAGCGATTTCTTCAGAAGACGGAATTGACTTATCATTACTTGAGGAGGACTCATCTTCCTTAATAGTTTTTAAGGTAATTCCTCTAGATTTTGGTTTAATCATGTTGGCTTCATAAGTCTGCAGAGAGCCAACTAAATATTCTACCCGCATCAAATCAACATCCTTAGCTTCTTCAATGGCTGTAACTTTAGCTTGAAAGGACATAGGTAGGGATCAGAGAATCTTACTTACAATCTTACGATTGGGAATTGGTTCTCCAAGATTGAAACTGGTGTTGACAATGTCACTGAGTTTCGCGTAAAAATTATCAAAAAGTTCGTCTTTAGACATCTTCAAGTTTTTAAACTGGGAGGTTATTTTCTGGAGCTTAGACTTCTTCATTGTGGAATTTCCTTCATGAGTCAATTCAAGAATTTTCCATGCCTCCTTAGCAATCTCACAACTTGAAATTCTTCTAAACTCATCGGCGGAGACTGCACAGAAATAGAGCTCAAGGCTTTGTAGTTCTATTCTGCCTTTTCTTACTCTGCCTTGGTCTATATATCCATAGGCTTTTCTACCGTTACATTATTAATAGAATGAGTAGGTTTTACCCAACTGTTCTCTATGGATAGCCAAACATTAACATTCAACGAGATCAAGTGCGCTCTCATGCGAACCTTCCAATAGGCGTAATTGGTGCCGTCAAACCACAGAGGTCTACTACTCGAACCGCCTTCTCTAGGAGGATCCATCAGCAAATAGGATCGTGTTTTATTCTAAAAAATGAACCCACTCTAATACTAATTGAAAATCTAAAATTTGCTGCTAGTGATCCCAATCAATCAACCATACACACACAATTGTAGAAGGCGAGACAAAAAAAAAAAAAAAAAAAAAAAAGGAAACCCACATAGGGAACCCTAAAAAAAACTTTCACTAAAAACAAACGTTGGTTGCAAACTCAAACTCTCGATAGATCGACTCCTCGACTCTATACTCTGTTGATGTTTGCTCGAATCCTCGATTCACCATCTCATGCTCTGAAGGGTTCACATGGGTTAGAATGACACCTTATTATTCTTTTTTAACTTTGAGCAACTCATAGAAAAAGGGCTTAACACACTGCTAGGGACATACAAGAGGAATGGTGAGGGGATGTTCTGGACAGTAGTTTTGGTGCTTTAACCAGTAGGGTTCCTCTTTTTGCTTGACAGTCAACTAGAACCACTTAAAGAGCAGATCGGCGACAGCCCCAATGTCAAACCTTTGTGGGATCAGCCTTTCAAATGGATATGTATCTAAACCATCCAAGTTATGTCAAACACTTCTTAAGAAGATTTGATCTGCTTGGAGACTGATGGTAGATGATTTCATGAGTGGTTCATTTGCAAAAAAAAAAGATGTTGAGAAAATTTTATAAGAAATAAATCAAATAGAAAATATGCACTAAAGTCAACTGACTGGACCTAAACCAAGAACAGAGATCTAGAATTTGGGGTTCTAGGCGGGTTTGGCCATCCAGCTACCTGAGACAACACAGACATCCTCCTTAAAGCCTTTGATCTTATCTGGGAGCATGTGCATCAAAGCCTTCTTAGGTCGAGACTTTAGGTACTACCTATCCTGATCCCTCTTAACTTTTTGAATGTTATAGCAAAAAGTAAATCCCAACAAGTGATATTATATCATACAGATGGTTAATGCGGTGGCCCTGTTAATTATCCTATAAAAATTATGTCATACCATCCGAGCGAAAAGGTTAAGTATGTGTATAACCTCACAAAAAAAGAGGTTAACTGGGAACCTAAGGCCACCTTCAGTGATGGCCACTATTGGGAACATAGCTGTGTTAACCAAAAGTTCCCCTTCGTGGGGTAGTCTAATCTTAACATTTTTAGGGATTCTATATTTTTGCCTTATGGTAACTATATTTTTGCTACCCCTTAGTTCATCAAAAAGCCCACTTATTTTTTGAAATGAAAAAGAAGAGAAATGAAGTAGATTCTTGGGAAATTTCTAAAACACACCAGAAAAACTCTAGTAAGGAAGTGCTGTGAAAAAGTTTGAGTTGCAGGGGTAAAACAAAAGAGTTAGAGAGTTTGAAGGCTTCAGGGTTACAAGTATGATGAATGGAAGGTTTATATACATATGTGTGCAAAGGCTTATGAGGGAAGCCAAAAGGTGAATAGGCAGCATAAGGCAATTAATTATTGTAGAATTTGAATTGACATTGATGAGATAGGTGGGCTAACACTTCAGGTTTTGTTGCAGCCATAAATATAGCACATGCCAAAGCTCAAAAGGCAACCCACGCATTATTAATGTGGCAAATTAAAGAATAATAGCTAAGAAACACGTCATCAAGCATGTGAAAAGTGAGGAATTCAAAAATTTTGTAGATAAGAGATGTGTGCATTAAAATTTTTACTCTACTCAGGTAACAAGTTATGCTGATCAGAGTGAGGACATAATGTTAGTACAAAAAATATCCTGGACACGTGGCATCATCCTTAAGCACATACACACCAAGTAAGTGACAGCCCAACACCAAGTAAAATATGTTCCTGACTATATCAATTAGGTTCAATGGCGAAAGGTATGAATGCTAGTTTAATTGTAATCATAATTGTGATATTGTAATAAAGTTAGTTCATTTATTATAATATTGTCGATTAAGTTAGTTCATTACTCAACAAGAGGCAGACAGGAAGTGACATTTGGACATTCATGAATGTCACATCACACCTACCACTCTGAAACCCACCACGTACATTAAATGCTGAGTGATGGATCTTAAATCCAATGTAAACTGCCATTACATATATATATATATAAAAGATATTATAATAATATTATTATAATCAATCATTTCTCTATTATTTTAATCATTCTTTTAGTTAATAAATAGTCCATACTCTGCACTGAATCAGGTACCCTCATTATTATCAACTGAACTCTGTTATTTTAACAATTATTCTCTTAAAGCCTATTCTAAATTTACCATCAGAAAACCTTGGTTAGGGACCCCGTCCAACCATTTTCTCTTACATTTTTTGTTTTAAGGCCATTTTAGGTGAGTTCTATTGGTGTGTTGATAACCCACAAGGGTATTTTATATGCCGCACACTATGCATAGCAGCAATAATATTCTACCCACGACAACTGTTAACCCCCCCATTGGCCGCACCATTGATATTTCTAGGGACAAAGCTAAAATTTTATAATTAGGCGACCAAAAAATTTTTAGTAAAAAGTTAAATAACTATAATCTAAAAAGATACCTATTTCACCAAAGATCAGAAGTGCAAATTTTGTCGTGGATTGAATTATGCCTATAATTCTTTTCATACTAAAAAAAATTGATGAAGAGATGGAGTGTACAAGGGATAATGTGAAAAGGTAATGACTGATGGCAGAGAGAGTACAAATATAGGGGTTGGAAGGGGGAAGAGAGGGGAAGAGAGAGATTCATAGATTTTTAATTAAAAAGGAAGAAAAATAATTTATTGTTTTTAATCATTTTTATGTGTGTCCCTAAGGACTTTTCATTTATCAAAAAGGGGGCCATTGTTAAAGAAATATGAGAAAGAAAGAGAAAGATTGAAATTAGTAGGCTTCTATTGAAAAAGAGGAAAAATAATTTATTACTTTTTATTAGTTCATTTATGTAAGGTTCAATACAAAAAGCTAAGTTGGTTGGAGACTTTTCATTTGTTAAGGGGGCCATTGTTAAAAAAATATTTATTTTTGATAAAATATATTATTATGTATAGATTTATACCAAAGTTAGCAGAGGCCATGGCCATCCCTTATTCTACGCTAACTACGTCCTTGTTTGCTACTATGGATGCTCTACCTCCTTGTAGGTAAGAATATCAATTTTGCCTACCTCTCCCCGATAAGGGCTAGGTACTTTTAAAATTGACAAATAATAAGGTAGGTTTGGAAACAAAAGTAAAATACTCATTCGATTCAATGTTGGTGTCTATAAGTTTAGTTTACCCATTGGATACCCCCAATTTTCAAGTACCAATTAGGTACTTGCTTGTATTACCCTAGATAAGATATGAATTTTATTTTTCTTTGTTCTTGATGTATAAGACATTCTGGGGCAAAAATGTGAATATCTGTATAACAATTTAGCTCACTTGATTGGACAATTGTGTGCGTGTCAACACGAGAAAGAGAGAGGGAGAGAGAGTAGAGTGAGAGCTGGGGGAGAGGGAAAGGGAGTAGGGCTAGGGGTGTAGGGGAGAGAAAGAGTAAGTGAGAGAGAAAGAAAGGTGGGGAAACGGAGAGGGGGTGGGGCCGGGGGTGCAAGTGAGAGAGAGATGTGCAGAGCGGGAGATAGGGGAGGGAGAGGGGGTGGGCCTGGGGGCGCAAGGGAGAGTGAGAGAGAGAGAGATGGGGGTTGGGTGGGTAAGCTGGAGAGAGAAAATGGGGCGGGTGGGGGTTTCAAGGCAAAAAAATTGGAGGTTTTCAAGACACAAAAATAATATTTTTTATTTAAAATAATATTTTAAATTTAAATTTAATTTTTAATTTTAAAATGTAAATTTTAAATTTAAATAAAGGTACAAAAATATAATTTGACCTACAAATAACTCAAATGTAAATTTATTTTTTAAATTTATAGGAAAAATTATAAAAATAACTTATAAAAATAAAAATCACTAATCAAAAAAGGTGTAAAATTTTATTATTTATTACAAATATTATTACATTAATATTAAAAATGTGATAATATTTTTTATAAAATTTTTTAATTTAATAATTTCCAAATTGTGATATCTTTTGATTAATAATTTTTATTTTTACAGGTTATTTATACATTTTTTATGTACATTTACTTTATAAATTTATATTTATTTGTAGGAAAAAGAAAAAAATAAAGAGGGTGGGGCTTTCGAGGCAAGGAAAATAATATTTTTTATTATTTTTATTTAAAATAATATTTTAATTTTAATTTTAATTTTTAAAATAAAGGCACAAAAATATTAATTTTTTTAAATTAATATTTTAAAAATTATGATAATATTAAACAATAGATGGATACCTAATAAACAAAGTCAATTAATTTTCTTAATTATATATTTAGATTTTAATACTCTTTAAAATTTTATTAAAATTAAACATTTAAATTAAAATTTCTATTTATGTTTATAAATTTTTATAAACTGACAACAGAAAAATATTTGTTAAATCTATTTATATTTTCTTATTTTCAAAAAAATGTAAACTTAAATAGAAAAATGTAATGAAAAAAATCTTTTTACTCTATATTTTCTATTGTAAATATTTTGTCAATTTTAACACTTTATCTATTTTGATTGTATCATATTACAGTGAATTATTTATTTTTATTTTACCATATTACAGTTAATATGTATCATATTCATTAATTAATTTATTTTTACTAAATAATTAAGTTAAATTAAATAGTTTTTAAATTAATAATTAATTAATTAATTTAATATGAAATTAATTAATTCATATTAAATTAATATGAAATATATATAATTGAAATTTTTAATAAATATTAAAGTTATATTAAATAATTTAAATTAGTTAATATATTTAATAATTTATTTAATTTAATTTGTTTAATATCAAATATATTTCATTAAATTATTTTTAATAAATATCCTAATTAATTTAATTTAATAAACAATATAATTAAATTAAATTAACTTGAAATATATTTATTAAATCCAATTAATTTTTTAAATACTAATTGTAGGCAATATTTCATTTCTAAAAGCAGTTTCACCTTTCATTTCAGGAAAAAAAGACAGCAAAAAATAAAATATAAAATATAAACAGAAAAACGATAGCGTTACTAAACGGATGTTAAACAATGTATGGATATCTATTAGATAAAGTCAACTAATTTTTTTTAAAATAAATACTTAAACTTTAGTTTTCTTGAAAATTTTATTAAAAAATAAATATTAAAACCCCCGTATTACAAAAGAATTAATTACAAAGAGGGATTCCTTAGCTATTACATGAACTAGTATTCACATCTGAGATTTGTATAACAAGAAGCTGAAAGATTTTAAGTCTAATCTCATAGAGAATATTTTTGATAATGGTGGTAGTTAGAGAAGAAAGTCCCTTGAAAATTCTTGCATCCATTCATGATATATGTGGTAGACTAATACTGCCCATGCTAGTTTTCATATCTTAGAACATAAGTTCTTTCTGTGGAATTTCCCAATGGCCAAAGAGATTTCATCTGCCCAAGGCTGATTAGATTTGGAAATGTAGCACTTTTATAGGACTAATTCTTTTAACTCGGTCGAGAAAGGGTAGTGGAAAAGCAAATGATCCAATGTCTCTAGCCCTTGTCCACATAGAACACATTTAGGATCAACATTCATGCCGCAAGCAATCATTTTTTTGATAGCAAGCCACAGGATAGAACCATGCCTAGGAATATGGTTAGGGGACCAAAGTAACTTATGCCAAGGTGCCTTTGGAGTCTTATCTCGGATTGAATCCAGAGTAGCTGCAGCCTTGTGGACTTCATCTTTAGAGGCAGACCAAATGAACTTATCATTTGCATGAGAAGATGGCATATAGTTGGGCCTCTCAATGATAATTTCTATTAGCTCCCAAGTTCTCGAAGATGGCCATTTCCACTATCCATTAGAGATCACCATTGAAACTTTTGTATCCTTTAGGAGGCCAGGATCATAAGCTATTCAGGGACCATATTTAGGAATCAAAGGGCCCATATGGTGCGAATTAGATTACCAAGGGGAAATAGAATCTCCATTGCCCACAATGTATTTAGAGATACCCCTAAATATTTGAGTTATTATCATAAATATTTGAATTATTATTAAATTTTCTATTACGGGTTTGTTTTTATCTAAGTTTTGAATTTTGTAATTTGAAATTAAAAAAAATAAAAGGTTAGCACTCAAATAAATTAACTAAAAATAAAAATCTACAACAAGAAAAATATATGATGCAAATAAATTAATTAATAACAACTAAATTAATTAACAACAAATTGGCAACGAAATAAAATAATCAACAACTCGTTTTCATTAGTAGAAGTAAGAGTATTAGTGACCATTAATAGCGGTCACTAAAAGTTAAAAAGTGACCACGAATAACCTCTAGCGACTACGTAGCAACTGCCAATAGTTGGTTGCCATAGTCTCATCGCTAAAGACTACTTGGTAGTCGCTCTGTAATAGCTACCCCCTTTAGCTACCGCGCAACGTCGGGGTTTTAATAACTATTAGCAACTGTATAAAAGACTTTTAGTGATAGCCTCAGTGGTTGCTAAAAATGCCTTTGGCAACGGCTTTTAGCTAATGTTGAAAGTTTTCTATTTTGTTTACTTTCAACTTTTAGCAACTACCTAGAAGGCCATTAATACTGCAATTTTTTTATTTTTCTTTTCTATTTTTTGCTGTTCAGTTCTTGTATCTGCGCCTGTTTTACAAACTTTTATAAAACTAGATACTAAAATTAAATTAAATCATACAAAGAAGAAAATAAACTAACAACAAGCTTTTAATTTATATTAATAAAAGTACAATGTCTTTGAATTACCAAAAATAAAAAGTCTCATACAATTCTAGAGGAAAAAAACAAAAAGCAAAACAAGATGTTCACTACAATTCCTGTCAGTCAACCTAAAACAAAAATAAATATTATCAGTCAACAAAATTTTAAATATAAATAAATAAAAGTATGTAAAATTAATATTTTCATTGATGCAATTCAAAGTTTTGAAATTAAAATTATTTTGTACGATTTTGGACACCCCCGATGTCGGATTCATGCACTGTTCATTCCTATAGGTCACTAATGGTCCAGAGATCGCACCCCTCGAGTTTAATGGCATCGTAGACTAGCTATTCGGTTTAGGCAGTTAAAGGTTAAGTTTTGATTTCTAAGTTCAAAGTTTCAAGTGAAAATGTACTTTCTAGGATTCTGGACGCCCTGGGTGTCAAATTCATGCGTTATTTGATCTTGTAGATCACTAATGGCCTAGAGACTGTGCCCCTTAAGTTTGACAAGCATTGGAGCCCGTCTGTTCAGTTTAGACCATTAGAGACTAAGTTTGAATTTTTAAGTTTAATGTTTTAAGTGAAACGTACTTTCTAGAATCTCTGGCACCCTGGGTGTTGGATTCATGTACCGTTCATTCTTGTAGGTCACTAATAGCCCAGAGATTGTGCCCTTGAGTTTGATGGGCATCAGAGCCCGTATGTTTGATTTGGACCATTAGAGGCTAAGTTTTAATTTCTAAGTTCAAAGTTTCAAGTGAAACATACTTTCTAGGATTTGGGGTACCTCAGGTGTTAAATTCACGTGCCGTTCATTCTTGCGGGTCACTAATGGCCTAAAAATTGTGCCCCTCAAGTTTGATAGGTATCGAAACCTGTCTACTCAGTTTGGTCCGTTAGAGGCTAAGTTTTAATTTCTAAGTTCAAAGTTTCAAGTTAAACATACTTTCTAGGATTCTAAGCACCCCAGGTGTTGAATTCCTACACTATTAGTTCATACAGGGTACTAATGGTCCGAAGATCGTGCCCCTCAAATTTGACGAGCTGAACTACTCCAGAATAAACCAATTAAATTACTTCTCAAGTGCAAGAGGGTGCAATGTACTACAAACCTAGTGAGACCATGCATCGAATTCTTAAGGAAGCTAATGTTTATGATATCTAGGTTTTCTAAGTTAAGATATTCTAAGTTTTCAATTGTAGAAAAGCAAGTTGAATTGAGATATCAGGTGTTTAATGTTTGATTGTAAAAATTTAACAATAATTAAAGTAAACAGTTAAACTACTAAGCAAAAACTAATTATTTAAAAATTAAGTCCTAGTAAATTTGATATACTATACTAATTGAACTAAAGCAAATAATATGACTAAATCAAAATAAGCAATACTAATGAATTTAAATAAGAACAATTTTAAGAAACCTAATTCAACACACAAATCCAGGTAGGTTATTTGTTATCCGATTGAATGCTATTATCTCAGTTTAAAATTCTCATTTAGGAATAATAAACTAGAAAATATTATCATTAAAACAAAATTTTCCAAAGCATAGTTTTGAATTCATGTTTAGGAAAAGAAAACTGGAAAATATTCTATTATTTCATCTTTTGTCCAAAACTAATTTATTCGGTTTCAAAAATGTGTGAATATTTTAATCATACGATAGCGTCAAGGATTCATAGGAAATATGATTGATATTATACACTTTCAGAAGCTTTTGAAAAGAAATAAATAGTTTTGGAAAATATAAACCCTAACTTGTAAGTTTAACCTTGCGTGTTAGGCTTTACATAGCATTCAAGCATCAAACAAAAACCTATCCATCATTGATGGATTGGATCAAGGATAAAAACCTAACCTAGCATTATCAAACATAAATAGAAGCAATAAATAAAAGAAATGAAAATAACGAGAGCAGAACACCTTAAAGAAACCTAGACTTTTATTCAAAACTTGAATGTATCTGTTTAATAGCTCTTGAATCCAATCTATCAAATCTCCAAAACAAATGAAAGAACTATATTCAAACCCTAAGAAAATTGAGAAAAAACTATCTATGAACGGCTCTCCTTTAAGTCTGAGCTATAAACCATATATATACATCAAAACCCTAAAATAAAATAGAAAACATAGGTCAATTATGGACCATCATGTTCGAACGATAAGAACAAAAGTCCAAACTTAAAACTTAAAAACTTTCTAAGTGTCAAACTATTTAGTTACTAGATAATAGCGTCTGGACGCTACATTACCATCTGGATAGCAAAGCTAAATTTTGGATTTCTTTGTTAGTTTCTTTAGTTTCTTCCATAGTTGCTTTGTTGTTATCCTAATTGAGTGTCTACGTGTCTGAACTTGAATGGCAAAGAAATTTTCATCTTTTTTATCCCTTTCGTCCTCGATAGTCTCATTGTTTTATGTCGTCTCTTTGCTTTTTTAAAAAATAGAAGCCATTAGAATGCAAAGTAAGTAAAATCTCTACTAATTAATCAATGAATGCATGTTTTAAGGCTAAATTTGAGGTTTGTAATTATATTTTTCAGGTGTAATCACACCCCCCAACTTAGGTGTTGCTAGTCCCTAGCTATGCAATGTCCTAACTAAACTACCCACAAATCCCACAACTAGTTTTTAATCAAATACCAATTAGTTAGAAGAATTTTGTGGATTAAATTCAGTAGCAAGCAAGTGATATCACTCAAAAATTGAATAAACCTTTCCATTGACATATCAACCTCAACCTATTTCAACCTTTCAAACTCAAATATATTAATTCATATTATTTACTCAAACCTATTGCCAAATATAACGTAAAAATAGCGATTTTAACTCCAAATGTTATCAATTGATACTCAACAAATAAACTCACTCTGATAAGGTTCACACTAGGTTTATGCTAAATTACAAGGGCAAGATTATGCAATGAACCTTAACAAATCACGGAAGAATTAGAACATATATAAGAGTGATAATAGCTTCATGGAAGAATGTATCAATACATAATTCAAGATAATTTTATCTGATCACACAATTCAAATCAATGCTCCTTCAAAAATGTCTTTCACCTAAAGTCCATTAGGTCTTTACTAGGTTGTAACTTGGCTATGAGACATTGGGTTAATAAATGAATGAGAAGGAATTCAAAATGCATGTCTTAGGGAATTAAAGAATGAAGTGCTTTACATTTCATCCCTTCCCCCCAACTTTGTTCCTTTCAACTCCTTGAATGCCTAGAATTGAAACTTTATTATTTTTTTTTCATGGGACTGATAATAATGAACTCATGAAATATTATCCCATATATATATTCACAATTTTTCAATTTCAAGCTCCTCCTTTATAAACCTTAGCACAATTGTCTCTAGACATGCAAGGGTTCACTTTAGCTATCAAACAAAGGTTAAAAGGGTTATCCAATGTGGGTAAAACAAAGAACAACATTTATTATTTTCAAAGGTCTCAAATTGGCTCCTAGATAATGAAATCAAGGAAAAATATAGGCTCAAAAGTTTCAAAAACGGCCTAACATCACTTTAAATGCTAATAACATTTTTACAGAGCATTAGTCTAAGTGCATAAAACAAACGAAGTATCTTGTGCATTTCATACCAAAGCAAAATCATGTTATGAAACTATATAAAAAAATATAGAGATGAAAAAAATTCAAGGTTTACTATGCTCTCTCAAGAAGAAGGATATGGCTCTAAAAGTCATAATGATTAGGTGTTTTGAATCTCCACCTATGTTTTGGTATACTTGGGCAATTAGTTCTCATGAACTCTAATCCTCAATACATCCTCATTCTCACAATTTAATTTGTAACTTTTCTATATCTTAGAAAAGGGTTTATGCTCATTTTAAATTTTATCCCTAACCTAAAACTAAAAGTAATTATTTCTTTCTTTTACTAATTAATATTCTCTTAAAACTGGTTAAATTCATGCATGTAAGGTCTCATTTATGTTAAGTTAGGTTTTTAAACAAACATTTTTTTGATTATGTTGCCAGTATACATGCATATGCACACATGCTTCTATCCCCAAACTTAATGGACACATTGTCCCAATGTGTCTACCCAAATGTGTGATTACACAGGAAAAGTGTAATAACAAACTCCCTAACTCAACACTTATTCATGCATTTAAATAAGTAAAGTTGAAGTTTTAGTACTATTGTATTACTTATACTTCTATTGTTTTATTTATAGGAAAAATGGCAAGGATGTCGAAGTTTATAGTAATGGAGAGGGCCAAGAAGACAAAGAAAAAGTCATGGTTCGAACCTTATCTTTGATGGAAAAGACTAGCCCAAAGACCCAATGGAGAGAAGGAAGGAAAGCAATGAAGGAGACACTAGACGGTCCCCACCGTTACCCAAACGGTTGGGACCACAGAAAGTACAAAACTTCAGATAGTCCCCACCGTCACTCAGACGGTTGGGACCACAGTGTGTAAAAAGCTTCAGACGGTCCCAACCCCCCTCCAGATGGTCGGGACCACCCGTGATTTGCACCAGCCGCGTGAGAGCTCCTCTTCTAAGGTTTTGTGGCATCTTTTTAAAGACCTATGGGACGGTTTGGAGAGGGACGCCTCCTTAGAAGTTTCTACCATTCCATTGAAGTTTAGATTAGTTTTTAGATTAGTTTTAGAGAGTCTTTGTGAGCGTTTTCTTTGTTCATGAAGATCGTTAATGGATATTGTTCGTGTGGTGTTATTCATCTTTGCTTTCGTAGTTCATCTCTTCTTTCATGCACAAACTTTGTAAGGTATTTTTGTTTTACTCTTTAATATAATGTTTTGTTTATTTCAATTATTGAATCACATGTGTGAGTGTTCTTTAATTGCTTTTATGATGTTTAAACTAGTTGTAGCGTAAAACTCTAATCTTGATTCAACGAATCAAGAAAGGGTAGTTCATGAAAACGCATTGGGGTGTTCGTAGTCCCTTCGCATAGGTTGCGAAACCTCTTGCGAAGAGATCTACCTTTCACAAATCTTTTTTTTTCTCTATTTCGAAAACATTCGAACACGAAAACCCTTAACCATATCCATTTGAGATCACTGGTATAGATTTTCGTAACTAATTGTTAAACACTTTCGAATAGGATTAAAAATCGGATTTAAATTCACTTCTCGTTTGTTTAATTGAAAAACCTTCGGAAACAAAGGTCTTTAACCATATCCGCTTGAGTTCACTGGTACTGACCTTTGATTATAATATTCTAATACTTTTCAAATTAAACCCTAATTGCGATTTAAATAAACACATCCCAAGGCAAAGTAGTGAACTACCCGAACTTGAAAGTTGAATCAAGAACCTTTTTAATATCATGCTTGTTATCTAATTTAATTTCTGAGTTAATCATTTTGCTTTAAAATTCAATTTTATTGCATGTGAATTTAATATCACAATTCCTTCACTCCAACATTCTCAACCCAACCATTCTCAGACATCCTATAAAATCCAAAATTAGTTTAAATTAATTTAGGTTCACCTACTAGCTAAGAGAACAAGTCTAGAGCTTTTAACAAAGCCCTCCCTGTGGATTCGACCTCAGACTCACCGAGTTTAAAACTACGACGGCCCTCTTGCACTTGAGAGGTAGAACCCAAACACATTTTAGGGTCGGTTAATGTGCATAAACAAGTGTGATGTATGATAAATGAAAATAGTAAACACATGGTTGTACTAATGGCTTGTTCCCCCAACTTAATGTATGAACAAAGTTTTAGATTCTTATGGAATATGTAAACCATAAAAAGAAAATAAATAAAAAAAGGTTAAATATTACCTCAAGTCAGCACAATACTCATCAAAACAATACATCATATCAAGAGGGACTTCTAAGTGTTTTGATGCTTCTTTGTCTGAATCTGAAGTAATAAAAGAGATAATATGATTATCCTCACCCGTATTGGTTTCATAACTAGGTATATCCTTGAGAGGTGGCATATCATCATAGTCATTGTAATCATTATAGTCAGAGTATAGGATGTCCTCATGGGGTGGGGTGGTTTCAGTGTCAGTTTCCAAGGTGAGTGCATTAGACCACTCATTAGCTGCATCAATTTCCGCCCATTCCATTTTAACTAAAATTTTAAGGTCGATTTCATCCCACCCTTGTCCCTCAATGAATTGGTGTGGTGCTATTAAGAACAAGAGGGGAAACTGGAATGGCAAAGGTAGGGAATTACTCTCCTCAAATATCTTATCAGGCCACCCGTCTAAATCTATATCTAAATTATCAGTCTCATTTTCACTTTTTAAGTTAAGCTTATGGTTTTCACTTCTCGCTCTTTAAGGATGATGTTAGATGTGTTAGACATTTATAACCTGTGCTATTAAGTCAATTCAAAGTGGTCTCTGTTAGATTTATATTTCTTTGGTGCCCTTGAAAGCATGTTTTTGTAATGACATTTTGTTTAATTTATTTTTTTGGTTATAATAAAACATTTATTTATTTATGCATACATTATTATCCCTTATTTATAAAGTATGTGATTTAAGTATTGGGCATAAGATGCCAATATAGAAAGATTTAAATCACAAGTTTTATAAATTAAAGTAAATTCACAGTTATTAATGAAATGGGCATTTCATTATGTTAAAGCTATAACTTTTCTACTTCTTAATTGGGTGATTTATCTTGATCACTAAAGTAGTGACTTTGAGTAGGAAAGTTAGTATGTATATGTAATATACATATTGAAAGGACTGTTATAAATTATAATTTGGTTAATAAATGTCATTAATCATAATTTACTTAAGCTTTAATAAACTTGATAAACCATAATCCTGAGTTTATAATGGACTCACATTGATGAATTAAATCTATTTGAGTTATCACAGAGTGAGATCTTATAAACGGTCAAAACTTCGATAACTTAGAGATTTAATTTCATGAATTGTGGGAACATATACTTACAAAATGGAATCCATTTTGATATGCTCACCTAAGCTATTTATCTTTTTGATCATTAAATCTGTGGCTTCAGTTTATTCCATAAATTGTTTATTGAATAACAATATTTATTTGTAAATTGTTTACAAATATAGAAATATTGAGAATGATCAAAATTTAGATAAATAGAGACTTAGGGTTAAATATGTAATTAAGGGGCTTGACATTTAGCCTAGCTTAATTACGAGCTTATAATAGAGGGTTAATTAAGTGGATATTATTGGTCTAAGACCAAAATTCATTTTATTAAAAGTTGTTTAATAAATGAAGTTTAACATGGATTACTAGAGTGCAACCCAGGGCTTTTAATGGAATAGCCTTGGGTTAATTTAAAAGATAATGGGTTGTCATGAGATGACAAGACCCAATATCTTTTAAGTTGGAGCTAGGAATCCATGGGCCTTTAGTGCTCAAGCTAGCTCAATTTTATCTTGATGGGCCAGGTCTAGTTGGGTTATTATTTATAATTTATTTTATTTGTAAAATAAATTATAGATAACTAACGTATATTCAAATGAGATGATATAGTTGAAAAGTATTATCTCAGATAGAGAAAGATTTTCTCACGATACGATATCTTCCAAATATATATTATACGTTAGGATAATATATATAGATAAGATATATGTGAGAGTGTATAAGAGATAATCTTTAGAGTTAAAGATCTTCTCTGATACAAACTCTGTATCTCTCTCTCTATATATCTTTTATATATTGATAAGCCAGGTGATCTGAAAAGTGACCACTCACATCCATCTAGAGAGAGAATTGAGAATAGCCCTGGAAGGCTGAATCGCTGAGAACAAGGTGCTTCCGTTGTGCATCCGAAAAATTTTAAAGAGTTCATCCTTCTAATCAAGGTATTTTTCTCAACCCTATGCTATAAAAACCAACAGTCTCAACAATGATAGTCAATGATAAAGCAATACCAAACATAAAGTAACTAAAAGAAAAAGTAAAAATGAAAATCTACAATTAAAATTATAAGGATAATAGGTAAAATAAAACAGAATTAAATAACATGCATGTAGGTTATGTCATCCATCATGAGTGTTAGGTTATAAAATAAGAGTGAAATAACTAACTTACACGCAAGTTCTATCCAAATAACATCAAAATTAGAGTCTTAGGAGTACAAATAGTAAGCATGAAACTCACTCACTAAACTCTCATAAAAATGCATAACAAAAATATCAAAATTTAACTACTATGGTGGTGGAAATGGTGCTCCAATGCCAAAATGGTGCTTATAAAGACTCCGAAGCAGACAGTTGTTCTCATTCGTGACAACATCAAGGTGGTTAAGTCGGGTACCCTGGCTCCTGAGCATCTTTGCTAATTGATGAGTAGTAACTTCCTCCACCTCCTTTTATCATTGAGGTTCAACCTGATAGCTTCCCTCTGCTTCATACTATGGAGCAGTGGCCTGTTTCTCCCCTTCTCAGAAGGTAGCTTAGCTTTTACGAAAGATTGTTAGTTGAGGGCACCTAGGGTTGGAGCTATTTGTAAGTCATTGGGGGATTTGCATGATAGCTCCGAAACAATTGGGTCAAAAAGCCCCCAAATGGAATGCCTCCTTATGTCTTGGGGTGGTCTTGAAAATCCTTTAAGTAATCCCAAAGGTAGAAGGGTAAATGAATCACTTTTCTCTTGCTAATAGCATGTATAAGTTGAGCTCAATGCTCATCACACTCAGAAGTACGTCCTAAGGGAAGTAAATTTGAACAACTAAATATATGGTTAGGCCAGTACTTGTTGCTTAGATCAGCTACCTTAACTTGACCCTCAGTTAGCCATTCTATCCATTCTAAGAAAATTTCATGTGCAATGGTTTGCATGAAAGGGGTTTCTCTAAGGTCATAAATGAAGTCTAGCATATTGGGTCGAGGAAGGTTTAGTATTCTTGCAAAATGAACAGGGGTGATGTCTATGTTGGTTCCTCGTACAAAACTATGGATAAATTCCCCTCATCCTCCTCAAATTTAATGAGATTGACATAAAACTCCCTAACTGCCTCAGGCATGCAACTTGGTTGGAAGTGGGCAAAGTAGAGGCAACCACTCTTAGAAAAGTTTTGGTACCACTCAAATTCTTCCCCTCTGAATTCTTCAATTTCCCAGAACTTTCTAATACAATAGCCCTTTTCTCCTAAAACTTCCCAAATCGGTCTCATTTTTTTGGTAGGTAAACCTATGATCATCATAGTCTATCCGAGAAATGTTTCAATGAGCTGAAAGTTTCCTAGGACCCATTTTCTACAATTAAGGCAACAAGTGTGTAATTAATATAAAAGTAAGCTCAACTATATTCTTAAGTCCACCCAACACAAAATGGTAGCCCAATCTAACTTTGCCGACCAATCTAGATTTACCCAATTATAGCTCATTCAAGAGCAAAATTCATGAACTGGATCTCACAGTCAGGTCTATGATAGTGCCATGATTTAGGATTACATGAATCTTTTGTCCATAGAATAACATTTGCAAGAACTCATAGGTGGGTCTGCAGTAGTGCCATGATATTCAAGAATTTGCAACTAATTGAATTCGAACTTGGATTTCAAAATTCATTTCCCCAAAACTTTAATAGTAAACAAATGTCATGAAAGGAATTTAGATATTAATCTTTGGAAAGTTAAAAATAGATTCTCACTATAAACATGGTTTTCCCAAAAAACTTAATAATGAACAACTTTGGGAGCAAAATTTGCAATTTAAATGTGGTTGTATGAATTTGCGGAAAAATTCATGTTCCAACTATTCTTGAAAACCATTTGAACTTAATAAGCAATATAGCTTCATAGGTGCAAAAATTAATCAAAATTGCTAATATGGTAGTCAAAATCTTCATAAAGCTTTCAAAATCAAAATGGACAAAGATTTGATCTAGAAATGACTAATATTGAGAAAACTCCACAAGTGTTTAAGAATTAATCAAAATTTCAAAAATAATCACAAAAATCTTATTGAAATCCAAAGAATCCAAATTCAACAAATTCCTAGGTTAAAGATTAGTGCACATGAACAGAAGGCACTACATTCGAAACACGAAAGCTACTTTACGACTTTACCAGAAATGGCTGAAGAATGCAATTAGAACTCAAGTTTGTTATGAATCAACCTTTGCTTTCAAGTTGAACTTGTGCAGGAGTGAATGATTAATAGTCTAGAGAGGTTAAAACTGATTTGAAAAAGGATTTGTGCAAAATGAATAAGAAATGAGGGTTTTAATCAATTCTGTGTGCTCTGTATTCGGACGGCGTGATGGTGTCTGGACAGCAAGGCCAAAAATTTAACTTGAATTTTGAGCCTTAACTCATTAGACACTGGTGTCTAGATGGAAATTTGGTGTCCAAACGGTAAGAGCAAATTTTCACCAACACTTTTTAAGCCCATGTACTGGATAATGGTGTCCAGACGACAATATGGCGTCTAGATAGAAATAGCAAATTTTTTTCTTTTTTCTTTAAGAAAAGTTGTTAATTCCTAACTATTACACTTGAAAAGTATAATTACAAACTCCCTAACTCAACACTTATTCATGCATTTAAATAAGTAAAGTTGAAGTTTTAGTACTATTGTGTTACTTATACTTCTATTGGTTTATTTGTAGGAAAAAGGGCAAGGATGTCGAAGTTTTTAGCTATGGAGAGGGCCAAGAAGACAAAGAAAAAGTCATGGTTTGAACCTTATCTTTGATGGAAAAGACTAGCCCAAAGACCCAACGAAGAGAAGGAAGAAAAGCAATGAAGGAGATACTAGACGGTCCCCACCGTCACCTAGATGGTTGGGACCACAGAAAGTACAAAACTTCAGATGGTCCCCACCGTCACCCAGACGGTTGGGACCACAGTATGTAAAAAGCTTCAGACAGTCCCAACCTCTCTCCAGACGGCCGAGACCACCCGTGATTTACACTAGCCGCGTAAGAGCTCCTTTTCTAGGGTTTTATGGCATCTTTTTAAAGACCCATGGGACAGTTTGGAGAGGGACACCTCCTTAGAAGTTTCTACCATTCCATTGAAGTTTAGATTAGTTTTTAGATTAGTTTTAGAGAGTCTTTGTGAGTGTTTTCTTTGTTCTTGAATATCGTTAATGGATATTGTTAGTGTAATGGATATTGTTGGTGTGATGTTATTCATCTTCGCTTTCGTAGTTCATCTCTTCTTTTATGCACAAACTTTGTAAGTTATTTTCGTTTTACTCTTTAATATAATGTTTTGTTTATTTCAATAACACAAACAACAAGAATGCATGGAAATGAGATAATTAAGTTAATATCTCGCTAATAACAAGAGAAATTGCATAATTAGCATGCTCAATAGATATAAAATTGTGTGATAATGCATACTAATCAGGTATATAATCCCTACAGCCAATAATTTGAGTACTTTAGCCCTTACCACTTCCTTCATATTTGGATTGAGACATCTTTGCATTTGACAAACCAGTTTGGCATCTTCTTCCAAATAAATATGAAGTGTGCAGAGTAAGGGACTTATTCTAGTTAAGTTGGCCACAGACCATACTAATGCGTTTCTATGTTTTGTGAGTAGTTTAACTGGTTAAGTCTCTTGCTTGGGTGTTAGTTCTGCAGAAATCACTATAGGGAAGGTTTCTGACTCTCCTAGAAAAACATACTATAAATGTTCAGGTAGTGGTTTTCTTTCGGGACTTGGTGCTTTTACCTTAGAAGATTCCACTCTCTTTTTAAGCGGGTCTCATTTTTCAAAAGCTCGCACCCAATTATCCACTCCTATGACATCAGTGTTTTCTGACAGTCTTTCACTAAAACAAATTGCCCTTTTCCAAAAGATCTTCATAAAACTCTTGGTTTATGTAATCTTGTACTATAGTCTCGATCATGTCCCCCTCCTAAATTTCAAACTTCTCATCTGGCTATTTACAGACATTAAAAATGTTTGTTTCAAAAGTAATGGTGTCAAAGGATATTTTGAGAGAACCTATCCTACAATTAATAAGGGTATTTGATGTTGCAAGAAAAAGTCTACCTAAAATAACTGGAGTTTGATTTTGTGTAGACAAATTACTTAAGGGCCGTGTATCAAGGATTATAAAATCCGCAAGGAAACAGAAATTCTCTGTCTTAACCAATACACCCTCAACTATTGCATAAGGTTTTTTCACAAATCCATCTACGAGTTGTAGAGTAACTTAAGTAGGTTATAGCTCTCTAAAACCCAATTGTACATGGACAAAATAGGGCAAAAAATTCGCACTTGCCCGTAGATCAAGTAGTGCATTATCTATTTGATACTCCCCAATATAACATAAAATTATGGGATAGCCAGGGTCCTTATATTTGGGAAGCACATGACTTTGAATGATAACACTTGCTTGATCTGTCAAAAATGCCTTTTCTTTCATGTGCAACCCCTCTTAATAATATAGAATTCTTTTAGAAATTTTGCATCGGAGGGAATTTGTTTGATGGCATCTAATAGAGGTATGTTGATTTTCACTTGCTTGAATACCTCTATCATCTTTGTGTACTGAGCTTCTTTCTTACTATTTAAGAATCTTTGAGGAAACAGTGGTTTAAGAATATATTCATCTAATGTATTCTTTGCCTTTTCATTTCCTTCTCTCTCTCTTTCTCTTTCCATAGTCTGTTCATGCCTTTCTTTGTCCTTTACTGGATTTTCTTATTTATCTGTCTCTATTTGATCTTCTGCTGTCTACTTAGGTTCCAACTCTTCCCTGGGCTCAACTAGCCTAGGGTGAATGGTTTTACTTGTAACTTTACCATTCCTAAGTGTTGTGATAGCTTGTACTTGTGATTATTTTGAGCATTAGAAAAACCTTTAGTTTGATTTGCTTGAGCTATTGGATTCAGTCTTGGTTGAGCAAGTAGTTGACCCTTAGGTTGAGTACTCAATGCTTGAGTTATAATAGTCAGCTGACTTTTTATGTCATCCACAACTTGATTATTTTGAGCCCATAATGTTGATTGTGTATTCATAGATTGTTAAAGTGTCTCTTTAGTGGAACATTTATTTGGAGGTACATATAGATTATGTGATTATCCCAAATTCTGAGGTTGCCCTGGGGTAGGGAATGTAATTTGAGGCATAGTGGAGGTCGAGCAGCATGATATTGCTGGGGCATTAATACTTTGTCATTCTTCCATCCAAAATTAGGGTGGTTCCTCCATGCCAGATTGTAAGTTTCAGAATAGGGATTTTCCCCTTGATTTATTCCCTGATATGGTGGATGGAATTGAAGTCCATAAGATTGTTGTATTTGTACTGTTTCTCTCCACAATGGTATAGCGGATAGTCATCAGTTCTATGTGATTGACTATCGCACGCAAAGCAATAGACATTTGCTATAGGCTTTTTCATGACCGGTCTTTCTTTTTTAATTTTCAATGTCTCAATCTCTCTTGTTAAAGTTGCAATTTTTGCTTTAAGACTATCAAATTCATTTAATTGATGTATTCCTATCAGTGTACTAATTATGGTTTGACCAAGCTTAGCTCCTATAGTATCCTAAGTTTGTGCATTTTTGGGTAAAAAGTCAAAAAATTTGTATACTTGTTCAGGAGTTTTATCATAGAATTTCCTATCACACATGGTTTCCACAAACTGTTTAAGTTGTGGCGTCAATGATCCAAAGAAAATACTAGTAAGACACCACATCTCAAATCTGTGGTGAGGGCATGAATGCAGTGCGGTCTTTAACCTCTCCCAGCATTGATAAAAGGTTTCGATTGGCTGAGGAGCAAAATTCAAAATCTGATGCTAAATAGCTTCAGTTCTATCTAGTGGGAAGAATTTCTTCAAGAATTTTGCTTGCATCTCATCCCATGAGTGAATGGAATTCAGTTGCAAGAATTCAAACCATCTAGCAACTTTACCCTTTTAAGAGAAAGGAAAAAATTTTAAGAAGACAAGATCGATGGGATAGTTTTGATCCCTGAAAGTCACGCAGATATTCCTAAATCGAGTTCGGTGTTCGTAAGGGTTTTTAGATTCCATACCATAAAAGCTTGGAAGGTAATGTTTATAATTAATTTCTTCTGTGTAATACTAATTAGAGGGCCTCAATGATAAGTGTTACAAGATCTCGTGCATCAGAACCCATGGTTATGGACCCGAATCCATTAGTATGGAACATTTTCTTTTCCAAAATGAGGATCCCCAATTGCATGAGCAATAGGCCTTACATGTAAAGGGTCCTATACCCATAACTCAAAACTTCTATGCTAAGCTACATGAAACAAATTTTCTAGAGTCTACATTATTGCTAATTGTCCAAAGTGAGAAGCAGAATAAACTTCCGCAGCTGGTTGACAAAAATGAGGGTCCCAAATAGGAGCATCCATCGACAAAAGAATCACCCTAATATGATCATCTCGTGGCTACTGAGAACCAATCAAATTAGATGGTTCTATTTCTTAATCTTTCTGACTTGCTCCTATAGGTAGCAATTCTTTTGGAATGTACTAGTCGTGTCCAAAACGGTGTTAATGTTAATAAGCATCAACGGGCATTTCCAGCTATATTACTCAAAAGAATCGACACACTATGCCTAATCAGATGGATCATCCCAGGCTTGAAAGTAAAAGGTCTTTGGTTGTCAGGCCATATTATATAGGATTCAGGCATATGTCTGTCCTATTGAAGGTAATCCCTCATGAATGTCACAGGAGGTGCCTGAGGTT
This sequence comes from Vitellaria paradoxa, assembly GCA_019916065.1. Taxonomy (NCBI): domain Eukaryota; kingdom Viridiplantae; phylum Streptophyta; class Magnoliopsida; order Ericales; family Sapotaceae; genus Vitellaria; species Vitellaria paradoxa. The sequence continues at coordinate 19,044,582 of CM034243.1, read as the reverse complement.
GACCATTAGGACCTTGCAATTGGCCTACACCTCCACCTGGGAGATTTGCCATTTTAGGTGTAAAAAGATTTTGAACACTTAAATTACTAAACAAAAATTAAATATTAAAAAATTAAATCCCACTAAACTTGATATATTATACTAATTGAATTTAACAATATGACTAAATCAAAATAAGCAATACTAATGAATTTAAATAAGAACAATTTTAAGAACCTTAATTCGACACATATATCCGGGTAGGTTATTTGTTATCCGATTGAGTGCCATTATTATCTTAGTTAAAATTCTCATTTAAGAATAGTAAACCGAAAAATATTATCATTAAAATGAATTTTTCAAAAGCACAGTTTTGAATTTACGTTTAGGAAAGGAAAACTAGAGAATATTCTATTATTTCATCTTTGGTCTAAAACTAATTTCTTCGATTTCAAAAATGTGTGAATATTTTAATCATATAATAGCATCAGGGATTTCTAGGAAACATGATCGATATTATATGTTTTCAAAGTTTTTGAAAAGAAATAACCAATCACGAAAAATATTAACCCTAACATGCAAGTTTAACCATGCCTGTAAGGCTTTACATGGCATTCAAACATCAAACAAAAACCTACCCATCATCGAATCAAGGATAAAAACCTAGTATCAAACACAAATAGAATCAATAAATAAAAGAAATGAAAATAACAAGAACAGAAAACATAAAAGAAACCGTTGGACTTTTGTTCAAACCTTGAGTGTATCTGTTGAATAGTTCTAGAATCCAATCTATTAGATCTCCAAAAAAAAAAAATAATAAAAGAACTATATTTAAGCCCTAAGAAAATTGAGAAAAAACTATATATGAATGGCTCTTCTTTAAGTCCAAGCAATAAATCCTATATATACATCAAAACCCTAAACTAAAAAAAAAAAAAAAAAAAAAAACAAATTGATTTTGGACCACTGCATCTGGACGGCAAACTGGCTTCCAGGCAAGAACAAAAATCCAACTAAAGAATTTTCTTAGTGTCAAATTATTTAGCCACTAGAACATGGCATCTAGATGCCATATTACCATTCGAACGGTAAAGCTAAATTTTGGATTTCTTTGTTGGTTTCTTGAATTTCTTCTATAGTTGCTTTGCTATTATCCTAACTGAGTGTTTACATGTCTAAACTTAAACAGTGATGAAATTTTCATCCTTTTTATCCTTTTCATCCTCTATAATCTCATTATTTTCTGTCGTTTATCTACATTTTTAAAAACAAAAACCATGAAAATACAAAGTAAGCAAAATCTCTGCTAATTAATCAATGAATGCATGTTTTAGGACTAAATTTGAGGCTTATAATTAGACTTTTGAAGTGTAATCACAACATCAGAGCCTGTCTGTTCGGTTTGGGCCATTAGATGTTAAGTTTTAACTTCTAAGTTCAAAGTTTCAAGTGAAACATACTTTCTTGGATTCCGAGCATCTTGAGTGTTGGATTTATGTGCCGCTCCTTCCTATATTTCACTAATGGCCTAGAGATCATGCCCCCTGGTTTGATGGGCATCAAAGCTCGTTTGCTCAGTTTGGGCTGTTAGAGGCGAAGTTTTGATTTCTAAGTTCAATGTTTTTAAGTTTCAAAATTTATAACTTTTTAAGTTTCTATATTTCAAAATTTTCTAATTTCCTAAGTTTCAAAATTAATAACTTTCTAATATTTTTCTAAATGCACATAAAATAATAATAAAGAATCTATAGATAGAGCTAAAATCTTAAATTTACAGAATAAATTCAACTATATATACTTAAATTATTTAAGAAATTAAAAACTTAAACATATTCATGAACTTATACCCGATCTTGATTGTTCGAGCTTGCTTGATCATGCATGCCCTCACCAACTAACTTGTGTCTTGCCCAGTGGCCACTGCCAGCATCTAGGGCCTATAATGAAATAATATATGATTAACAATAGACATGAATATATATATGTAAAGAAATTGAATTAAATTTAAACATAAATTATTTTGTTATTAACCTGAGTACAAATCGACAAATCCGAAGCATTAGCTGTGGGGACACGACTCTGAGCTAGTCGCTACTCAAGCTCTTCAAGCTGGGCCTGCACTTGAGCCTGCACCGAGGCTTGCATCCTTACCTTCATCCTCGCCTGGATATCCTCCACCTGTGCATCCATCTCCTGGCAAAGAGATTGGATTAGCTCATCCACTTCCTCGTCAGTACACACGCGTGAGCCTTAGGACGAACTAACTTCAAATGACTTCATTCCACTCGCACGATGGTAGAAGGTGGTATGCCCGTGCCGTACATTAGCGTGTATCTGTGCCCATCCTGGCCAATGATGGTGTGGAATATCTATCCCACCTAGTAGCCACTTGCTACTCCTCATCTGGCAGCTGGGCGAATCGAGCCTTAAACTATGCCTGTGTAATATTTGGAACCAAATTAGAAAGATAAAATGAATAAATCTCGTAATAGGTAAATCAAATTATTGTGTAAAGATAAACACTTACTACAAGAGCTACAACCTCTGGGAGTTTGAGCCTGCGACTCGCCATCCACACAGACATCCAATCGGTGAGAGCACCCTCCTTACGTTACTGTTGAAGGGCAAATTATGTCAATTATATATTAGGATATAAACTACTATGAAATTTAATAACATATATGATCTAACATTGAAGTTTACCTTATGTTGGACCTGTGTAACATGTTAAGTCCCAAGTCTGTGAGTGAAACCCTGCATCGAGCGATTTTAGGAATTCCACTATGCCTCTTCCTATATGTATTTTGGTTAGTTTTTATAGGTTTATTTTTTAAAATATTAAATGAAATTAATAAAATAGTGCGAATTACTCACCCTCGCATCCTCACCTAACCAGTATTGGACAAACTCAGGCATATGTGAGGGGAGAATGCACCTCGGGATGCACTAAAGAAGGTCTGAGACGTCCATGTTCTTCTCCTAATCCTCCTTCTCCACCTTGTTCTTGTGATCCTTCCACAACTTTCTGCACTTCGACATGTAAACTAGCCTAAAATCATCAAAACACGACCTAAAATTGTCCCAAGTAGGACAAACAAATTTTATTAGTCAAGGTATGTTCAAAATTGACACATTATATAATAACCTTGAAGTTAAGATAGAAATAAATGTCTTACCTGAACCTCTCCCCAAAGTCGATATAATGTATCCTAAGGAAAGGCAATCTGTCTAGGTCCCGTACCATATTCCACAACTACCTAATGAACTGGCGAGCCCTTAGTCCAACTGGGTGCAATATGCTATCAAATCGCACATCACAATAGGTACTGGAATTTCATAAAAGAATCCCTCTAGTACAGCCCCTGCCTCTGCTAGAAGATGTACTTGTCAGGGTAGAATCAATTAACATTAAACTTATATTAATTAAACAAAAATTAAATTATTTCATATAAGTTTTAAACATGAAAATCAAATTATACCAGTACATCTAGAGGTCGATGCAGTAGCTATAGGTGGCGAAGGCCCTACTGGTGTGGATAGGGAAAATCTAGAACATGTCGGTGCAAGTGTCGATAGAGTCGGCCACTGGGTCAATGGCTGAATATAAGGCAATAATGAACTGGATAAAGGTGTGTGATGCAGGGCAGGAGGACCAACTGGTGGTGTCGGTGGGCTATGATCTGCCGTAGGTGTGGCGGAGGGACCTACTATAAGTATCAGTTGACTAAGGTCCCCTATCGGTGTATGAGCCTGGCCCTGACGTAATAACTCATCCATCATGCACGGACAATCTCTCTTCTTACATCCTGACATATCTATTTACATGTTCATAAAATAAATAAATTTCATGCAATAACTAAAAACAATTCCTAAACAAAAATTTAAACGCATGCTTGACATTTTTGGAAGGAAAAAAATGGACAACCCTTCATTAGTCATATAAGTCAGTCGTATCTCCTTTAACGGTCTTTCTAAACCAATTGACATCTTCATCACGTGGAACTATTACATTTTGGTCAAGAACTCGCCAAGTAAATGCATCAATATCTAGCTCATCACATTCAATTTGATACCACCCCTCCTTAACATTTTAATTAGAACTTGCCAGTTAGGATCCATTGGATCTCCAACATAATAAACTTGCTCAGCTTACGAGGCCAATATGTAGGGTTCATTACTTATTCACTCCTCTCGATATAACAAATTGTTGAAATTTACCAATGTAAATTGGTGCTTGGTACTTATCAGCTTTAGTCCCACAGATCGGATCGGCCCGGTCACACTTGAGCAACAAAAATTTTAACCCGTGATTGCATATAACTTCAACTATATCTTTCAATTGACCATAGTAGTAACCAGCATCTATAGAAGGACAACTGAGACCACTATTTTGTGTTGCTCATTTCTCATTTACTTCCTTACCGCAAAATAGGAACCCATTAACGTCACAAGTTGTGTAACGTTGTATCGTTATAAATAAACTATCAGCTAGTTAGTTCATTTCATCAATCAAAGTACCATCGCTTATTTGTCGTAAATTGTACACCTACACAATTCATATAATCATTGAATAAAGTTATATGAAACTAATATGATAGGAATAAATTGAAGCACATACAATCGTATCTATACGTACATAATTCTTGAACCAATTGTGAAATGATTGAAAATAAGACTGCCAAATTTGATTATTTGTAGCACGAGGCATGTCCCGTTTGAGCTCATCAATATGTGTCCTGCACTACACAACACATGTTAATGAAAAGCATGATTATTTAAACACAAAACAAAGAAGTTAAATATATGAATGAGCGTTAACTTACTAAATCAATGCCAGAATTGATGGGGTGTTGAACAACATGAATCGATAAGCTTGAATCCACTCAATGTTATCTAGATCAAATGGTGTGGCCTCTCCAATAGGACGGTCATTAATCCATGAAGGCCTATTTAGTTTGGTTTCAACATCATTAAGATATGTAACGTAGAAATTGGTGCACTCATCCATTAAATAACCCTTGGCCATCGATGTCTCTGGACAAGCTCTATTACGTACATACCTCTTCAATGTATTTATATACCTCTTAATTAGATACATCCACCTGAATTGGACAGGGCCACCAAACAAGGTTTCACCCGTTAAATGTATGGTCAAGTGGACTATTACATCAAAAAATGATGGTGGAAAGAGTTTCTCCAGATGACATGGTGCTAGCGCAATCCTATCTTGGAGACTTTTCGAATCTTTTGTGTAATGAACTCCTGAACACAATTGTCTGAAGAAGCTACTAACCTCAATCAATGGCTCAACAACATTCTTAGGTAAAAAGTTTTGGATTGAAATAAGAATTAGTTATTAAATAAGAATGTGATTGTCATGACTCTTTAAATCTTGTAAAGTCCTTTCTTTCATATTCGTACACTTAGTATTATTAGAACAATAGTTGTCAGGCACCTTGACCCCTTTCAAAATAGAGAAGAATGCTTCTTTCTCGTCTTTACTCATCATGTATTATGTAGGAGGTATGTATGTCTTGTTAGACTCTCTCAACTGTAAGTGCAATGGTATTCTCAAGCCCATTTCCTGCAAATCAAGTGAGCATTAGAACTGTCTTTGGACTTTTCCTTGACACTGAGAATGGTCCATAATATATTATCACACACATTTTTCTCAATGTGCATCACATCCAAGTTATGCCTCAATATGTTTTCTTTCCATATCGTAACTCAAAAAAAATACTTTTCTTTTTTGAGTTATGACTGCGCTTCCTGTTCGCACCAGGAATAAAAAGTAGCGGAGGGGCCAACAGATCTTGGAAATCATATACTGTACATATTTACTCCTGCTTGAGTTGTGATAAAAAATCAATCCTAGTCATTATCTATCGTGCCATGAAATTACACTTTATCCCAGTCGCTATATGCCATCGAATGACACTTTTTCCCTTCTGAACCTATATAATGAGAGTAGAAAACGTCTGTGACCCGTGTGGGTCTACTTTTTACTATGTTTTAACCAAGTTAACTTCTTGCTCTGATTATAATAAGGATACGAAAATTCCCCCTTCATGCTCCAAATTGACAAATTCGCATACATGAGAAAGTCGTTGATTGTCCATAATAATGCAACATAAAGTTTTAACATTTCATTTCCTTCAGAGTCAAAAGTCATCATATCTTCAGCCCATAATTCATTCAACTTGTCAATCAAATGTTGCATATACACGTCAATCTTATCCCCAGGGCCTTTGGGTCAATCAATAAGAGTAGATAGGATCAAGAAAGGTTGTTTTATCATAACCAAGGAGAAAGATTGTATGGAACCAATACCACTAGCCATGTACAATCATTTACCCCAATCATGGACCTAAATAGACTAAAACCTCCTACAGCTAAGCTAAGCCACACGTTAGGACTATCTAGGGTGAAGTCGGGGTGCCTCTTATTGAAGTCCTTTCATGTCGGGGAGTTCGTAAGGTGGGTTAACTTCTCGTCCTCCCCACTATTCTCTACATGCCATCTCATCAGTTTAGAAATTTTAGACAACATAAAAAGCCTCTTTAGCCTTAGCTTAAGTGGAAAACATTGTATTTTCTTTACAACGACGAATTTTCCAAGGTTCAAAACCCTCCTCGAATTACTCTAATGATTCTTACCGACCTCATTGTCCTTTCACCTTGAAGTTTTACACATAATGCATGAATTAAAGTGGGCATTCTCATTTTTAAACAACATATAATTGTTTCAGCATGCATCCAAAGTCTCATATGTGAAGCCTAAGTTTTCAGTTAACTTACAAGCATAATAGTAGGACTCAGCCAACTTTGCATCAGATGGGAGCATTGTACTCTGTGCAATAGCTTGAGTAGTGTGTTGAAGGATGTGTCCATCCACTGATTCAAAGCCTTCAAGTGTAAAAACTCTACAATAAAAAACAATTTGCTAAAATCCATACATCCAAGATAGAATTCTATTTGCGTATCATCAAGAATTTCAAAATATCTTAACACTTCTACATCTGTACCCAAGCGAGGATCACTCCCACCTACCCCATCGGTCTTACAGCTAATGTCTTTAGGTACCAACTTGCACACGATATCATTTACCATCGCAATCATTGAATCATCTACTGTAACATTAATCTCCCTTTCCATTTTTTCCTCTTAGTGACAAGAAACATACTTTTCCCATGTTTTATCCAATTCTTGTAATTCTTCAAAAGCCCATTCAGAATTAAATGCTCCTACATAATATCTTGTGTGTAGCAATACCAATTCACACATTTTCTACAAGAATAATTAATGTATTCACTATCAAACCCATTGGTGAAGGCAATGAACTACTTAATCCCCTCCACGTATTCCATATATGTCCTATTCAGTGAATTAATCCAACTCTTATCCATCTCGCTAAGTATTTCTGTGAAAGTCTGAAATAAGCAAATATAATTAACCCAAGAGATCTTGCATCATCCAATTTACTTAGCCCTAAACTTCAAATTTCTCACTATAGGGTGGTTGGTCCTATCCCATTCAAGAATGCACGATCTATCTTATATCCTCAACAACTCAAATGCTTTCCCCTTATTAGATAAAATTTTAATGGTATGCCTACGTGGTTCTCCAAGTACACAACATAAAAACAACATAATTCGTATCTATGTATGTACCTAAAGATTAACAGGACGTCAATCGAAACTTTATCTAACATCGGACTTGTATGAGTAGTTGAGGGATCATTACATTCCCAAACTATCTGAACTGGATAATTCAAGAATTATGTATGTCAATCTCTACATGTGCATCCAATGAACAATGAATATAGTCATAGAACTAATTCATCGCATCGAGGATGACCAAATGGGCATTGTATGCAATTCTTAAACAGTTCTAAATTTCACTAATGTATGCAAATGAATAAAAGTTACAATAGAAAGTTCACAACCAATGAAATCTTAAAATATAAAATTGTCTAAAGCATTTCTAAGTTTATTTTGCATCATTACCCTTAATGCCTATACCTTCTCTAATTTTAATCATGTGTCTCTTTATTTTCTAGTTTGTTTTTTCTTAGTGGATTTAGGTTCAATTGGTCCAAGTAATAAATATTGAATTAATGATTGCTCCCATTTTTAATTGTTATTTTGGAAGAGTTTTGTTAAAGTAATGTAATCATCACTTGTTCTTAAGATTATTTTAAAGTTTCATTGTTGCTATTTTTAGATTTAAATTTGGATTTAGATTGAATTGAGCCTAAGTGATATATTGGATTGAACCCAAACATATATTGGGTTGGATTTGGATTTGATTGGGTCCAAATGTTACTTTTTTAAATCTTCCTTCATGAAATAATATGTTAGGAATATGAAGTTGTTTTTATTGTTTGTAAAGTCTTAAATATTTTCCTATATTAACTTTTTTAACTCTAACCAAACCAAACCAAGCCTTTTCCCACTAGGTGGGGTCGGCTATATGGATTTGACGAAGCCAATCAAATCTATTTAGGGCCATGTCCTCTGTTAGATCTAGGTAGGCAAGGTCATATTTAATAGTTTCTTTCCAACTTCTCTTGGGTCTTCCTATTCCTCTCTTACTCCTGGTAATCTCCATGCTTTCACACCTTCTAATAGGTGCTTCCGTTGGATGCCTTCTAACATGGCCAAACCATCTTAATTAATTTTCTCTCATTTTATCTTCAATCGGTGATATTCCTACTTTGTCTCTAATCTCCTCGTTCCTAATCCTATCTCTTCTTATAATCCTACACATCCATCTTAGCATTCTCATCTCCACAACTGCCATCTTTTGAACATGATTATACTTTAATGCCCAACACTCTAATCGATATAGTAACACTGGTCTTACCACCATCTTACAATACTTTCCTTTCACCTTAAGGGGGACTTTTCGATCGCACAAGACCCCTGAAGCACTCCTCCATTTGGTCCACTCGGCCTGAATCCTGTGACTTACATCAATATCAATCCCTCGATCTTGTTGCACCATAGATCCCAGGTACCTAAAGTTTTCTTTCTCTACAATCTTTTGTGTGCCTAAACTTATTTCTATGCTACCAGTTACTCTACTTTGACTAAACTTGCATTCCATATATTCTATTTTTCATCGACTTAGCCTAAACCCTTTTGCCTCTAACATTTCTCGCCACAATTCTAGCTTAGCATTCACTCCTTCTCTCGTCTCATCTACTAAAACAATATCATCAGCAAATACTATACACCAGGGCACCTCATCCTGAATATATCTTGTAATCTCATCCATAACTAGAGTAAACAAGTACGGGCTTAACACTGAGCCTTGGTGTAGACCAATCGTGATAGGAAACTCTTTAGTCTCTTCACATGTCGTCCATATAGATGTCATGGCTCTATCATACATGTCCTTTATCGCCTCAATATATACGACAAACGCTCCTTTCTTTTCCAATACTCTCCATAGAATCTCCCTAGGAACTTGGTCATAGGCCTTCTCTAAATCAATGAACACCATATGTAAATTTTTTTGACCTTCTCTATACTGTTCCATTAACCTCCTCAGGAGAAAGATAGCCTCCATGGTTGATCTCCTAAGCGTGAAACCAAATTGATTCTCTGAAATGTTTATTGTCCTTCTTACTCTTCTCTCAATAATTCTCCCCCATAATTTGATCATATGGCTTATCAATTTAATCTCGCGGTAGTTCGCATAGTTCTAAATATCTCATTTGTTCTTGTATATGGGTATAAGAATACTTTTCCTCCATGCATCAGTCATCTTCTTACTCTTTAGCACTACATTAAAAAGTTTTGTCAACCAACTTATGCCACACTCCCCTAGGCACCTCCAAACCTTAATAGGGATACCATTTGGCCCAACCGCTTTCCTATTATTCATCTTTTCCAACACTTCTTTTACTTCTTCTCTACTGATTCTCCTATAGAACATATGATTTAATTCTTCCCTAAAGGTGGTAAACCACCCCAATTATATGTCACTACTGCTGCTTTCATTAAATAACTTGTAGAAGTAGCTCTTCCAACGCTCCTTTATCTCCTCTTCCTTTACTAATACCTTTTCATCCTCATCCTTAATGCATTTAACTTGGTTTAAATCCTTGGTCCGCCTATATCTGGATTTAGCAAGCTTGAATATCTCTCTTTCGCCCTCCTTAGTGTCAAGTCACCAATATAAATCCTCAAATGCCTTTTCCTTAGCCTTACTAACTACCTTTTTGGTTTCTCTTTTTGCTTCTTTATACCTCTCCAAGTTCGCTACATTTTGATCATTTTGCCAAGATTTAAAACACTCTCCTTGAACTCTTATCTTGTCTTGGATGGTCTCGCTTCACCACCATGCCTCTTTCTGTGCCGGAGCACTCCCTTTGGATTCTTCTAAAACTTTTTTCCCTACCCTCCTAATATACTCTGCTACCTGATCCCACATATTATTTGCACTATTATTTACCACCTAAACGTCTTCATCTAGTACTCTTTCCCTGAATGCTAGTTGCTTATCACTTTTCAAGTTCCACCATTTAGTCCTTGAGCATCTATGCCACTTCTTTTTTCTAGTCCACCTTTGAAGCTGCACATCTATGACCAACAACCTATGTTGGGAAGTCAAGCTCTCCCCTGGTATAACCTTGCAATCTTTACAAGCTACGTGGTCTATTTTCCTAGTTAAGAAGAAATCAATCTGTGTCCTTAAGGAGCCATTCTTATAGGTCACCAAATGTTCATTTCTCTTCCTAAAAAAGGTGTTCATCACCATTAGATCATAAGCTACAACAAATTCTAAAATATCCTTCCCTACTTTATTTTTATTACCGTATCCATATCCCCTATGTACTCCTATGTATCCATCTACATCGCGTCCTACATGACCGTTCAAATCTCCTCCTATGGAGACCATCTCTCCTTGGGATATCTCTAATAGCATTCCTTCCAAGTCTTCCCAAAACTTCTCCTTATGTTCATCTCCTAAGCCCGCCTAGGGGGCATAAGCACTAATTACATTTACTATCTCTTCTCCTAACACTAACTTAATTGCAATAATCCTATCTCCACAGCATTTTACTTTAACTATATTTTCCTTTAGGTCCTTGCTTACTACTATGCTGACCCCATTCCTCGATCTATTAAGTCCATGTATACCACAACTTATACCTAGTCCTCTCAATCTCTTTAGCTTTCTGTCTTACCCACCTTGTCTCTTGCAAGCAAGCAATTGCGATTCGTCTCATTTCCATTGTATCCACCACTTCCATAAGTTTCCCAGTTAAGCTCCTAATGTTCCAAGTACCTAATCTCAGCCTTTTATTTTAGACTAGCTTCCTTAACCCCCTCACACGCCCAATAAAGTGTGAAGACCCTTGCCTATTTAACACTGCACCCAGGTGCCGATGCAGCGGTCCTTGTTTATTTAACACTGTGCTCGGACCATACAGTGCATCGCTAAGTAGGGGACTTCCCCACGAAATCTCATTAGGTGTCAAATCCATGAAAAAAATTCGACTGAATATTGTGTTGGCTATCGATTACCTAACGCACAACCCTTTTTTTTTTGTCTGAGCTTAGGATCGACCATGTCAAGGATACCCTAACATAGGTGAAGTTATTAACTTTTTTAACTCTAATTATTTTAATTTGAACTAATTTTATTTTTTATTTTCTTATAATTAATAAGTATAAATAATTAAACATTATTACTTAATATTCAGAAATAGTATAGGAACTTTGCCACATTATTACCTAAGGAGTGTGTCATGCATAGATCAACATGCTAGGATCGATGAGCACAGGTCATGAGTCTTTATTGTGACTTGATGCATCCGTGATTGCCGAAGTTTGAAAAATCATGTTTTGTTTTGAAATAGGGCCTTGATTACAAAGATTAGAAGTCATTACCCGACACTTTCAAAATGGGTGTATCAAGAAACCCGAGTTTTAGTTTAAGTTTAAAAGTGTTTTGATTTATGATTTTGAAATTGTGAGAAAAAGCCCATTTTTAGTGATACTCGACTAGTTTATGCAATTAGAGATAGTGGGTCTAGGGGTTTGGCTACGCACGAAAACCATTACGCCTGGATACCTTAGGATATCTAGAGAACCTTTCCACTCTTTGCAGTCATAATCGCACAATACAATACTCTGGTTTTGTGATGACCAATGCATACAACCCTAAATGCATATGAGGTATGAAATATGAGGTGACTGAGTTTAGCTTGTGTGTGCGAGTGTACTGTAATGTTTGCCTTTATAGTAGTGATGCACTCTAAGTGGTTCTATGTGTAGTGTATGTGTGTGATGATAATGAAGTGTGAATTGAAAGATGGTCTATGAAGACCAAGGTGATTGAACTCAAGCTATGTGTACTCAAGCTGCCTATGTACCCTGTGAAGGGATCATGTCGATGTGGTTTAGACCTAAGGTGGTCTGAACTATGTGTTAGATGTGTGTGGACTAGTGTGCAGATGTAAGAGCATAGCTCTAAGTCTAAATTGGTGCTTAGCACAGATGATGGTCTGTGGAGACAGTGGAGACTACACTTAAGCTATTTACTCGAGCTGCTTATGTACTCTTCTAAAGGACCAAGTTGACATAACTCTGGGATAGTGCCTAATGCGGATGTAAAGTGCAAATAGGTATGATAGAATTAGTGCTGTATATAGGTCTAGTATGAAGGAGCCTCGCTCCAAATGTGGGATGAGGAAAGAAAGAGCCTAGCTCTGAGTATAGAGTTAGAAGTAATCGTCTTTTTTATTATAAGAGCCTAGTTCTAAGACTAAGATGAAAGTTAGCGCCTTGTACATAACTAGATGAAATGAGCCTTGCTCTACTAGGGAAAGAACAGTTAGCTCCCAACATATAACTAGGAAGTGGTTAATCAGAGAAAGAAGCCTTGCTCCAAATAAAAAGGATAGTTAGCACTTAGTGTGTAACTAGGAAATGGGGTATTGCTCTAAAGAAAATATGGCTAATGCCTTGCATTTAGCCAGGGAAAAGATCCTAATTCTATGGTAGTGCCTCACGCTACAATAATCAGACTCAAGACTTTTGCTTAAGCTACCTACATATCTCATTAAGGGATCAAGTCTACGTAGCTCTTACCTAAGATGGACTATGGTGTAAGTGTATAGCTTAGCTTTAAGCCAGCGCTTAATGCTGAGATGACCGGACTTAAGCCCCTTGCTCTAGTTTTTTATATGCCCCGTTAAGGGATCAGGTCTATATAGCTCTTAGATAGGTAATTATGGAAAAGAGCTTAGCTCCAAATAAGAAAATAGTTTACGCTTGGTACCTAACTAGAAAAGAAAGGAGCTTAGCTCCACACAAGGGGATAGTTGACGCTTGGCACCTATCTAGGGTTGGAAAGAAGCTTGGCTCTAAATAAAGGGATAGGTAGTGCTTAGTGCCTAATTGGTGAAGGAAAAGAGCTTAGCCCCAGATAGGGAGATAGTTGGCGTTTGGCACTTAATTAAGGTGGCTCCAGACAAGGAGATGGTTGGCGCTTGGCACCTAATTAGGGAAGGAAAGGAGCTTGGCTCCAAACAAGAAGATAGTTAGCGTTTAGCACCTAACCAGGGATAAAAATGAGCTTGGTTCCTTAATGGAAATGATCTTAGCTCTAGATAAGGAGATAGTTAGCACTTGGTGCCTAACTAAGGAAGGAAAGGAGCTTGGCTCCAGATAAGGGGATAATTGCTGCTTGGTGCCCAACTAGGGAATGAAAGGAGTTCGGCTCTAGACAAATAGATAGTTGGTGCTTGATTGGGCTTGAGTTGTTACACATTTGTTCACTTAAATACACTTTTATACATGACATAATTGATATAAGACAGGTGTTTTGTGCAGAATTTATCCACATCTTTAGAATATGGAACATGTGTTGAATTGTGCCATAAAGAGAAGCAATTCGAGCTAAATTAAGAATGCAAAGAAGGAGATGCTGAAGCACATCTGTTGAAATGGATTCGTTGAGTAAAGTCATGGGAGCAGAAGAAGAATTTCCAGTTGCTGAACAAGTTGAATTTTGGAAGGAGGAGAACATTCGAATATAGTGCCAAAGCATTCGAATGCTGTCAAAAAGAGTTCAGAGAATTTCTGGAGGAAATGCATATTCGAATACAGCCAAGCAGTATTCGAATACTAGGACCGTTGGCAGAAAACAGACTCCACGTGATTTTTACAGATTCGGGGGGGATGCAATCTGGAGGAGAGAGAAAGACTGGGGAATGATGGCATCACACGACCCACACCCACGAGAGGACAGAACATTCGGTTAGAGGATAGAGAAGCGAGAGGAGAGAGAAGGAGGGCAGCGAGGGTAGCGAGAGAGGAACTTCTTCTTCTTCCTCCTTCATTCTCTGGTTTTGGGATTTTCTGCCATTCTTTTGTTTTCAATTCTGATTTTAATTTCAGATTATTGTAATTAGATTTGAATTCTACAGCACATTATTAATTTTATTCTTGTAATTAGATTTCAATTGGAGTTGAAGAGAGAATTACATTTTTCAGCTTTGAAAGTCATGTCTCTGTTCTTCATTTTTGTTCTTCATTTTCTTAAGATGATCGGCTAGTTCTTCTTGGGCTAAGGCAAGGATAATGACCCGTCCAATGATTTCCAAGATGCCGTTCTTAATGGATTAATTTTCAGTTCTTTGGTTATCAATTTTAGTTGTATCTCGTTACTTTCGAAATCAATGGTTCAATGTTCGATTAACACTTGTTTACATATTCTATCAATGAGTTCATAGAAGTTGCTTAATTCAGAACTCTTATTGCAAATATGTATGGGAGTTGCTAGAGTTAGATCTTCTATAGTCTTCATGATAGCTTATGCACATCACTTGTTTGATCCATGGCTTGTATCATTTGAAATTAGTTTTCTCCAAACATTAGAGCAACTAAAATTGATGATCTATTCACTCTTGGTATTTTGAGATTGATTTGGATAGGCATTGGAATTGCCTTGCCCATCTTTTTAATATCAAGTTTTAGTTAAGTTTAGTTTTCATTTCAAAATCCATTACCAAATCATCAAAAATTCCAAACCAGATTTTCAATTATGTTTACCATTCATGTGAGCCATGTTTTGCCTCTTTAATCCATTTGATTCAAACATGATTTTGCTCCCTAGATCCCTGTGGATATGACCTGGTTCTCACCAGTTAATTGTGCTACAATGAAACCTTGCACTTGGGGGAGTTTGTCTTGATTTTCCTTACTCAACACTTTAGAAATCTGAATTTGCATTTTTATTTACATTTGAGAGTGAGGTAATTGAGCAAAAACAAGCACAATTTTGGCGCCGTTGCCGGGGATCTTTGAAAAGCAATGGTGTTTTGAACTCTTGGAGCAAGGATTGGCAGCATTACTCACCACCATCTTCAACAACAAAGCTACTCAAGGCATTGGGTAATTTTGTTCCACTTCTTATTTCCACCTCTAGTTTCATTTTTATAGGTTTTAGTTTTTAATTTGTAGTGTTTAAATTGTAGTTTCTGATTTTGAAAAAAAAAAGAGAAGAAAAAAATCTGAGTTACTGTTTTATTTTGTTTTGAATATCTAAATTTCTGAGTTGCTGGTTTTCTTTGCTGAAATTTGATTGCTGGAAGTTTGATATTCAAATCTGCTGCATGAGATATTTGAATGCCTGAGTTTGTCTCTGAAATTCTGATCTGTTTTGCTGTTAAGTTTTGAACCAAGTTGTTGAATCAGATGTCTGCAATCTGTTTTCTGAATTTCTGATTCGAATCTGTTGCATCTAATATTCAAATTGCTGCATCTTGTCTCTGAAAAATCTGATTTCATTGGCTGAAATTCACCTTTGAATTATTGTTTGACTTGCTGAAAATTTGCATGGAGTTGCTTTACATTCTGCTGCAAGTTGTTAGAGGAAGAGCTCTGATTTTTCTTTGTGAATTGGTGATTTAGTTGTGAAGTTTTAAGGTTTTGTGGGTGTCATTTTGAAGCTGAATTTTTGTGCATGTTGTTAAGGTCTGGTCGAATTATTGGAAAAAATTCTGATTTGCATTCACCATCATCTCTAGCTGAATTAATTGAACTTGCTACATCTTACACATCATCTGAATCATCTGTGCACATGGATCCACCACCACCTGTTTTACCGGAAGGAAGTGCACTTGGAGAGAATGATGAAATCAATCAAAATCTTCTTAGACCTCTTAGGGAATATCTTCATCCAGCTAGGCAAACAACTCCCTCATGCATTGTTCTTCCCATTGGCCATCATAATTTCAATTTTAAACCGGGAACAATTCAGCTTTTGCCAACCTTTCATGGAATGGATTCTGAAAATCCTTACATGCATATGAAAGAATTTGAGGATGTTTGTGGGACTTGCATGGATAGGAATACAAATGAGGACATGGTTAGGCTTAAGTTGTTTCCATTTTCATTGAAAGATAAAGCAAAGATGTGGTTGAACTCATTGGAGCCTAGATCAATTGGAACTTGGAGGGACATGCAAACAAAGTTTTTGAAGAAGTATTTTCCAGCCAATAGGACAGTGATACTTCAACAACAAATCATGAATTTTGTATGCAAGCCTAATGAAACATTTGCACATGCATGGGATAGGTTTAGAGAATTGTTGCAAGCATGTCCACATCATGGGTTTGAGTCTTGGAGAATTGTTAACTTCTTTCATAATGCATTAACTCCAAACTTGAAAATGCTGGTTGCAACAATGTGCAATGGTGAGTTCTATGATAAGACAGCTGAAGAAGCCTTGCATTTCTTTGATTCATTGGCTGAAAATACTAAACAATGGGAGGTAGTTTCTCCATTTTCTGAGTTTTCTGACAGCATAGGTGCAAGAGGAAAGTTTCATCTCAGTGACACTGATGATCTTGGTGCTCGATTGGCTGCATTGTCAAAGAAAGTGGAGTTGATGGAGCAAGAGAAGCAAGGATTGAAGAAAAAGGAAGTTAACTGTGTGTTGTGTGAAACCTCGGATCACAAGACAGACGATTGTCCCACACTCCCAGCTTTTAAAGAAGTTCTTTATGGTCAAGTAAATCCCCCACCAGCTGCAAGAAATTACAACTCAAACCAGGGGGTGAACAACTTTGCTTCAGGAAATCAGCCATATTCGAATGCTTACAATGCTGGATATAGAGGCCATTCGAATACATCCTGGAGAGCTGAGGCACAACACCAGCAGCAGCAGCAACCTCAACAACCTTTTCCACCTCAACCATTTCATTCCCAGCCTTATCAACCTCAGCAGAACACAAACTCTTACCAGCCACCTCACAAAAGATCATTGGAAGACACCTTGCAACAATTCATGCAAGGACAAATTGGAACCAACAACCAAAATTCAAAGTTCCAAGATCAAACTAATAGGGCTATGGAAGACATTCGGAGTCAATTGTCAAAACTCACTCAAGCCTTAACTTTGAGAGAAACAGGAAAGCTTCCATCTCAGCCCAAACCAAATCCCACTGGGCAAGTGCACTTCAGTGAATCATCTTCTTCAAGTGCAAATGAGAATTTGGAACATGTGCAAGCTATTTCAACATTGAGAAGTGGGAAACAGATCTTGAAACCAGATTATATTCCAATTGAAGAGGCAAATGAGCAAAATATGTTGGAAGATGAGGAAGAAATTCAGCACAACAGCAGCAGCAGCAACAAAGCAATTGAACAACAGCTGCTCACCAAAACAGAAGCTGAATTGCAGCAAAAGCAACTGCTAAAAGAGCAAAAACAGCAGCTGCACAGTAGACAAGAAATTGAGGAACAGCAACAAATTGAACAAAATCTGCACAACAGGACAGAAAATGAACAGAAACAAAATTTGGACAGCATAGGAAAAGCTACACAGAAACAGCAGCTGAACAACTTTGAGCAGAATAGCAAAATTCAGAAGCAAGATCAGGTAAATTCTGAGAATGCAATTGAGTTTTCTGAAAATAAAACCAAGGATTTTGATAAAAACCAGCTGGATAAGAGTGAAAAAATTTCTGGAAAAGAGAAGATTTCAAAAGAAAACCAGCTGGACAGCCCTGATTTCATTCCAAAAATTCCTTTTCCTCAAAGATTGAACAAAGGAAAGAAAGAGAATTGAATTCTGAAATTTATGAGCTTTTCAAACAAGTCAGAATAAACATTCCTTTGCTTGATGCCATTAAACAAAATCCATCTTATGGAAAGTTTTTGAAAGATTTGTGCACTGTCAAAAGGAGAATGAATGTCAAAGAGAGAGCATTTTTAACTGAACAAGTGAGCTCAATTTTGCAATTCAAAACCCCTCCAAAATATAAAGATCCGGGGTGTCCTACAATTGCATGCATCATTGGGGAAAAGAGGGTAGATAGAGCTTTGTTGGATTTGGGAGCAAGTGTTAATCTTTTGCCATTTTCTGTGTACCAACAACTTGGATTAGGTGAGCTTAGACCTACTAGGGTGACACTTCAATTAGCAGATAGGTCAGTCAAAGTCCCTAGAGGTATTGTGGAGGATGTCCTAATTCAAGTGGAGCATTTTGTCTTCCCAGTAGACTTCATAGTGCTTGATACCCAACCAATTCAAGGTCCACAACCAGCTGTCCCAGTCATTCTAGGACGACCATTTTTGGCCACTTCTAATGCTTTGATAAATTGTAGGACTGGAGTCATTAAGTTGTCTTTTGGTAACATGACAATTGAAAAGAACATCTTTAATGTGACCAAACAGCCAAGTGACCATGAGGAGATAGAAGAAGTGGATTTGATTCAAATAGCCATACAAGAGCACTTTGATAGAGAGTACTTAGATGACCCACTGGAGAGAGCTTTAGTGAACAGTGATCAAGTAGATTTCCTAGATGATTGTGACTTGGAAAATGTTGGTGGAGGAGAATGTGAGGAAATGAAAGAATCAATGATGTTAGTGAATCAGTGGAGGCCCACTTTTGAGTCTTTAGAGCTGCCAACAGTCAAATCTCAGCCATCTTTTGAGAAGCCACCCATACCCGAGAGAAAGCTTTTACCTAGTGAGCTGAAATATGTGTTTTTGGGTGAGGGAGAGTCCTATCCAGCTGTTATTTCTTCTCAGCTGAATTCTGATCAAGAGAATAGACTTGTTGAGGTCTTGAGAAAACATAAAAGAGCCTTGGGCTGGACCATAGCAGACCTGCAAGGAATCAGCCCACTGATTTGCACCCATAGGATATTTTTGGAGGAGGATGCCAAACCCATTAGGCAGATGCAAAGGAGACTAAACCCAAACATGAAAGAAGTGGTTAGGGGAGAGGTAATTAAGCTATTGGATGCTGGAATTATCTACCCTATCTCAGACTCTAAATGGGTTAGTCCAACTCAAGTAGTACCCAAGAAATCCGGAGTGACTGTGGTGAAAAATGAACAAGATGAGCTAGTTCCAATGCGCATCCAAACAGGATGGCGCATGTGCATAGATTATAGGAAGTTAAATGCAGTCACAAGGAAGGATCATTTCCCTCTTCCATTCCTAGATCAGGTATTGGAAAGAGTGGCAGGACAGGCATTCTATTGTTTCTTGGATGGATACTCAGGGTACAATCAAATTGAAATTGCATTGGATGATCAGGAGAAGACCACATTTACTTGCCCATTTGGTACTTTTGCATATAGGCGCATGCCTTTTGGCCTTTGCAATGCTCCTGCTACTTTTCAGAGGTGCATGATTAGTTTGTTTAGTGACTTTGTGGAGAAATTTCTTGAAGTATTCATGGATGACTTTTCAGTCTATGGGAGTGACTTTGATTTGTGTTTGGAGAATTTAGAGAAAGTTTTGGCAAGATGTGAAGAGAAAAACTTGGTGTTGAATTGGGAGAAATGCCATTTTATGGTAACTCAGGGGATAGTTCTTGGTCATATAGTGTCTTCTAGGGGGATAGAAGTAGATAGAGCAAAAGTTGAGATTATTCAAAAACTTCCTACCCCTAGATGTGTCAAGGATGTCAGATCATTTTTAGGACATGCAGGTTTCTATAGGAGGTTCATTGCATCATTCAGTGCCATTTCTAGACCTTTGTGCAATCTCCTAGGCCAGGATGTTCCTTTTGATTGGACATCAGAATGTCAGGCTTCATTTGATAGACTTAAGGACTTGCTCACTTCAGCCCCCATTATGCAGACACCAGATTGGACTCTACCTTTTGAGATCATGTGTGATGCTAGTGATAGTGCCATTGGTGCAGTCCTAGGTCAGAGGAGAGAGAGGAAGTCACATGTGCTATACTATGCTAGCAAATCCCTTAGTGATGCACAAAAGAACTACACAACTACTGAGAAGGAGTTGCTAGCAGTAGTATATGCATTGGATAAGTTTAGATCATATCTTGTGGGATCTCATGTCATTGTGTTTACTGATCATGCAGCACTTAAGTATCTTTTGACCAAATCTGATGCCAAGCCAAGACTCATTAGGTGGATTCTTTTGCTGCAAGAATTTGATTTAGAGATTAAAGATAAAAAGGGAGTTGAAAATGTAGTTGCTGACCATCTTTCTAGACTTCCACATCAGGACTTAGCAGCTTTTGAGCCACCTATTAATGAGACTTTCCCTGATGAGCAGTTGTTCCATTTAGATTCCTCAGAGACACCATGGTTTGCAGACATAGCCAATTATTTGGTTTCAGGTGTGGTGCCTTCTCATTGGACCATGTTAGATAAGAAAAAGTTTTTCAGGAATGTGAGGCACTTTTTCTGGGATGATCCATATCTGTTTAAGTATTGCTCAGATCAAGTCATAAGGAGATGCATACCCGAGAGTGAAGCCCAAAGTGTCATTAGTTTTTGTCATACTCTTGCATGTGGAGGTCATTTTTCAGCTAGGAAGACAGTGGCAAAGATTTTACAGAGTGGATTGTTTTGGCCTACCATGTTTAGGGATGTGCATGCCTTTTGTGTTGCTTGTGATAGGTGTCAAAGGCTTGGTAAGATCACTAGGAGAAACATGATGCCACTTCACCCCATTTATGTGCTTGATATCTTTGATTGTTGGGGTATGGATTTTATGGGACCATTTGTGAATTCATTTGGCAATGAGTATATCTTAGTGGCAGTGGATTATGTTTCAAAGTGGGTAGAGGCCATACCAACTAGGACCAATGACCACAAGGTAGTGATAAAATTTTTGAAGGAAAATGTGTTTTCAAGATTTGGAATGCCAAAGGCCATGATAAGTGATAGGGGAACACATTTTTGCAATAGATATGTTGGCCTATTGATGAGGAAGTATGGGGTTGTGCATAAGGTTGGAACATCATATCATCCCCAAACAAGTGGACAAGCCGAGTTGGCCAATAGAGAGATCAAGAGAATCATTGAAAAAACAGTGAATCCCACAAGGAAAGATTGGTCTTTGAAATTGGTTGATGCACTTTGGGCTTATAGGACTGCCTACAAGACTATCCTAGGCATGTCTCCTTATAGGTTAGTGTATGGAAAAGCTTGTCATCTTCCTGTGGAACTTGAACACAAGGCCTATTGGGCAGTGAAATACTTCAATGAAAACATCACTGAATCTGGTTGTCAGAGGAAATTGCAACTAAATGAGCTTGAGGAGATTAGGAATGATGCATATGAGAATGCTAAGATCACCAAGGATAGAGTGAAGAAATGGCATGATACACATATCCTCAAAAGAGAGTTGTTTGTGGGTCAAAAGGTTTTGTTGTATGACTCAAGGTTACACTTGTTTCCCGGGAAGTTGAAGTCAAGATGGAGTGGTCCATATGTGATTCAGAACATCACTGAGTTTGGGGCTGTTGACATTCAAAATCCAACCTCCAAAAATGTTTTTAGAGTGAATGGACAGAGATTGAAAGAGTATCATGAGAATTTTGTTGCTGAAGTAGAGAGTTGGGATCTTGAAGATCCCCCAAATTCTGTTTGAATGAAGAAAGGATTCTGACTTTGTATCATAATAGTGTAGGTTCTGTTATGTTTTTGATTTTCTGTTTTCTTTGGTTTTTGTAATTTTCCTTCTTTCATCTAAAAAAAAAAAAAAATTTCAGTTTGCAAGTTTTAACACATTGGTTTCAGCAAGTTTCATGAAGAATTGAGAATTTCTGCTTTGTGTTTTACTGATATTTGAATTTTCAAAGGTTGGAACTGACATGTGCTATTTGAGGTAGCAACATCACTTGTGGTGGAACTACTTGAGAGTCAAATGGAATAAATGCATTTGCTTGATTTGTTTTGAGAGTATAATGCATTAACCAAATTGGGTAGCACATGCTTTCAAAGTGTTTCAGAATGCAGCAAAAGGATTTCAATTGAGCAAGCTTCATTAAGGATCAAGTCACATCAGCAGGTGCAACAAAAACTGATCAAATCTGGTACTGCTATAAGTCCAAATCAGATGAGAAACTTCATCTCATTCGAATAGCTGAACAGTCATTTGAATAGGCCATCTTAGCACAAAATCTCATCTGTGAACAGCAACCCATCTTGCATACTTACTGATTTCCTGCATCTTGTTGTTTGTGATGCTTGGCAAAACCTCACTGATCCTTAATTACACTCAACCCATTTTGTATTGTTTTGGTTCTACTGATTTGCATTTTCTTTGAGAATATTGCATTGAACAAGTTGGGGGGAGCAACTGTTTTGGTAATACCTTGGAGTTTCAGCTGGTCTACATCACTCAAACATGTTAACCTTAAACTCAGCAGGTACCTCTTTCCCTTTGCACTTTATTCCAAATTGATTGACTTGTTTGTGCATTGAGGACAATGCTTGTTTCTAGTTGGGGGGAGAGAAATAGTTTGAGTTCTTTTCTTGGTCTTATGCATTGGTGTTGATTGGAATATGCTGAATGAAATTGCTGATCTACTTTGTTATACTTGATGAATTGAAATTTGAGTAGTGTGTTTAATTTAGCTAAAATGCTGAGAATTTTCTAAAAAAAAAAAAAAATTTTCTAAATTTTCTTTGATTTTTCTTTTTAAGCTGTTCTTTTTGTTCTTCTTTTGAGTTTAGCTGTTATTAGTGTGAATAAACTTAACTCAGGTGACAAAATAAGGTTTGAACATTTCTATGGGATTGTTAGCAGATTTGAACACTGGAATTACTGTTTGGGATTTTCTGATGCAACCTATTCGAATATGGGCTGTGGTATTCGAATACTTGTTACAGCTCATGTTGTAATTGGTTGTATTGATGTATTTTTGGATTAAATTGTGGGCTAACAATTCAACAGGATTTTTCAAATTTAATTTTGTCAAAGTTTTCTAAAAAAAAAAAAAAAAATATGCAGAAACATGGCTTAAATTTCTCTGAGAATTCATCACAGATTTTGGTCAGTTACTGGATTGCTGGATGGGAGACTGTATTCGAATGGGGTCTGTTGGTATTCGAATATGCTGAGGCGGGTCAGTAACTTAAATGAGGTTTTTCCCATTCGGATACTTGAAAATTCATGCCCGAATGCCCTAAAAGCACACACTCCTTAAGTTCCCCCCATTTACTCAAATCAAAAAGGTTGCAAAACAGAGATTTGGGATTCCTGAAAGACAAATACGAAGCTAGGGTTTTCTGAGGAGATTGAAGAAGAACAATCCGAGGTTTGGAGGGAATAAGGATGAAGAAGAAGGTGACTGCACCTGGACCAAGGCGATGGAGTCGGCGATTGAGGGAAGCTATGCGAAGTGCCAGGTCTGTTCAATCTTCTTTCTATGAACCTGTAGACCTAAGTGCCCAACCCCAATCTCCTACACTTCCTCCTATCACTGAAAACCAACCAACCATTGAACCTGAACAACCCCAGACGACACCAATGTGGATGTCAATGTTGAAGCTGACATTCCAAGAACAGAAGTTCCTGGTGAAGGACTTCTGCAACACCTTACTCTAATCCTAGGTTTGCCAATGAAGTAGCAAAAGATAGATACCTTAATTGGTATTCTAAGAGGGCTGTCCTTTGTGAGAGGGGTATCAACATTGAAGACTATTCTGATCCCCCTTATGAACTAGTAGACATGATTAACAGGAGGGGATGGACTGATTGGGTTATTGTGAGTCAGAAAGCAGTAGTACCTCTGGTGAGGGAATTTTATTCTAATGCTGTGAAAGGAAAGAAAGGAAAAATTGAGATTAAGACCAATGTGAGGAAGAAGGAAATACTGCTGACACCTGAAACTATTGCAATGTATGCTGGATTACCATTTGGACAGTCTATGGTTATTGATCCGGAACAGCAAGCTGAATGGATAGAACAACTTAAAAAAGAAAATTTGGTAAAGTTGCTTTCTGGAAACCCTCAAGCTCAATGGAATGGAGTTAGATTGTCAAAAGGGGATCTCACAGACAAGAGTAAAGTGTTGCACATGTTGGTCTGTTCAAAGATTTTACCACATGCCTATGTCTCAGCTGTGACTTTACCACAAGCTGAGATGATTGGAAGGCTTCTCCTAGATATCCCCATTGACTTGACAAAGCACATTTGGAATATAATCACTGGAGCAATTGCAAAACCAGAGGTGAATTCTGGTTTGCCTTTTGGAGGGTTGATAACTAAAATTCTGCAAGGTCATGGGGTGAAGGAAAAGAGTGGAATGGAGACAGTGAAACCTGCTACTCGAATTGCTCAAACTTCAATGAAGAGGAGTAAAGGGCAATTAGCAAGGAAGGTAGCAGTAGACTCACAGAAAGAACAGCAATCTGAGGAGCAATCAGGAACTGAAGTGGTGACCCTTCAAAGCTTGTATGCATTATTGAAGGAGGTGAAGGATCAGCAAATGGAGATGGCAGCTGAGCTGAAGAATTTAAAGGACAAACAGGATGCTGATCATCAACAAATGCTGGAAATGTTGGAAGGGTTACATGAACCAGCTGCCCCTGAAGATTATATGACACCTCCAGACCATTGAAGCCTGCTGTCCTTGAGCCATAAAGCCTAAAATTTGTGAATGAATTTTAGGAAAATTTAAAGCCATGTTTTGTCCTTAGAAAACAGTTTCCTTTGTTTTATTTTCTGATTTTGTTAATTTTGAATTTGAATGACTTTGAACTCTAAATTTGGATGATATTTTGTTGGAAATCCATTTTGAGCATTGGGGTGGTGTTGTGATCTGTTTAGTTGAGATGAGCTCTTTTGTTTTAAATGCATGACAAGCTATAACTTAGAATGTACCTTGATGCTGATTGCTGGATTTTGAGTTTTCAGTTTGGAATTTGAATTAGTTGTTATGTTTAATTTGCTTAATGGTTGAATTAGTATGGATAGAGTTAGTTCTTAACTTGTCAACTTAGACATGGACATTTGTGAATGAGTTTCTTGATTGAACAATGGATTGCATTATTTCCCAGCCATAGTGGAGACTTAAACCTGAAGTGAGATTTTGAGCCTTTAAGCTTTGTTTATGAGAGATATGCAATTACTCTAGAGCTTATCAAAAGCTTAAACATTTCTTTACTTCATTTTCTTCAATAACTCCAATTACAATACTTTGCTTTGGGTGTTTGTGAAGTTGTAGAGGAATTGAACTTGATTCTTGGTTCTTAGTTTTTATGGTTGAATGAAATGAAACCAAGGAAATGATATCAGGCCATTTTTCTTATCTGTTGAGCTTAAAAAAAAAAAAAAATTTCCTCTTCTTTGATGAACATTATCCTTGGAGCCAAGTTTGAGCTTTATTAGAGCATTCATACTTCTTTATTCTTACCACATCATCCCCTTAACCATTATGAATGCTCTTTAGCCTTCCCTAACAGATTGGAATACACTGAAAATATTAAGGAAGAGCAATGAACAACATTTTGGGATTTTTGGGGTGAGGATAGAAAAATTGATGGAAGGAAGAAAGAATGATAAGAGGATATGGTGATGTCCAAATTCAGAAAACTCTGTTTCGATTATGAGTTTCAACTTTTAGATACATCTCCAAAAAAAAAAAAAAAAAAAAAAAACTGATTTCAGTGTTCCAATTCTTTTGAATTCCTTAATCCTCCTTTCAACTACCTCATCAAACCTCATGGCCCCATTACAACCAAAAGCAAGTCCTAATTGATCTTTGGAAGAATTATCATTCAATTGTGAAATTTAGGAATTGGGGGGTATAGTGAAAATTCTAAAATAACCTTACTGCACTATTCTTTCATGGAGTTATGCCAAGTCCTTTTCTTTATTGGATTGAACGTTTTTGACTTGTAGATGCACCCTCTTAGAATTTGATTTACATTTATTCTTTACAAAAAGGGGCATCTTGAGGGGAACCTTGTGTGCTTCATTTTCTTGTGAGTGAATTCCAAGGTGAGATTTTGAAGTTGAAGCTTTGGGAAGTAATATGATTCAAAGTTCAGGATAGAGTTTGATTATGGAGATCTATGTTGAGTTAACAGGTTAAGAACTGAATTTTCATGCTTGGATCAAGTGTTTAGCAAATTTCACATACCATACCTAATTTCATGATTCTAGGAGTGTTAGCTTAAATTTCTTAGCTTGATGTATTGAGTAACATTCCATGGTTATGACTTATTATCCATTTAGAATTGAAGATGCTATTTTTAGATGTGTCCTTCACAGATGTGCAATTTCATAACATGAAAATGTTGATTGTTTTAAAGGTAGCCTTCCTTCTTAAGCATTGCTAGGGACTAGCAATGTCTAAGTTGGGGGGTGTGATTGGGCTTGAGTTGTTACACATTTGTTCACTTAAATACACTTTTATACATGACATAATTGATATAAGACAGGTGTTTTGTGCAGAATTTATCCACATCTTTAGAATATGGAACATGTGTTGAATTGTGCCATAAAGAGAAGCAATTGAGCTAAATTAAGAATGCAAAGAAGGAGATGCTGAAGCACATCTGTTGAAATGGATTTGTTGAGTAAAGTCATGGGAGCAGAAGAAGAATTTCCAGTTGCTGAACAAGTTGAATTCTGGAAGGAGGAGAACATTCGAATATAGTGCCAAAGCATTCGAATGCTGTCAAAAAGAGTTCAGAGAATTTCTGGAGGAAATGCATATTCGAATACAGCCAAGCAGTATTCGAATACTAGGACCGTTGGCAGAAAACAGACTCCACGTGATTTTACAGATTCGGGGGGGGATGCAATCTGGAGGAGAGAGAAAGACTGGGGAATGATGGCATCACACGACCCACACCCACGAGAGGACAGAACATTCGGTTAGAGGATAGAGAAGCGAGAGGAGAGAGAAGGAGAGGCAGCGAGGGTAGCGAGAGAGGAACTTCTTCTTCTTCCTTCTTCATTCTCTGGTTTTGGGATTTCTGCCATTCTTTTGTTTTCAAATTCTGATTTTAATTTCAGATTATTGTAATTAGATTTGAATTCTACAGCACATTATAATTTCATTCTTGTAATTAGATTTCAATTGGAGTTAAAGAGAGAATTACATTTTTCAGCTTTGAAGGTCATGTCTCTGTTCTTCATTTTGTTCTTCATTTTCTTAAGATGATCGGCTAGTTCTTCTTGGGCTAAGGCAAGGATAATGACCTGTCCAATGATTTCCAAGATGCCGTTCTTAATGGATTAATTTTGAGTTCTTTGGTTATCAATCTTAGTTGTATCTCGTTACTTTCGAAATCAATGGTTCAATGTCCGATTAACACTTGTTTACATATTCTATCAATGAGTTCATAGAAGTTGCTTAATTCAGAACTCTTATTGCAAATATGTATGGGAGTTGCTAGAGTTAGATCTTCTATAGTCTTCATGATAGCTTATGCACATCACTTGTTTGATCCATGGCTTGTATCATTTGAAATTAGTTTTCTCCAAACATTAGAGCAACTAAAATTGATGATCTATTCACTCTTGGTATTTTGAGATTGATTTGGATAGGCATTGGAATTGCCTTGCCCATCTTTTTAATATCAAGTTTTAGTTAAGTTTAGTTTTCATTTCAAAATCCATTACCAAATCATCAAAAATTCCAAACCAGATTTTCAATTATGTTTACCATTCATGTGAGCCATGTTTTGCCTCTTTAATCCATTTGATTCAAACATGATTTTGCTCCCTAGATCCCTGTGGATATGACCTGGTTCTCACCAGTTAATTGTGCTACAATGAAACCTTGCACTTGGGGGAGTTTGTCTTGATTTTCCTTACTCAACACCTTTAGAAATCTGAATTTGCATTTTTATTTACATTTGAGAGTGAGGTAATTGAGCAAAAACGTTTATTAGTTGTGTCTAATTACTTGCTTCTTATACCTACATTTACTGCTACCCCAATTCCAATTTCATGAAAAAAAAACACAACTACAAACTTGGTTTAACAAGTTCTAATTTGCGTTAAGAAAATAATTGGGAAATAATTGAGGAAAAATTAAACATAAATACATATATATACACTACGAGGCTGTGGTTACGACCATTAAGCAATAATGAAATGATCCAAGGCTGCCATCTCTTGGGCATGTCACATATATTGGCCAGCAACTCACACACCGAGGGCTTAAAATTGTTGAACTTTCCAACTTGACAAATATACAAATATATATGTAACTACTAGCAGCTCGTTACTTCTTTCTTTTGTCAATTCTTATCTAGATTTTAACCAATGGGTTTTCGGGGGCTTGCATTCTTCAACAAAAACTAGTTTGTCATATCACTTATCCTAATTTATTCAAGAGTGGGAAGCTAATTAGGTTCAATCTGTTCTTGATTTAATCTGGTTAGCAAGAGTTTTATAGGTACAAATTTAAACTAAGAATTAGTAAACCACCTAAGAACATCAACCTAAAAAGATTGAGTAATTGAAAATTTTGTGGCTACTTTTGATTAGGATAAGGTTTCACATCTTTTGTGAGAAAAGAGAGGACAGGGGAGAGAGTCATGGATGGTGTATAAGAAGATCAACTGTCCCCAGAAGAGCCTTTTAAAACTAGTAGACTTTTTCTTCAATACCTAATCTTTTTTTTCTTTCTTTCTTTTTTTTTTAAATTAGTAGTTTCCATCTGTTGCTTCATCAAGATTTCAATTGTTACTTCATGTCTTTTTTTTTTTCCATCTTTCTTAAAGTTTTTAATCATGACTATCATATGAAAAATGATGATTGGCATGTAGTAGGCCCCCAATAAAAAAAAAAATCAATGTTCAACAATAGAATTATTTTATTAGAGCTTAAAGAAAACAAAGTTACAGAATAATTAAAATTAACACAATATATCACCCCAAAACAAAAAAAAAAAAATCAATAAAACTAACAATTGCCATGAAATAGTTTTTACATCAACAATTAATTAGAAAAATAAACAATACTAACAATACAAATCAAAAGAACAAACAAAAACTAAAAAATAAAGAAATAAAAAATCTATAGGCCGTACTTAGTTAGCAAGCACAGAGCAACAATGGTAGGATGTGCGAGGGTTTCGAGGGTCCAATCAAAAAGGTCTCAGGAAGAAAACTAGGGTTAGTGTGTGAGGAGAAAATATAGAACAAATGTATACATACACGAAGAGAGAGAGAGAGAGGGAGGGACAGAGAGAAAGAAAGAGAGAGACTCAAGAGCACTCTGTTGAGTCACTGGCGGCAGTGACATCATTAGCGGTGGCTGGGTGGCTTCAACATAGGCTCCAACATCGGGAAGTGGAACGCATGCAAGAGTGGCAAAATGAGGGAGATGGAGAGAGCAAATGAAATAAGAAAAAAAGGGTTTTGTGTCAATTTTTAATTGACTTTTAGTGACCACCTTAACGACTATCAAAAGCAATCGCTAATACTACTCCCAAATTTTTCTAGCACCAAAATTAAATTCTCTAGTAGTGTTTGATTGGATGTGGTCCAATTATTTGGAGTTTGTATATTAGTTATCAATTTTACAATTAGTATTTTATTATTGTTTTTAATATTAATTTTATTATAAAATAACACTATTATTATTACTATTACTATTATTATTACTGAATTTTATTTTAAAATAATATTACTATTAATATTATAATTGAACTAATATTATTAATTCAAGTAATTCAATATTATAATTGAACTAATGTAACATTGTAACTTAATATTATAATATTTTAATTTAATATTAATTTAAGTTTAATAATGCGTATGCATTTATTATACTATTAATCAAATCATTACTTAATATTTTAAATAATAATAATATTCTTAATAGTCTAACTAATTAAATATAGCCATTACGATATTAATGCAACTAATTTAATTTAAAGTAATGTAATTATATTATCAATATTATAATTCATTATTTAATATTTTAACTAATAATAATATTTTACTAACATAATGTTATTAATTTAATATTATTATTTACTTAATTTTAATATTTTTAATATTATTATTTAATATTATGAATATCATAATTTAATTTAACTAATGAAACATTAATAAATTTATTCGGTTATTATACTATTAATCAATTCATTATTTAATATTTTAGAAAATGACAATATTTTTAATAGTTTAACTAATTTAATATAGCCACTATGATATTAAGCCATCTAATTTAATTTAAAATAATTTAATTATATTATCAATATTATAATTCATTATTTAATATTTTAACTAATAATAATATTTAATTAACTTAATATTATTAATTTAATATTATTATTTTCCTAATTTTAATAATTTTAATATTTTTATTTAATATTTTGAATATCATAATTTAGTTTAACTAATGTTACATTAATTAACTTATTTGGTTATTATATTGTTACTCAATTCATTATTTAATATTTTTATTAATTTAAATAATTTAATATTTTATTATTAATATTGTTATATTAATATTAATGCTATTATAAAACACCAAACAAAAAATTTTCAACATACCTGCAATTAAATTCCAATAATATTTCAACAAAATTCCAACATTCCAAACATTTCAAACATTCTAACATTCTAACAACAAGTTAAAAAAATATATTCCAAACAATTTATATGGAGAAAAAACAAACCAACGACAGCAAGAAAAAAGAAGTGATAAAAAATGGAGCTGCAAAAATTAAAAAAAAAGTGTTGTAAAAAAAACACAGCAAGGTAGTTTCAAATCTCAAGCAGCAGTATATACCCAAAAAAAAAAAAAAAAAAACAGCAAAAGCCAAAAATTTTAAACAACAAAACCCAAAATTTCAAACAACAATTTCAACTTTTTCTATTGTGTTTCAACAATATATACCCAAAAAAAAATATATAGTTTCAAATCTCAAACAATAAAATCCAAAATTTTTAGCCCATGCGATCTTATTTCAGCAAACTTATAACGTATTTCAACACAAAAATAGTCAGGCAGGGCTAAAGGGCTAAAAAATTAAAGAAAAGAACACCAGACATTAGGAACATACAAGATTGAGAGGAATGAAAGAGTAGATCGAGAAAATGTTGGAAAAATAAATCCAAAAATAAAAAATATTTAGCACGTATCAATGTATATATAGAGAGAGAAAGAGCAGTACCGACAAAGGGAGGAGTTGCAGTGGTCGTTCCAACAGGGGGGACGCACAAGCAGAAGGGAAAGGAGAAGGGGGCGATGGGAACAGAGGACAAAAGAGAGAGCAGGAGAGAGAAAAAGAGAAAGGGGAGAAAAGAGAGGGATGTTCTACCCAAGTGTATTGATCGTATTAGCGACCACCAAAAGCAGTCGCCTAAGTAATACTATCGCAAATAGTCTACTGCGAATTAGTAGCGACCAAACACTCAAAGAACTTATTAGTGACTGTCAAAAGCGATCATCGAATTTTTCCATCGCCAATACACCATTTTCTAGTAGTGCTAGGATGGAACCAACTTGATTGGAATTGATACAGTTCAGTTTTGATTGGGTCTGTTCTTGATTCTCTGTAGTTTTGTGTTGGTTCTTGATTCTCTATTGTTTTGGGTCTAGCTTGTTTCACATCTGATTTGATATATAGAATATGAATTATTACTGTACACACTATTATACACGAAAGAAAACTTGATAAATTATAGCACTTTAATTAGCATTTGGTGATTTGCAAATTTTATCCATCTAATCTACAAAAATGGTGTCCATCTTTCAAAACTACAATACAAACAGACTTGCAAATTTTAGGATTAGATACTGTTCACAAATGTATTGTTGAAATATTCCTCCAGAAGTTATGGGGCATCAATCTCAAAATATAAATAAACACAAAATATAAAACCCTCTAAAGTGCATTTGTAATTAGCATAATTGAGACTATTTTTACTAGTGGTTTCCATGGTATATGTAATTATTGCTATTTTACAAAGAGGCTAAGTTTATGGCTGAAGCACTTCTAATGGCTAAACTAAAGGCTTAACAATAGAGAAAAAAAATGGAAGGGATTTGACAATACTGTAGTCTATATAGATGGAGAATCGATCTTCTCATTGCCTTCAAGACTTTGTCCACGTCAGTGCGGTAAGAGATTGAGATGGAGATCGATTTTATCATCATCATAGATGCATCATCAACCATACTTAGTTTATTTTAGCAATGGTTTACTATAAACATGTAAGAGTCAAACAATAATCAAGCATACTTGGTTAATTTTGCCTAGAAGTTACAAGTTGCACAGCCTATACAACAAGTTTTACTACTAAAAATCTATGACAATATCTAATAAAAAGGTAGTTTCAATCTAGTTGTGAATCTATAATATTAGGAATCGAGAAGTGAAATGAATAGATCAATTTTAGTAATTTTAGAACCAACAACTAACACAATATTTTTAGAACTAAATTGACTCTAACCGATGATAGATTAGTTGTTCACCTTTCTGGTTTCTTTGTATACTCCTAATTGGATAGACCAAAATGCTTGTTTTACTAAACTACTCAGAATTTGGTTAAGTGTTGTCACTGAATACTCACTAGAAACACTAGTGTATATGTTTTGAAGAGTAGATGGAAATTTCGCCAATGCAAGAACCCAATGGATGCTGGGTGGATGCTCACTTGAGTGACTAGTGGATTGAATTTTAGGAAATCCTACTTTCAAAAGTTCTGTTTTACATTGGATTTGTTAGCACATATATATTTAAATAAGCATTCTCCTAGGAGTTTTGGACAAAGAGAAGGATATTACATTTATTTAGAAGCATTTCTCAATTTAATCACAAAAGATTATTATTTCAAACACTTTGTTTCTTTGACTCTTTAAAAGCATTCGAAGGTTTGAGTCTGTTCTTTATTAAATGCTGGTGAAGACTTTTCATCATCTGTTAGTAAATACATCCACTTTGATTGATGCATGGAAGGTTAAGAATAGTAAATTGCACAAACTATTGTGGTTCTTCTTGTAACGATTATATGAATAATAGAAATGTTTGGTCTGTGATACCCAATTCTTTCTTGTAACCATTTCACACATAGTGAAAATGTTTGGTCTTCGTGACCCAGGATTTTTCATCCTTATTCATAATGAGTTTTCCTTATTACATTATTTATTCAATCTCTTTGCTTGTCACGTTGTAAAATTGATTATTATTGTTTGATAGTTGATTTACAATTCTTACTAACATTTCAAAATTTTCAACAGCAATTATTATTTTTTTTTTTAACAATAAGGTGTTTGGAGATGAAAAAAAAAGTTAGTATAAATTAGTAAAAATTATAATCTCATAATTCATACAATGTTTACAAAATTTAAATTTTATAAAGATTTATTATTATTTTTTTAGAACTCAAACACACCTATTATTATTCCTTACCCCTTTTTTGGGGGTATTCCTTAGCACTTAAGAAATAAGAATAACGAGCTAAGCAGCAAAATTATAAAACAATAATTGAAAAAATGTTACATATAAAATTAATTAGTGCATAAGTTGTATTGTTCAGTTGTTTATTGTCCAAAGTTGTGGCGGTACAGTAATGAAAATGATGCATAAATTTTGTCAACTCAACGTGCCTTTTACAAATGGTGCAATTGTTAGGTTAAAGTATAATATAAAAGTAAATAATGAAGATGGCCAATAGAGTTGAATATAATTGTTGAAGATGTCAAAGCGAAACTAAAGTTTAATTTTGCCTTCCTTAATTTGTAAGAAAACTTAGCAAATTAAGCGATTCTGACTCGCTTTCTAATCCGCTTTTCTCAAAGTAAAGTGCAGGGAAAAAAACACAAAAATTATAGTTACCGACAATACTTAATTTTGATGTCATTGTTCATTATTTGGGTAATTTGTAATGCTATTTCCCTAGTCTTTTTTTATTAGTAATTAATGTTTCAAAAGTTAGTACGTACCTCAGTCTCTTTTATGCTATGTTTGAAATGTGTATTAATTTGTGGCAGAAAAAAGAATGAAATAAAAATAAATATAAATTTTATAATTTGTACAATTTTTATATAGTTAACTAAGTAAAAATTAAATTTTATTAATAAATATTTTTCATTTTAGTCTTATTTTTCAAAATCAATAGGAAAAATAAAATAAATTTAATTTTTTACTTGATTTTGCATTCTTACTATATTTTTCTTTACTTTTTCATTTCCTCACAAATTTATGTTCTAGACATAACTTTAAGCTTCAAGGTCCCCTAAAATCCTTCCTATTAATTTTTTTTCTTGAAATGCTTATGAGGTAGATGGTCAATTCCCAACCCCAACCCTCACCCCTTCCTTTCCTGGAAAAGAAATAGAATAAAATCTCAATGGATTGATTATCCCTCGAACATCATGTATAGGAATTAATTCATGAGCATATATTTCATTGTCATTTCTAAGAAGTGAATATATAATATATATATATATATCCTATGATTTGGTGACATGTGCATTTTAATTAAAGGTTGTTATCAATCGATGTCAATGACTTATTACATAAATATATCCTCTAATCTTCAACAACTACAAGCAAATATGGTTTATATATATTCTTCATTTGTTCTCTCTATTTAGAAAAGAAAAAACAAATAATGAACAAACATAGTGTCATAAAATTTTATTGAGATTTAAACGAACGTGGCATTATTTATTTTGTTAACTAGTGGTAAGCAACTCATTGTTTAATGTTTTAGAGATCAAAAATAATATATGGTAGCTGGGTAGGGTGAATCAGTCACAAAAATTTTAGACAGTGACAAATAGAATACATACAATGTACACTGCAAATATTATATATATATATATAGTTACAAAACACCTAAAACTTTAATTAATTAATAAAAAATAGTGGCAGTGTATACTAAGCCCTATGAGAATGGGTCAGTGTCTTTCACCACCCATAAATGACACTGACTGCCAACCTAGCCAACGGCTAATTGTGAGTCGTGACGACGAAGAAGACGATCCTTATTTTCGACTTGTATATATGTATTATAAAATCTTCCTCCATTAATTTTTGAAATTAATTTCCTCAATGTCAAAGGGTTGCCACCGCCAACATCCAAAGTTTGATGCAGTCTACAAGGTGATGAAGTACACAAACCTACATGCATTCTCCATTTATGAGAGAAAAGAAAATGATAAATTGTTATCGCTAGAAGGTTTGAAAATGTATTTCTTAGATTAAAAAAAAAAAAAAACTATTAGAGACTTACAAAACTTTAAAATCTATGCTAATTTATTAACATGCGAGGGAGGAGGAGAAAGTAAGCCGCCCCTTTGGCTGCTCCCCCCCCCCCCCAAAAAAAAAAGTTTTTAATTAAATGTTGAAGCAATAACAAGCCTTCCACATGCTGAACTGGTCCTTGGGTGGAGCCCACACCATGAGAGAAAAGCTCTTGCATTAAAATTTGTGAGCCATATGTAAATTAAAAAATCGCTACAGTAATATTTTAAATTATGGCTTGTTTAAATTTCTTTGGCTCACTTTTTTTTATAATTGTATGGGTATTATATTTGAATTTTGTCTGTATAAAAAATACGAGGAATTAAAATATTATAAATAATAATTTAGAAGATGAGGTGAAATGTTAATAAATAGAAAAAGTATAAAATAGAGAAATGCTATTTTTTAATATATTTTAAAAAATTATTAAAATAAATGGTTTTTTTTTTAAGGTGATGATAATGTCAAAGCAAAAAAATGTTAATGGAAAAGCATATTTAATGAGTTTTTTATATGTTGACAATTTTACCTGTATTAAGTTAATGAAGAAACATTAGTAATTTAGATAATTAATTTCAAATATTTTATTCATAATGCATGATTATAGCATGATAATTTGTTTTGATGTAATATATGAGTTGACTCAGATGCTCACTTCCTTACTGAGTTTTGAAATTTGTCTAACACTAGGGAAATTTTGGTTTGTGAGGGTGGTCCATGCACATCGACCAAGGGGTTCAAGCGCACTAGTAAGGCTAAGCGCATGCGCCTTTTTCACCCAGGCACTTGTGCTTGAGCTGTCTTGTCTGCAACTTTAAATTGCTTTTTCTAACCTTTTTCAGCAAAGTTCCCTTTCGATTTTTTCCCAAGCTATGTGGTCTAGGTCCTAAGTTCACCGACTATCATCTTGTCATCAGTTTGCTTTTTATTTTCTTCTCTCTCAAAATATTTGGCTTATATATATGTGTATATATATATTATCCTTAGATAGTTTTCGGGTTATTTCATAAAACACAGAGGGAAAGCTGAGTCTAGTGAGGGTGTATGTGCTTTTCACAAAATTGAGACTTCCTCTAATTTCCAATCAAATAGAAGGTAGAGTAAGTGTGTTTTGAACTTCAGTTAGGTGTTGAGGTGTGTCAATTGATCATATTAACTTTCTGGCATTTTTTAGTTTTTTCAGTGACTGGTTTCTTCTTTCCAGCGCTAAGGTAGGTACTTTAATACTTGTTTGCTAATTATATGATGTTTATTTTGCTTACTGTGATATTGAATGCAAGTTTTAATTGAATTAATGCATGTGCTAGAAATTGATACATTATATGTATGGATATATATACATGTATTTATATATTGATGAAAGAGCCATGATGAATAGTGAGTTTGGGTTGCATTCAACACACAATTAATTGTTAGGTTGATTATTTAAGTATGTTCATATGTTGTTGTGAATGAAAACAAAGAAGTGTATTTCAAATATGAAAAATAAAAAACAAAGCATAACTGAAATTCGAGTGTTGGAGGTAGCCTTGCGCACCAACCTTCGTAGCTGAGCGCACAAGCTTCGCCAAGTGCATGGATAAGGAGCCCCGTGTGCACGGATTAGACTGATGGATCGTTTTTCACACCAAAAATAAATATAAAAATTCCAATCTTACTACTAAGTATCGTGGCAAGACGGATGTCGATCCACAGGGACAATGTTACTTTCGCTAACTTTCTAAAATAATCTCTATTTAAACCCTAAAAATATTTAATTGATTTGATTTGATTTTAAACTAATGAAATCCTAATAATAAAAATAAAGCAAGCAAATTAAATAAATTGGAAGCAGATGATGAGATGAACTTGAGGATTCGAATCCACCGATGCTTTGTAACAAAATATTCATATAGAATCTAGGGATTTATTATTAACACAATCAAGACCTATTAGTGGCTACAAACCCTAATAGTATCGTCAAGAAATTTCATGAATAAAAGAATGGCATAAACTCTCTAACAAGTACGAATCGTCTCTAGGCACGACTCGTCTACGTATAGCATAATTTATCTCACCCCAATCATCCACAAATAAACAATAAAAACTATTGTATAACCTCTGTAATTGAAATCACAAAAATCAACACAGATATTTAATTGAAAGATAAAGAACATAAATAGATTTATAAATAAAAAAAAATCCAAAAATCTTTAGTTATACAATTATTGTGAAAAATAATAAAAACCCTAAAATCTATAGATATGATGTTACTTGAACGTCGATTTCATCTTCACCCTCAAGCGCGTGTGGATCAGCCGAGCATGATGATGGAGAGCACCAAAGAATTGATGAAGACAGCCATCCCCAAAAAGTCTCCAAGCCGCGGCTCCCTTTCCACTCTCTCTGTTTTTTTTCTTTTAATTTTTTTTTTCTATCCCAAAACTTCTCTGCCCAGCCGTCCTTCTGCCCAGCCATCCAACTCTCCTCTAGGTTTTCTCTTTTTTTTTTTTCTTTATATAGCCGAGAATCCCCTCTGCCAAAGGAAGGTCCACCGCATGAATTGACCCGCGTGGCTGAATGTTTGCAATTGATTGACTGTGATTTGTGCTTTGACCGAGTGAGTGCTGCAATTGAACTTTGACCGAGTGGTTTTGATTGGAAGTGATTGACTCCGACTCGATGGCTTTAATTATTTAAATTTGAGTCCAAAATACCTGTAACAAAAAAATAAAAATATCAAAGCACGAATATAAAGTATCTTGGGACATTTAATATATTTAACAATACTAGCAAAAAATAAATTAAGGAATTAAAATAGGGATATTTATGCACTTATCATTGATGAGAAAGTGAAAGGATCTTTATATTTAATCCAACAAGGTTTCCCACTTCAAGAATCAACACAACCCCAACCCGTGGAGAGGCAATGATTCGTTTTGAGGAAGGGACAAGCCAAGGAACCAACTCACAATAGAAACAAGTTCTAAGGTAACTTGATTATCAAAGATAAAATAGTCAATTGGCTAAAATGACTAAGTCCAAGTTCTTTCAAGAAGCAAGGAAGAAAAGTCTCTCAAATTGATTTTCAAATCTGAAAATTACATCCTATTCACCTTGGTGGCCGGCCACCTTACTTATAATACTAATATTTCAATCTTGGAACATCCCTCCAAGAATAGGAAAGGCCAAAAGACAAGCTTAAATGGCATTAACTCAAAAGGCCCTCATTGGCTAGCAATTAGGGCATTCATTGCATCAGTTCATTAACTCCAAATCAATTAAAACATGCATTAAATAAGGTCTTAAATACAAAACAATAAAAGACTGAAATGGGCTTGACTCTTGACATGGTAGACTTGAGTCTTCATCTTTGGCCGAATAAGAGGCCACCATGTGGCTGCCACCTAGCCTTTAACTAATCTCCATTTGGCAATCCCCTTTGTCCACTTGGCAAAGAACTTGGCACTTGAATTCTTCTCTTTGGCCGATTGCTTCCTCTTGTCCAAAAGCTTCCATGATCAAACTTTGGAGTTCCTTTGCTTTGGCTCTAGTTATACCTTGATAGCTTAATGATGGAGCTCCTTCATCATCCCCCCCTCTTGAGAAAAATTCGACCTCGAATTTGGCCCTGCACCAAAATAGGGAGAAAGATCAATGACATTAAAAGTGTTACTTACTCCATACTCACTTGGCAAGTCAATCTTGTAAGCATTAGGATTAATGCGTTCCAAGACTTTAAAAGGTCCATCTCCTCTAGGTTGCAACTTGGATTTCCTTTGTTGAGGAAACCTTTCCTTCCTCAAGTGCACCCACACTAAGTCACCTGGTTCAAACAAAATTGCCTTTCTGCCTTTGTTAGCATGAGATGCATAAGATTGATTTTTCTTTTCAATATGCAACCTAGCTTGTGCATGGATTTTCTTCACAAATTCGGCCTTGTTTTTACCATCAAGAGAAACAATGTGTTTAATAGGTAAAGGTGACAAGTCCAAGGGAGTGAGTGGATTAAATCCATATACAATCTGAAAAGGAGAAAATCCACTAGAGGAATGTACCACTCTATTGTATGCAAATTCAATATAAGGTATTAGTTCCTCCCAAGACTTCAAATTCTTCTTAACAAAAGTTCTCAATAGTGTAGACAAAGTCCTATTTACCACTTCAGTTTGACCATCGGTTTGGGGATGGCAAGTGGTAGAAACAACAATTTTGTCCCTAATTTTCCCCAAAGGATTCTCCAAAAATGACTCAAAAACTTTACATCCCTATCACTAACAATAGTTTGAGGAATGCCATGCAATCTAACAATTTCCCTAAAGAACAAATTGGCCACATAAGTAGCATCACCGGTTTTCTTACATGGGACAAAATGAGCCATCTTAGAGAATCTATCGACTACCACAAAAATGGAATCATGTCCCCTTGATGACCTAGGCAACCCCAAAATAAAATCCATAGACAAGTCAACCCAAGGGTGTTTAGGTATGGGCAATGGTGTGTATAGTCCATGTGGCATCACCTTAGACTTGGCCCTTTTGCAAGTTTCACATCTAGCACAAAACCTCTCAACATCTTTTTGCATATGAGGCCAAAAGAAATGTTCCTTAAGTACATCTAAAGTTTTTGCAACCCCAAAATGCCCCATGAGACCACCACTATGACTTTCATGCACTAACAAATCTCTTAAAG
This sequence comes from Vitellaria paradoxa, assembly GCA_019916065.1. Taxonomy (NCBI): domain Eukaryota; kingdom Viridiplantae; phylum Streptophyta; class Magnoliopsida; order Ericales; family Sapotaceae; genus Vitellaria; species Vitellaria paradoxa. The sequence goes on along the minus strand of CM034243.1, from coordinate 19,004,458 downwards.
AACTCTTTGGCACACACAATCTGTTTTCCCTAAACAAATACCCTTCATGCCTAAAGTATTTTTGAAATGCAATGTTCTCACATGCCTTATACTTGTGAAAAATCAGAATCATGCTCATACAATTCCTTAACAAGTTCAAAACCTAGCAATTTAGAGTCAAGAGTGTTAAGGAGTATACCTTCTTGAGAGTGCATCGGCCACAATGTTCTCTTTACCTTGTTTGTATTGTACCACATATGGAAATGACTCAATGAACTCGACCCACCTAGCATGCCTCTTGTTCAGCTTTCCTTGGCCCTTGAGATGCCGCAAAGCTTGATGATCGGTGTGAATTATGAACTCCTTCGGCCACAAGTAGTGCTGCCATGTCTCCAAAGATCTCACCAATGCATAGAGCTCCTTGTCATATGTTGAATAGTTCAAGGTTGCCCCATTTAGCTTCTCACTAAAGTATGCAATAGGCTTCCTCTCCTGCATCAAAACAGCACCAATTCCTTTCCCGGAGGCATCACATTCAATTTCAAAAGCTTTGGTAAAATCGGGCAATACAAGTAAAGGAGCAGAACACAACTTTGTTTTCAACATGTTAAATGCATTCTCATGTTCATCACCCCATACAAATGGAACATTCTTCTTTACCAATTCATTCAAAGGGGCGGCTAGGCTACTAAAATTAGGCACAAACCTACGATAAAAGCTAGCAAGCCCATGAAAACTCCTTACTTCACTCACATTGGAAGGTCTCGGCCATTCCCTAATGGCTTTCACCTTCTCGTCATCTACTTCAATCCCTTTACTACTAACAACAAATCCTAGGAAAACAAGTCTTTCCATGCAAAAACAACACTTCTTGAAATTAGCATACAACTTTTCCTTCCTTAATCAAAAACACTTCTCAAATGTTGCAAATGATCATTCATGCTTTTACTATAAATCAGAATGTCATCAAAGTAAACAACAACAAACTTTCCAATAAAAGATCTCAACACATGGTTCATCAATCTCATGAAAGTGCTAGGTGCATTTGTGAGCCCAAATGGCATCACAAGCCATTCATATAAACCATACTTGGTCTTAAACGCTGTTTTCCATTCATCACCTTCTTTCATCCTAATTTGATGATAACCACTCTTAAGATCAATTTTAGAAAATATGCAAGCACCATGAAGTTCATCAAGCATATCATCCAATCTAGGAATAGGATACCTGTATTTCACGGTGATCTTGTTGATAGCACGGCAATCAACGCACATTCGGAAAGTCCCATCTTTCTTTGGCACCAAAACAGGTACGGCACACGGACTCATGCTCTCCTTCACATACCCCTTGGCTAGCAATTCTTCTACTTGCCTTTGAAGTTCCTTGCTCTCCTCGGGATTGCTCCTATAAGCTGGTCGGTTTGGAATTTGAGCTCCAGGCACAAAATCGATTTGATGCTCAATCCCCCTTAATGGTGGTAAACCCGATGGCACTTCCTCGGGAAAGATATCCTCATATTCCTGCAAAAGAGAAGTAGCAACACTAGGGAGAGAAAAATCATTGTTAGGATTAGAATATAAGGACTCCTTATACATGAAGGTATAGGGGCCTCATGTCATGCAATGCCTCTCTCATTTCTTTCTTTCCAACAAACAAAGTCATTTTTCCCTCTTCTTTTTCTTTTATACCAGACTTCTCTCCTTTTTCTTTCGTTCTCTCATTTTCCTCTTTTGTCTCTCTTTTTCTTTCTCCACTCTTTTCTTTCCTCTCTTTTCCCTCAATTTTTTTGAATCACTCTCTACCTCACCTGATTTTCCCTCAAGTGCTCTCATAATCCTCACTTGATCCTCATGAGCTTGAGTAGGACTCAAAGGGTTTAGAGTGTATGATCGGCCTTCCTTCACCAAAGTATACTTATTCTTCCTTCCATCATGAGTCACACTCCTATCATATTGCCAAGGACGCCCTAACAATATGTGAGTAGCAACCATAGGCACAACATCACACAATACCTCATCCTCATACTTCCCTATGGTGAATGGAACCACAACCTGTTTGGTTACTTTCAATTTATTGCATTCATTCAACCATTGTAGTCCATATGGCTTTGGATGCTTCCTACACACCAATCCCAATTTGTTCACAAGATGAGAGCTCACCACATTGCAACAACTTCCACTATCAATGATCATGCTACACAATTTGTTGCTCACGGCACACCTTGTATGGAAAATGTTTTCTCTTTGAATTGCATCCCCATCTTCCAATCCCACTTGTGCACTTAAAGCCCTCATGGTTATCATAGCATAAGTCAACCCAACCATAGGATCTTGCTCTCCCATCTCCAATTCCTCTTCTTCACCAATTTCGGCCAGATTTGGGGTCTCCTCTTCCTCATCCTCATCTCCACTCTCTAGACCTCCATCTTCCCTCATATACATCACCCTTTGGTTTGGACATTGATTTGCATAATGTCCATGCCCCAAACACTTGAAACACTTAACTTCTCTAGCTCTAGTAGGACCCCCTTTCTTTTCTTTCTCTTCTATTTTTCCTTTTCCTTTCCATTCTTCTTTTCCCTTCAAATCCTCCCTTTTCTGTTTTGGTAGATCCTTCTCATTCCTCTCTAGCTTTCCATAATTTGGCCTCCATGGACTTTTTGTGGTTGAGAAATTCGGCCCACTTCCATTCTTCAAAGATTTCTTCATTCTCAATTGTCTTTCCACCTTAATGGCAATGTGCACCATTTCGGTTATGGTATGGTAGGAATGTAATTCCACCACATGGGCTATTTCCATGTTCAAACCAGCCAAGAACCTTGCCATGGTGGCTTCCATAGGTTCCTCCAATTGAGTTCTCGCCAATGCCATCTCCATAGCCTTGAAATATTCTTCCACACTTCTACCCCCTTGTGACAACCTTTGCAACCTTTGATACAGCTCCTTAAAATAATGTTGGGGAACAAACCTTTCCCTCATGACTTCTTTCATGGCTTCCCAAGTGGTAATGGTTCTAAGGCCAAGATTTCTCCTCCTAACCAACATTTGATCCCACCATATGATTGCATAATCTTTGAACTCCACAGCCGCAAGTTTGACTTTCTTTTCTTCCGAATAGTTGTGGCACTCAAAGATGAGTTCAACTTGCCTTTCCCACTCCAAGTACAAATCTGGATTTTCCTTTCCATGGAAGGAAGGAATCGTCATCTTAATGCTTCCCACATTTGAATCAACCCTTTCTTCAATTCCTTCCCCATTTCCATAGTCCCAATTCCTATAATTTCTACCCATTCTTCTTCCTCCAAATCCTCTACCTCTAGGTGGCCGAAACCCCCTACCCCTTGGATTATGGAAGTGTAACTCATTTTCTTCTTCAACAAATTCATTCCCCCATTCTTCTTCATTAAATTCTTCCCCCCCAATATTCTCAATTCTTGCTTCCTCATTTCTGCCCACATTTTGGCCGAAACCCATTCTAAGCATTCCATTTCCTCTTCCTCCTCCATTACCTTCCACATTTGGTGACTATCTCTACTACCCTTATCCCTAGTATCTTCCTTATCCTTTGCCTCCAACTTCTCAATCCTATCCAGCAAGGTGGTCATCACAAAGTTATTTCGGTCCATTTGTTGCCTTAAAGCTTCAAGCAACATTTTATCATCTCCATTCGGTCCAACCTTACTACTACCACTGGTTTCTTGTTCTTTAGACATGTTTAAGGCTGCAAGAAAGAAAACGTTAGTAGAAAATGGCTCACCCTCTCAAGTGTTTCACTCAAGTAATGGCTTTTCTCTCCAATACTCTCACTCTCTTGCCTTTTACCTCTCAATTCTCTTCCTTTTGCTTACCTTTCAAGAACTAGGGCAGAGTGTCTTTAAACCCAATTTGAAAATATATCAATGAAAATCATAGGGATTAGGAAGAAATGGATTTGCAAATTTAACACGACTAGTTACCTAGTTATGGCTTCATTAAACCAAACAGACCTTAAGATGGCACGAGTTTGGTATCCACCAACAATAGTGTTCAGATTTGCAAGAAAGAAGAAGAAGATAACTTTAGAATTAAAGGAAAACAAATATATAGAGTAAAACCCTTGAAAACCAGATTGGAATCCCCCCAATATGATGTTAACAATCCCAAAAGACTCAAAGGACAGATTGCTCACTGTTTTGCAACAAACTTCAAGTTTAGAGCTCAATTCGGCTAGCTCTTAGTTCTCCAATCAAACCAACGAATTTCAAGCTGAAAGTTGGTGGTTTATTGCTATTTATGATGGAGATAAAGAGGGTAAAATTTGGGAATTTTCTGGGTTGTTTTGGTGGACGAACTGATTTGCCCCTTTTTTTTTTTTTCCAGAATTTTCTCTTCTCTTCTGATTCTTTTTTTTTTTTTTATATATATATAGTTCAATATCCCCCACAAGATAGTTCAACCCCTTTGCAACAACTCAGCAAACACAAAGAAAGATGAAGGAATCTCCCCTTGGCCGAAAGCCTTGAGGAGAAAACAAAAAGTTGGAAGATGAAGAGTTGAAATGGAGAAAAAACTTACCAAAAAAAAAGAAATGGAGAAAACACACCTTGTTAGGATGAAGCTCTGATACCAAATGATGAGAAAGTGAAAGGATCTTTATATTTAATCCAACAAGGTTTCCCACTTCAAAGAATCAACACAACCCCAACCCGTGGAGAGGCAATGATTCGGTTTTGAGGAAGGGACAAGCCAAGGAACCAACTCACAATAGAAACAAGTTCTAAGGTAACTTGATTATCAAAGATAAAATAGTCAATTGGCTAAAATGACTAAGTCCAAGTTCTTTCAAGAAGCAAGGAAGAAAGTCTCTCAAATTGATTTTCAAATCTGAAAATTACATCCTATTCACCTTGGTGGCCGGCCACCTTACTTATAATACTAATATTTCAATCTTGGAACATCCCTCCAAGAATAGGAAAGGCCAAAAGACAAGCTTAAATGGCATTAACTCAAAAGGCCCTCATTGGCTAGCAATTAGGGCATTCATTGCATCAGTTCATTAACTCCAAATCAATTAAAACATGCATTAAATAAGGTCTTAAATACAAAACAATAAAAGACTGAAATGGGCTTGACTCTTGACATGGTAGACTTGAGTCTTCATCTTTGGCCGAATAAGAGGCCACCATGTGGCTGCCACCTAGCCTTTAACTAATCTCCATTTGGCAATCCCCTTTGTCCACTTGGCAAAGAACTTGGCACTTGAATTCTTCTCTTTGGCCGATTGCTTCCTCTTGTCCAAAAGCTTCCATGATCAAACTTTGGAGTTCCTTTGCTTTGGCTCTAGTTATGGGACCTTGATAGCTTAATGATGGAGCTCCTTCATCAGAGACCCTAGCTCTCTAGGCATACGAACATGGGGACCCATCACACGGATTGTGTTTCCTACCCCACAGTGCAAAACCTTTTTACATGGGTGCCTGACTGAGAGTTTTCCAAAACCATTTCTTAAACCAATTTTTGAATGGAACTGAGTTTCTCGGCCCCTAATGCAAAAGCTTTCTACAGATATTTTTTTCAAATTCAAACTCAATGAGAATAAACTAAAAGCAAACAAATAATGGCATTGGTTTGTGATTTGAATTGTAGTTTTTGGCCTGTGTGTTAATATCAATGAGATTAGTGATGATATTGTTGATATTGTTGATCTGTTATGGAGAAGGATAATGAGATGTAGTTATTGGATGTTGATTTTAGAGTTTAGCAGATACTGACAAATAGGAGGGTACATGATTTGTTAGGATGTATGCCCTTAAGTCATTTATTAGATAATGCACTAATTTTATTTTAATAAATAATCTTTATTTAGTTTATTTAAACTTTTTATTTTGTATGGATGTATATATTTCATGAAACGAATGTAATCCTTAATTGATTAAGGAACTTGACTCATATATATGAAATAAATATGAATCTAAGTATTGATCAATATATATTTGTTCACAATTAGTGATGAGATGGTGACATCTCAACTGAAAGATCATAACATTTTAGACTTTTTTTATGATAGAATAATTTATTTCAATCATTAGAGTAGTAGACTCTGAATCTAAAATGTTGGTGTGGAAGACATTGAACAAGACAATGATGAGGAATACATCTAAGACATACTATCTGTATTGATTACATGCAATCATTGACATTCTTTAAGCTCATTTCACATTCTTCTCATCAACATTTTGCCAAGTAAAACTCATTTTTATCATGTTTTTATTATGTACTTCTTCTTTGTGTGTTTTGTAGGATAATGGAGAAACGTAACACAAGGGAGTCAAGTTAGAGCTTAAAATTTCAAGTCTGGAAGGAATTAGTCATCCTTGGGCGCACAACTGAGCAAGGGATGGGTGCCCACAGAGGAGGGATCACATAGGAGTTGTCTTGAAAAGCACCATGGGCGCACGAGTGTTGGGCTCACAAGAGGTTGGGCACCCAGCTGAGTGAAACCATGGGCGCCCGCCGAGGCTCAACTCTGCTGGACATCCTGTCAGTCTTTTAATTATAACTTTCTGCTCACAACTCCGATTGACCTGATTCTTATTGCATTGGAAAGAAGACTCGAAGCTCTACAACTTTGCTGGTTTAGCCGAAGCCTGAATCTGTCATCTTCAATGTCAAAATCGCACCGAAAATCAGGGATAGAAAGCTGTCAAAGAAGAACTATTCATTGTAATTACAGACGGGCGCCCCACCTCAACCATGGGCGCCCCACAGGTGGCATGGGCGCTCCACCTAGATCCATGGGTGCCCCTGAGGACCCTTGGGTGGCCCACTCTTCATCAGGTGAGCGCCCACAGAGAGGGAGTTCTGAATGCTGTTTTTGGCTATCTCTTTGAGGACTTCATCAAACACTTGTACCATGGGTGCCCATGAGGACTCTTCCAGCACAAGTTTAGAATAAGTTTGAGCTATATTTTTACCTTTATGCCCTTGTAATTTACGTTGATATAAAAGGTTGAAAATCTGATGTAGGAGGGTCAAAAAAACCCTACGCACTTCTTCTCTTTTCTTAGTTTAGTTTAGATTAGGGTTACGATTTCAATTTCGCTTTGGATTGTTCAAGCTTAATTTCATCTTCACAATAAGATTTACGTGTAAGTTCTATTTGTTAATTTGTTTTAATCAGAATTTCATGCTCTTCGTGCTTTGTCTTCTATGTTCGCTCCGTAGTATTTCGTAGAATTAGTTTGGATTAATTTGCTTTCGAAATTGTCTTAAACCTTTTTAATCTATTTCGTTTTCATATTCTGTTGCATGATGAAGATGTTTTTCTTTTCGAAATGCTTTGTTCATGTTTTAGTAATGCTAGGCTAGGGTTTTCTTGGTTTTAACCTAGGAGTGTAATCGAATTGAAGGAGTTGAATTTGGATAGTTCAAACTAAACTGTGTTTATCTTTCGAATAAAAACGTAAGGCACATAATTCTAGATTAATTTTCAAAAACGAATTGCCCGTGATACAGTTGAACTTTGATTACGCTCATGTAAATCGAAGGTCAATTCCATGTCCCGGTGATTTCGAACCTGATTTCAAAATCCTAGAATTGTGAGTTCTTTACGAAAAGGGTTTTTAACACCAAATCTTCCGACCTAATATTACAGGTGTAAGCATTAGGTTAAGTTAACTACATATTCGAATTCAGCTCTTCGACGACGTTACAGGACTAGGTTAAAGCCAAGTGTTTTAATTCACATAGTTTGTTTAAGTTTATAAATTGATTTTCTTTTGTAGTGTGTTCATCTTTCGTTTAATTCGTGTTGGAAATTCTCAAATTATTGTTACAAATCCCTATTCGAAAACTCCAAAAAGATTGTTTTATTTGCTTCTTAAAATTTTTGCAAGTGCTTTCAAAACCAAGTTTTCCAAAATTTAGTCATACCCTTGCTCCCTGTGGAAGATGACCTAGGACTCACCTAGACTAAACTCAACTGACCTCTTATACTTGAGAGTGAGCCACTACCAAATTAAAGAGCGGTCATGTATTGATGTAATTCTTATGTTCGCTAAGCAGTTTCTCTAAAACTCACTCAAGGCTATGCTGATCATCACTTTAGCATTTTGGTGACAATAGAAAGTATGCTCGGCCCTGAACCGAGCTTGGAAGCTTTTCAATTTAAATGTGAAAAGGAGTTAGTTCTTTATTGTTTCCATTCTTTGCCATTTTATGCACCACTAATATATCTCTTTGCATAATTGTAGATACTGATGTAGCTGTTGCCAACTGATTACACTTGAAAAGTGTAATTACAAACTCTATAGTTAGATACATTTTAATGCATTTGAATGGTTAAATTTAAAGTTTTGATATTATTTTGTAACTTACAAGGTCTTTCATCTTATTTGTAGGGAAATGGATGAGAAAAGCGAAGTTAATGGTGTTGGAGAAGGCTTAGAAGATAAATGAAGAGTTGGGATTGAAGCTTCATCAAAGATGGTTTGGACCAACCCAAGGACTCAGAGTGAAGGAGAAACAAAGATGGAGCAATCAAGGTTCTAGGGTCCGGACCCCTCATCAAAGGGTCCGGACCACAGTGACGGAATTTGAAAAGTTTGTATTCTAGGGTCCCCACCCCTCCTCGAAGGGTCCAGACCCTAGCAAAGACCTGGGCACGCGTGTTACTTCGTTTTTTTCTAGGGTTTTGCTTAAGCTATATATGTAACCCTTGTACGGCTGAATAAGGGACGTCTCATTTTGTTTATTACACTTTCAATTGAGAGTTAGATTAGATTGTTGATTGATTTTAGAATGGTTTTTATGCTTGGACGTGTGGATTTATGGAGTTCTTTGGAGTTTTCATCATTGTCTTCGTATTGCTTGTTCATCTTTTCTTTTACATTCGAGTTACATTGTAAGTTACACTTCAATTTATTTCGATTTACGTCGTTATATACTGTTTTTCTTGTTTCGATTCCCTTTTTGCATGATGGAATGTTCTTTTATTGTTTTTATGATGTTTAAAGTAGTTGTAGCGTAAAACCCTAATCTTGATTCAATGAATCAAGAAAAGGCAGTTCACAAAAAGCCTTGGGGTGTTCGTAGTCTCTTCGCGAATGTTGCGAAACCTCTTGCGAAGGGATCTACCTTTCACAAATCTATCTTTCTTTTTCGAAAACATTCGAATACGAAAATTCTTAACCAAATCCGTGTGAGATCACTGGTATGAATTTTTATAACCAATTGTCAAATACTTTCGAATAGTACTTACCAAAAAAAAAAATACTTTAGAATAGATTTAAAAATCAGATTTTGATTAATATTTTGGTGTTTAATTGAGAAACCCTAGGAAACAAAGGTTTTTAACCATATCCGCTTGAGATCACTGGTACTGACCCTTGATTACAACATTTTCAAAACTTTTCAAGTTAAACCCTAGTTTCCAAATAAACACATCCCAAAGGCGAAGTAGTGAACTACCCGAACTTGACGTTGAATCAAGATTCTTACTATTATTGAATTGCAATCCAATTTGATTTTAATTATAATAGAGTAATTTTGAAGTTGAGATTAGTTTTGTTGAATTTGTTTTAATTTCTTACCATCTAGTTTAATTGTTTTTTTTTTTAAATTCTGAATTGTTTTTGTTTATTTTAATTTTAAGTGTTTAAATTTGAAATTGCTCTTAATTTTATTAAACTCTAGAATTTAGTAATCTTGAACTTCAAACTTAATTCTCTTTAGTTTTAAAATCCATTTCACATCCTAAAAACTAAAACACATTGGGCTCCCTATGGAATTTGACCTCGGACTTACCGAGTTTTAAAACTACGACTGCCCTCTTGCACTTGAGAGGTAGAACCCAAAACACATTTTAAGGTCGGTCAAGTTTTTGGCGCCGTTGCCGAGGAGCCAAAATTCAGTTTTTAGGATAGTTCTAATTTTTCATTTTTTTTTAGTTCTCTTTAGTAAAATTTAAAAAAAAAAAACTTTTTTTTTTTTTAACTTAAGTTTTTTAGAGACTTGTTACGTGCATGCTGTTAAGATCAGGCAAGGTAGTCGTAGCTGAATCTGAACTAGGAGTTCCTTCATACCTTCCTGAGCCTTTTTCACCGACCTCACTTTCCATAATTTCACTTACCACATCTTCTTTTCACTCAATGGCTGAAGTAAGAGGGGAAGGGAGTGTGCATGGGGATAATGAGCCCCAAGAGATTCTAGGTTATATTCCTAGAAAAGACCAACTTAATCCTGTTAGACAAACCACCCCATCATGTATAGTCTTGCCCTTAAATAGGGAGAACTTCAACCTTAGGCCAGGAATTATCCAACTTCTTCCTACTTTCCATGGCCTTAACTCTGAAAATCCCTACAACCATCTCAGGGAGTTTAAGGAAGTGAGCAAGACATGTATAGATCATAATGTCAATGAGGACATAGTGCTTCTTCAACTCTTCCCATTTTCCTTAAAGGACAAAAGCAAGTTTTGGCTTAATTCCCTTCATCTACGTTCTATTGGAACATGGCGTCAAATGCAGACTGAGTTTCTTAAGAAATATTTCCCAACTCAGAAAACTCAGTACTATAGGCGACAGATTACCACTTTTTCTTACAAACCTAATTAGAATTTCTGTCAAGCCTGGGAAAGGTTTAAGGACCTCTTGATGGCTTGTCCTCATCATGGTTATGAATCATGCAGGTTAGTGAGCATCTTTCATGAATCCCTAACTCCCAGTCTTAAGCAATTAGTTTCTAACATGTGCAATGATACTCTGTTTGATAAGACTGCGGAAGAAGCCATGGAATTCTTTGATATGTTGGCCGAGGACTCTAATGATTGGGAAATAGGACCACCTTCATCTTTAGAGCATAGGAATCCTGTATCTAGTGGTCAGTTGATGTTAAGTGAGAGGGATGATTTAAGTGCTAGGATACCTGCATTACAACATAAGTTAGATTCCCTTGAACTTAAGAACAAAGAGAAGTTGGTGGAAGCACAAGTGGTGTGTCGGGTATGTGACCAAGTAGGACATGATCCTAATTCATGTCCAGAGCTTCCTTTACTTAAGGAAGTAGCTTATGGCAATGCATATGCTAATAACACACAGAACCAACCATTCCAGAATAGAGGTCAGGGTAACACTTCCTACCCATAAGGTGGAAATGTTAAATATCAAGGGGGAAATCAACACCTCAATGCCTATCCTCAGGGATGGAAAAATCCTCCAGGTTTTGGGTGGAAAAATGATAACCAAAGCCAATCATTCCAACCTACTTGGTTACCACCACCCCAATACCAACAGCCTAACCCGATTGCTTTTCAACCTGTTCAAAAGAAGTTTATTAGGGATACTCTTCAACAATTTATGCAACATCAAACGATGATCAATAGTAATTTGTCTAGGTCTTTTGATGATTTTAAAAGACAAGTGTCTAGGTCCTTCGATGATATCAGAGGACAAATTTCTAGGATCACACAGGCCATGAGCATCACTCAAAGTGGCAAACTTCCTGCACAGCCATTTCCTAACCCAAAAGGCCAGGCGAACATGACTGAGTCGTCAACCTTGGGTGCCAACCCCCAAGAGCAAGTTCAAGCTGTTATTACTCTGTGGAGTGGTAAAATAATTCAAAAGCCTACCGACCCTAGAGTCAATGTCACTAGTGAGAAGATAGAACCAAAGAATAGTGAGGGGGCTAAAAAAGTAAATGATGAAGAGGGAAAAGAGAAAGGGAAAGTGAAGTTGGAGGATGAGAAAGAAAAAGGGGAAACTGAAAAAGAAAGTGAAGAGGAACCTAGTGAGAGTCCTTTGGTTAGGACAATTGACCATCCTGTTAAGTATATGCCTAGACCACCTTTTCCCCAGAGACTAGCTAAGGGCAAGAATGAGATGTTGAACTTTGAAATTTATGAGACTTTCAAACAAGTGAGAATCAACATCCTATTACTTGAAGCCATTAAGCAAAATCCTTCCTATGCTAGATTTTTCAAGGATATGTGCACTGTGAAGAGGAAGCTCAATGTCAAGGAAAAAGCTTTCTTGATAGAACAAATGAGTGCCATACTCCAACGTGAAACACCTCCTAAATATAAGGACCCTGGGTGTCCAACCATTTCATGCATTATAGGGAACCATATTGTTGATAGAGCTCTATTTGACCTAGGTGCTAGTGTCAGCCTTTTGCCTTACACTGTTTACCAGCAACTAGGTCTAGGTGAGCTGAAACCCACCAAGTGACATTACAGTTAGTTGACCGTTCGGTCAAAATGCCCAGGGGTGTGGTGGAGGACGTATTGGTTCAAGTAGACAAGTTCTACTACCCAGTGGATTTTATCGTATTAGATACCCAACCAATTCTTAACCTTACCCAATCTATTCCGGTCATTCTTGGTAGACCCTTCCTTGCTACATCTAATGCTATGATCAATTGTAGGAGTGGGGTCATGAAACTTTCTTTTGGAAATATGACCATGGAGATGAATATTTTTAGGGTAGGGAAACAAATAGGAGAGTGTGAGGATATTAGGGAGGTAGATGTGATCCATACTTTGAGCGAGGAATATTTTGAGCAGACTTACTGCTTGTTCTTGCTTAATTACCTCACTCCAAAATAAAAGCTCAGATGAAAATTCAGATTATAAACTCAAATTTAAAAAAAAAAATGTTAAGTGAGGTAAATCAAGACAAGTTTTCCCCCAAGTGCAAGGTGTGGTTGAAGCACAAAATAACTGGTAAGTCCCAGGTCATTTCCACAGGGATCTAGGGAGTAATGAAGTGAATGACTCTAATGGAGATTAATTTGGCAAAACACAACTCACAAAAATGTGAAACAGAAAATTAAAATCTGATTTGGTTGGTTGATGGTTTTGAACTAGTTTTCCAAAAGCAAAATGAATTTAAACTAAAAGATTAAGTGATAAAAAGGTTGAGCAAGACAAGTTTAATACCAATCCGAATGAATTTCAAGTGCCAAGAGTTTATAAATTACCAAATCAATTTGTGCTGATTTTTGAGAAAATTAATTTCAATTGAAACAAACCATGGATTAAACACTCAATGTGCATAACCTATTTTAAGGACAATAGGAGTTCTAATTCTAGCAACCCACATACAACAATGTCATGAGAGTTCTAAGTTAAGCAACACCTATGAACTCATCAATAGGATATACAAATTTGGATTAATCGGGTCTTGAATCAATGAGTTCTAAGACACCCAGCTGTAAATTGACTTGATAATCATAAGAACTCAAAGTAAATCCATGAAGTTCGACCACTTGAGATTCATTGGAAGGGCATTACCCTTGCCTTGGCCCAAGAAGACTTAGCCGAGCATATTAAAGAGAAGAAAAACAGAAATGGAAATCTGAATTGAAGACATTTCAACCTGAAAATGAAAGTTTAATGGATTCAGAACTGAAAATCTAATTATAGAAATTGAAATGAATTCAAAATGTAAATCTCAAAAACTCCAATGCCAAATTGAAATTAAAATGTAAAACTATGAACTCTCAATAAAATTTCTCTCAAAACCTCTCTCTACAAAACTGAATTTCTCTCTCTAAACTTCCTCTGCTTTTTTTTTTTCCGTGTCTCCCCAGGAATGCTCCGTGTGTATCTATTTTTGCTTATTTTTTTCTCTCTCCCCCTCTAACAGAATGTAGTCCTCATGATAGCTCCTTCTTTCTCCTACTTTTACTGATTTGCCCTCCCTGGATTGCAGGTTACATCACATGGAGAAATTGGGGTCACATGGAATTCGTTGCTGTGAAGAAGCTTATATTTGAATACAATAAAACCATATTCGAATATGATCCTCTGCTGCAGAAATTTCCAGAATAGTGATTCTGATCTCTTTGCACTGATTTCAACTGAATTTTCTTCTTCTTCTGAAATAGCTTCAATCCTTTGATATGCTGTGCAGCATGCTTTCTTCTCGTCATCCTCAATGTAGCTTAATTTCTTGTTTTTGTGATAGAAATCAACACATATTCCACTTTGGAGATATGGAGATGAAATCTGCACAAAATATAGATTTTATATCTTTTTATGATGTTTGCAAGTGTAATTTGAATATATAAATATGTAACAATTGATGTCCAATCACTTACTTTGAGGATCCCTTAAAGCGTGCCTTAGCAAGAAGTGAGAGATGTGAAATGTTAGATAGGAAAAATTTTAGGGATGTTAGGGAGTTTGTAGGTGCTGGGGAGGAGATTATGGCAGTTAGTGGCTGGATACCAATGTTTGAACCTATAGAGCCATCTGTGATAAAACCTAAACCCTCAATTGAATGTCCTCCATGTCCTTCTAGGAAACCCTTACCAAGTGAACTCAAGTATGCATTCCTGGGAAAGGGAGCGACATTTCCAGTAGTGGTGTCTGCAGGTTTAGAGAGAGCTCAAGAGGAGAGGTTGTTGGGAGTATTGAAAGCCCACCGTCAAGCACTAGGTTAGACTGTGGCAGATCTTCGAGGTATTAGCCCATTGCTATGTTCTCATCATATATACCTTGAAGATGATGCCAAACCGGTGAGGCAAATGCAACGAAGGCTAAACCCCAATATGAAAGAGGTTGTGAAAGGAGAGGTGCTTAAGTTGCTTGATGTGGGTATCATTTACCCCATCTCCGACTCGAAGTGGGTGAGTCCCACTCAAGTAGTTCCTAAGAAGTTCAATGTCACTGTAGTTGAGAATGAGAAAGGAGAGTTAGTGCCATAACGCACCCAAACTGGGTGGCGTATGTGCATTGACTATAGGCATTTGAATGCTGTGACCCGGAAAGACCATTTTCCACTTCCCTTCCTAGACCAAGTGCTTGAGAGAGTAGCAGGGAGATCTTTCTATTGCTTTCTGGATGGGTATTCTGGGTACAATCAGGTTGAGATAGCACTAGAAGATCACGAGAGGACCACCTTCACATGCCCCTTTGGCACTTTTGTGTATAGACGCATGCCATTTGGGCTATGTAACGCACTTGCGACTTTTCAAAGATGAGTAATGAGCATTGTTAGTGATATGGTCGAGAGATTCTTAGAGGTATTTATGGATGATTTCTCCGTCTATGGAGACACATTTGATGAGTGCTTGATCAATCTTGAGAAGGTGTTAGTGCGATGTGAGGAGAGCAATTTAGTGCTCAACTGGGAAAAGTGCCACTTTATGGTACAACAAAGAATTGTCTTAGAGCATATAATATCATATCATGGGATTGGGTAGATAGAGCAAAGGTGGAATTGATTCAAAATTTTGCCTGTTCCTCGATGTGTTAAGGACGTAAGATTGTTCCTTGGCCACGCTAGTTTTTACCAACGTTTCATCTAGTCCTTTAGTTCTATTGCACAACCTGTATGCTCGTTGTTGTCAAAGGATAGTCCATTTAAGTGGACAACTTCATGCCAGGAAGCCTTTGATAAACTTAAACATTTGCTTACCACTGCACCAACCGTCCAAAGACTGGATTGGTCCTTACCAGTCGAGCCAATGTGTGATGCAAGTGACTTTGTTGTGGGAGCAGTTTTAGGGCAAAGAAAAGAAGGAAAACCTTATGTGATATACTATGCTAGTAAGACTCTGAATGAGGCTCAAGTGAACTATACCACTACTGAAAAGGAACTTCTAGCAGTAGTGTTGGCCCTGGATAAGTTTAGGTCGTATTTGGTAGGTTCTCGTGTCACAGTATTCACAGACCATGCAGCCTTGAAATACCTCCTTTCAAAACAAGAGGCCAAACCTCGTCTGATTAGATGGATGCTCCTTCTCCAAGAGTTTGATTTGAAAAGCAAGGACAAAAAATGAGTTGAAAATGTGGTAGCTGACCACTTGTCTAGACTACCCCAACAGGTGTCCAACTCTATTGACCTACCAATCAATGAACAATTCCCTGATGAACACCTCATGCATGTTAGCACCAACCTACAAGTCCAACCTCCTTGGTATGCGGACATTGCTAACTTTCTAGTAACTGGACAAATGCCCTCTAATTGGACAAAAATCAACGCAGGAAAATTCTTACGAAAAATGCGCAGTTTCTTTTGGGACGAACCATACCTCTACAAGTATTGCCCTGATTAGATTGTGAGACGTTGCATTCCCGATAGTGAGATGCATAGTGTCATTGAGTTTTGTCATTCTCTAACATGTGGGGGTCACTTCTCTTCAAAGAAAACAGCCGCTAAGATTCTTCAAAGCGGATTTTATTGGCCCTCATTGTTTAGGGATGTTCATGATTATTGCCTTCGGTGTGATAGGTGTCAACAGTTGGGAGCTTTAACCAAGCGTAATGAGATGCCCCAAAACCTCATAATCATTTTGGAGATTTTTGATTGTTGGGGGATTGATTTCATGGGACCAATCCCTAAGTCATTTGGATATGAATTCATTCTTGTGGCCATTAATTATGTTTCTAAATGGGTGGAGGCCATAGCAACTCGTACCAATGACCACTGGGTGGTGATCAAATTCTTAAGGGAATCCATCTTTTCACGTTTTGGGATGCCTCAAGCTATCATTAATGACGGAGGCAAGCATTTTTGTAATCGACCTGTTGGTGTCTTGCTTTGTAGTTATGGTGTGACCCACAAAGTAGGTACTACGTATCATCCTCAAAACAATGGCCAAGTCAAATTGGCAAATAGAGAGATTAAGGGAATCTTAGAGAAAATTGTTAACCCGACACGCAAAAATTGGTCTCTACGTCTCATCGATGCATTGTGGGCATATAGAACGGCATATAAGACTATTCTGGGCATGTCTCCCTATTGCCTTGTCTTTGGAAAAGCTTGCCATTTACCTATAGAAATGGAACATAGAGCCTATTGGGCAATTAGGCACTTCAATGAGAATTTGGATGACGCTGGTGTTGTTCGAAAGCTCCAATTGAATGAACTTGAGCAGTTGCATAATGATGCTTTTGAGAACACAAAGATTGCCAAGGCAAGAATGAAAGATCTACATGACAAACATATTTCTAGGAAATCTTTCCATGTAGGCCAAAAAGTCTTGCTATACAACTCTAGGTTACATCTCTTCCCGAGCAAGCTTGAATCTAGATGGTACAGTCATTTTATTATACTTTCCATCTCTAAACACGGTGTGTGTGAGGTTCAAAACCCACGTAATAACACCACCTTCAAGGTTAATGGCCATCGTCTCAAACCGTACTTGGAACACTTTGTGGCGGAAATTGAAAAGTGGGATCTTTTAGATCCCTCCCCTTATGAGTGAAGTGGAATTCAGACGTGTTTGTAGTTGTATCATAGTTAGGATTAATCATAGTTAAGATTGGCACAAATTTCTTTTTCTTTTCTTTGTTTTAGGATTTTTATTCTTGAGTTTAGGTCTTTGTTGAGTGATTAACACCGTATTAAATAGTGTTAAAGTGTCTCATTCTGTGGTCCCCACCCCTCCTCGAAGGGTCCGGACCATAGTGAGCTGCTGAGGAAAATTTGGAGGAAACCTATCTGTGGTCCGGACCCCTTCCAAACGGTCCGGACCCTAGCTAATGTTCTAGCCGAGGTACCTTGCTGTGGCCCCCACCATTCTTCCTACGGTCCGGACCTTGCGGACTGAATTTAACCCCAATTCAGCCCCTTTAACCTCCATTCCTCTCCTCCTAACTCCAAATCCTCTCAAGCCCATCCCCAAGAATTGAAGAATCCTTTAAGAATCGGCTGTCCCAAGGTTCATCTAAGTGATTTTCAGTTTTAATGTTCTTGTTTAAGCTTCATAAGGCATGCTTCTTCTTCCATTCGAGCCCTAGGTTAATTGTTGTTCGTTCTC
Organism: Vitellaria paradoxa; assembly: GCA_019916065.1. Classification (NCBI taxonomy): domain Eukaryota; kingdom Viridiplantae; phylum Streptophyta; class Magnoliopsida; order Ericales; family Sapotaceae; genus Vitellaria; species Vitellaria paradoxa. The sequence continues at coordinate 18,986,732 of CM034243.1, read as the reverse complement.
TTTGAACCCAAGCTTCAAAACACCAAGGGTTCTTGATTTGTGGCTTTATGAAGCTTTATTTGGTGTTTTACATGTTGGGTAGACATGAATCTCTCATTCTGAGTGATTTCTTCCTACCCAATTACTTCACTAGCCGTGGGTCACAATAGGGTCCAAGGATTCAAGAACCCTCAAACTCTAGCTTGGTTTTTGATCTTCATATTTTCAAATTTTTTTTTTCTTTTCTTGCAAGTGAAATAATTTTTTTTTTTTTTTTAAGTTGATGCATGATGCTAGAGGACCCATCTTTGGTGGACGGGTGTTTAACCACCAAGTTTGCATGAACCCATTAATGGTGAATGGTGAATGGTCACATGGACCATTTTTGTTACATACATTCATCCTAGTTTCAAGTTTCAGTTATGTTGCATAGAATGGGCCACTGAACTTGTGTGGACATAGGGATTAAGAAGTGATCAATTAAATAATTGCTTGAGCAAAATTTTGAGGGAAGGCAGTGGCTTAATGAGGCAAGATTCCATGCTTATTGTATAATAGATTTAATAAAGGAATTCTTTGCCAATTTCAGATAGGGGTCTATCATCAGAAGAAAAGGTAGGGAACGCCTTGTTAGTTGGGTTAGAGGGGTTGAGATTACTTTAACCCCCAATGACTTTGCACAAGTTTTCCAAACCCCTAGAGTTGAAAACCCAGAGTTTACTTATCCTTCTGAAGGGACTCCATCATTCCCTGCTATAGCTTCTGAGATCTTGTTAGAAGGACATGAATGGGGTACAGAGTATAGGAAGCCAGTGTCTGTACTTAAAGACAAATATTGGGCACTGCACATGTTTTCTTGCACAAACCTGCTACTTCAGAATAGGAATTCTGATTGTACTCGCATTAGAGCTAAATTGATTTATGCCATTGGGATGGGATTGACAATCGACTTGCGCTCTTATTTTTGGCACCAAGTGGCGTACACCTGTGAGCACCCTAGTGCTTTGACTGCATTACCGTTTGGTGGAGCGCTCACAGAAATATTCAGAAGAAAGGGAGCTCGTATTACTGATGATTTACCAATAGCCGCTGGTTTGCACCCTTTCAATATCACATCTTATGTCAAATCCCGAGGCACAATCTCCCAAAAGAAGAGGAAGATAGATGAGCCTGAAAGTTAAGGTGAACCTTCCCAAGCATCAGAGAGGCCAAAAGAGGATGAGGAGGAGGTTACTAATGACGACTTAGCTGATCAAATAGAGTCACTGGCTGAGCGTATCAGTGTTATGGAGCAAAATCAGTAAGCAGATCACCAGCTCCTTCAGTGTATCCACTAGAGCCAATAGACCCATGGACACCTCCTACAGACCATTTTGGACTACATCAGAGAGTCTCATACACCTCCACCTCCTTAGTGATTTTTCTTGTTATTTTTATATCTTTTTGAGAGTTTAGGAGAGAGATGTCTTGCTTTATTTATTGCTCCTAAAACTCTGTATTTTCCCTTTGAAACAGATGTTTATGTATTTAACTTTGTTATTTTGATACTTTTGCTTAGTCATGTTTAATTATTCATTCCTGCTGTTGTTTAAATTATTCTTTTACTTTTTGAACTTTAATGTTATTACCTTGTGTTGAATTATTTGGATTACCTTCATTCTTAACATATTATTTTGTATACTCTTTGAAAAGAACAGGTACATCAAGTCTGGCTATGACTATGACCATTTTAATCAGAAGGATAATTTTAAGTTATTAATTGGGCATAAACGTAAATGGGAAGCAACACCCTACCTATCTAGTGATAGTGAATCTGCGAGTTCTGAAATTAACTGTGAATGGTGGCCTAAGAGATATTTTTTAGAGAGTAATTCCTTACCTTTGCCACTTATATATCCCCCATTGATGCATGTGACTCCTAACCAATTACTTGATGACCAATGGTGGAATGAAGTCGACCTTCAACTCTTGTTAGAGATGGAATGGGCAGAGGTAACTGTAGCTAATGAGTGGTTAGATGCACCTTCTTATGCCACTGACACTGACACTAGTATAGAGTCTGAGTTAGGTTTTTTGTCTGGATATACTGATATGCCACCTTTAGAAGATATCCCTGATATAGAGAGGGTTGACACTTCATGTAAGGAGGGTGTTGCAATTCCCAATGAGTTAGACCAAGATGAAGCTTTTGGTACTGATTTGCAATTCCTTTTTTCATCACATCAGCTTTTAGAAGATAACACGAGGTAATATCTTTCCTTTCTCTATTTATATTTAATCTTCCATATTGTTACATTGTTCATTTTATTATTACATTTAACACAATTTTTTTAATTTAGGTTGGAGGGACATGTTTGCTTTATTTGTGCTCTATTATTCTTTATATGATAACATCTTGCTTGTCATCATGCTCCTTTTACACACTACAGCCCATCCTTTTTGTCATGATTTCCACATTGAGGACAATGTGTAGTTTAAGTTGGGGGGTGGAGTTCACATAGAGTTCGCATGATGAATTTGTGTGAAAAGTGAAAATTGTCAAATTTTTCAAAATTTTGAGCATTCTTTTTGCACTTAAACATATGACTTAGCACATTTAAACTTACAGTTTGCCTCTTTGGTTTGGTTAATTAGGAATTAGAGTGAAAAATTGATAATTGAATTTTGTTCAAACTTTGATAGGAAACTTAGTTCAAATGGAATGTGTCATAACCTTGTGCATGTTTTTGACTATCATAGAAAAGAGCTATGTGCTTAGAAGTAGATTTTGTTTAATATTGGTTAATTGAGCATTCTTGGACTAGGTGAAGACTTATACCCCTATGGGAGCTTTTGAGCCTTCTATTTTTTTCTTGAGGGGTTGTACATGATCACAACTATGTTACTATTCATAATGAATTTCCATGCACCAATTGCATTACACACACTTGCATGAGTATCTCTTAGTACATTATGAGTTGTTGCAAGTTTAGGACATGATACTAGGCCTTCGTTGCTATTTTGAGCCTTTTACCTTTCTTGGTATAAAATTGTCCTAGGAACCAACTTGAAACCTCACAATAATGTGTGTGATAAATTTTTCTCTTCTTGGTTCACCTCTCATATGTTGTCCCATACACCCCATTCACACACTTTTAGCCTTACCCTCATATGTCTTGGGTTAAAAAAGTGCCTCAAAGTGTAAGTTGGGAATGTGGGATTAGGATTGTAAGCTTTTGAGAAGTAAAGGGAGGATGAATGTTGGGATGAGAAGGTATGTGAAGTTTTCAATTCAAAAAAAAAAAATTAAAAATAATTAAGAAAATTTTATCATTGCTCTTGTTTATGAAATTGTAGGAGTTGTACATTATTTGTAATATTTGCAACTATCCCAAGGGTAGTATTTAGTGTGAGTAAGCTTCTTGTTGGGATCCTTGTTGGAGTTTGGAAAGGAAATGGGTAATTCGGGACTTGTGTGCAGTTGAGCATTTTTATCCCAAGGCATGTACTTTGACTTCCATATCTTCCGTTGTAAACCATTACCCTTGGCCAAGTTACAACCAAAATAAAGACCTAGTGGATTCTAAGCAAGCAACTCTTATATTGTGCATGTAGTGGTCAAGTGTAGGATGTGTGGTGTGATTTTCTACATATGCATTGGAATACTTTTGTGAGCTGTCCACTTTGATCTTCGATTTGATCCACTCACTTAATTGTGGGGTTATGTGCAACTGGGATGGCATTATTTGCTAATAGGTATGTGTGAACCCTTGATGAGTGAATTCTTTTGTTGATGAGTGGAATCTTGTGAGAATTTGAAGTTAAAACTTAGTTCCATTTATGCTCATGAAACCTTGTGGAATGAATGAAATAACTTTGCACATATGTTCTTTCTATTTTGATAGTCCATGAATGAATACTTAGTGCAGGGAGATTACACAAGATATTTGGATTTTGTGACTTGTTGAGTTTGAGCCTGGTTCAATGTTGATCTTGATTACTTTTTGAGACTTTGTGACCATGCCATAGAATTTTGTGGGTAAATTCATTGCAAACCCTCACGAGACCTTACTCGTCCACTAGGGGAAACCTAGGGGTTTAAAGGGCTTGCTGCACGTAGCTAAGTGTAGCCGTGTTTCCAACGAAAAGAGAAATAGGGTAGTAGTTGCATTTCATTTTAATAAAGTTATTGCTAGGGACTAGCAATGTTCAAGTTGGGGGGTGTGATTACACTTGAAAAGTGTAATTACAAACTCTATAGTTAGATACATTTTAATGCATTTGAATGGTTAAATTTAAAGTTTTGATATTATTTTGTAACTTACAAGTTCTATCATCTTATTTGTAGGGAAATGGATGAGAAAAGTGAAGTTAATGGTGTTGGAGAAGGCTTAGAAAACGAAGGAGGAGTTGGGATTGAAGCTTCATCAAAGATGGTTTAGACCAACCCAAGGACTCAGAGTGAAGGAGAAACAAAGATGGAGCAATCAAGGTTCTGGGGTCCGGACCCCTCATCAAAGGGTCCGGACCATAGTGAGAGAATTTGAAAAGTTTGTCTTCTGGGCTCCCCACCCCTCCTCGAAGGGTCCGGACCCCAGCAAGGACCTGGACATGCATGTTACTTCATTTTTTCTAGGGTTTTGCTTAAGCTATAAATGTAACCCTTGTACGACTGAACAAGGGACGTCTCCTTTTGTTTATTACACTTTCAATTGAGAGTTAGATTAGATTGTTGATTGATTTTAGAGTGGTTTTTACGCTTGGATGTGTGGATTTATAGAGTTCTTTGGAGTTTTCATCATTGTCTTCATATTGCTTGTTCATCTTTTCTTTTACATCCGAGTTACATTGTAAGTTGCACTTCGATTCACTTCGATTTATTTCGATTTACGTCGTTATATAATGTTTTTCTTATTTCGATTCCCTTTTCGTATGATGGAATGTTCTTTTATTGTTTTTATGATGCTTAAAGTAGTTGTAGCGTAAAACCCTAATCTTGATTCAACGAATCAAGAAAAGGCAGTTCACGAAAAGCCTTGGGGTGTTCGTAGTCTCTTCACGAAGGTTGCGAAACCTCTTGCGAAGGGATCTACCTTTCACAAATCTATCTTTTTTTTTTTTTTTGAAAACATTCGAATATGAAAATTCTTAACCAAATCCGTGTGAGATCACTCGTATGAATTTTCGTAACCAATTGTCAAATACTTTAGAATATATTTAAAAATCAGATTTTGATTAATATTTTGGTGTTTAGTTGAGAAACCCTAGGAAACAAAGGTCTTTAACCATATCCGCTTGAGATCACTGGTACTGACCCTTGATTACAACATTTTCAAAACTTTTCAAGTTAAACCTTAGTTTTCAAATAAACACACCCCAAAGGCGAAGTAGTGAACTACCCGGACTTGACGTTGAATCAAGATTCTTACTATTATTGAATTGCAATCCAATTTGATTTTAATTATAATAGAGTAATTTTGAAGTTGAGATTAGTTTTGTTGAATTTGTTTTAATTTCTTACCATCCAGTTTAATTATTTTTTTTTTTAAATTCTGAATTGTTTTTGTTTATTTTAATTTCAAGTGTTTAAAATTGAAATTGCTCTTAATTTTATTAAACTCTAGAATTTAGTAATCTTGAACTTCAAACTTAATTCTCTTTAGTTTTAGAATCCATTTCACATCCTAAAAACTAAAACACATTAGGCTCCCTGTGGAATTCGACCTCGGACTGACCGAGTTTTAAAACTATAACTACCCTCTTGCACTTGAGAGGTAGAACCCAAAACACATTTTAGGGTTGGTCACCAACTTCCCTTAATCTATTGAAGAGATGAAGTTTAATAAAGAAAAGTACAAGGGATTAGGCAAAAGGTCTTTTGGGTTAGAATTAAGGCCTGCCAAGAGGACCTGAAGAAGACCAAAGTGGTCAGTTCAGGTCCTCCAAAAGAGAGGCCCCTTGATATGGATTCTAGAGATGACGATTCTATTTCTACTTTGATACGGGAGCATCCTCATGATGCTCCTCCTTCGAGCTCAGTCATCTTCAAGCAGGGAGCACTCCTTTCCCCTTCTCTCCTAAGAAGCTAGCCGGAGATTACAGTAGTCACCATTAAATATCGTGGATGACCTCGGGTTGGCAATCAAGAAAATGGAGAGCATTATTGCTCCTAATGATCTAGCTCGGACGAGGGAAATTTCGTCGATTAGGCTAGTAAAAATATAGCTCATGATCATACGAAGGTATTATTCTTCGTTCCTTCTTTATAGGGTATTCACTGGTCATTCTTCTTACTCTGACCCTCAGTCTATATTTTCAGGTCATACTCTAGTCGGCTAACCTCAAGACTCGGTATCTTGACACGAATCGTGACTTCATCCAAGAAACCAAAAAGAATGAGCATCTTCTTACTCATATCTCTCTGCTAGAGGAGGAACTAAAGATGGTTTGTGTCGAGATCCGTGTCGCAATAGTAAAATAGATAGAGGCCTTAACCACTCGGGATGAGGCCATTTCCGAAGTGGAAGATTTGAACAAGGCCTTAGCTACTGAAATTGAACTTAAAATGCAAGCCTCGAAGAGGGCTAAGAAGCTCCCCAAGCAACTAGAAGAACTCTGAGGCCAGGTGGAAGAGCAGAAAGCCAAGGCAATTGAGGATTTTAAAGAGAGCAACGAAACTCAAGATTGGCTCGCTGAGGCTTTTGAGGATGGCTTCGAGGATACAAAGAAGGAAGTCTCCAAGCTCTACCCCAACCTCGATCTCTTTGAGGTTATCTTTATAGAAGCGGCAGCCATGTCTCCAAGCACCATGAAGGAAAATAAAGATCAAGATAAGGAGCCTGGAGATTAATCCAAGTGTGTCCAACCAAGTTAGGGTGATGATCCCCGAGATTGATCTATATTGTTCTGCCTTTTTGTCTTGCTCTATAATTTTTTTTTTTTTTTGAAACTTTCCATGACATTTGTAAGGACTTTTACAGTTTTCTTGGAAATGACTCAATCTTCTGCATGCTTTCAAATAATCATGTTGTCTAAATTACTTGAGTTTGTTATTACACAGTTGATCTTTTGATAGCCTAATTGGGCTTTTTAAGCCGTATAAACATAATAGGTAACCTTCTAGTTAGTCAATTGATCTTAGTCCGATCGATCTTTTGATCAGCCTTTCAAGCTATATAAGCTTAATAGGCATTTTTTTCAGTCGGTTGACCACTCTAGGTCCGACTTATATGTCAATCGGCCCCTTAGGCTCTGTTATTCTAGGAGGCGTCCTCCTCTATCAGTCAGCTAGTCTTGATTCGACCAATTTGTGGATCAGCCCTCAGGCTCTCTTAGCCTAGCAGGCATTCTGCTCCATCGGTTGGTCACTCTTGGACTGACTAATCTGTCAATCAGCCTGTTAGGCTCTCTTGGCCTAGCAGGCATTCTGCTTTATCAGTTGGTCACTCTTGGACCAACCACCGATCGGTCTGTCGATCGACTTCTTAGGCTCTTTTGGCCTAGCAAGCATTCTTAAATCAATCGACCGCTCTTGAACTGACTAATCTATCGATGTAGTGCTGTTGAACCAGAAGAAATAATAGAGTATTTGTCAAAAGCTTCCTAAAAAAGCTTTATTAATGATCAAAAAAAGAAAAGTACATTCCAAAGGAAAAAGTTCATGAACTTTTAAACATAATAAATCTTTAAGTATTCCGCGTACCACTAATGATGTAAAGCCTTCTTGTTGAGATCCTTAAGCCAATAGGTTCCTTTCCTTGTGTAGGACATTATTTCGTAAGGTCCTTCCCAATTCGATCTGAGCATTCCTTCTGGAGCTCTTTTGTCAATTGGTTCACCCTTTTAAGGACCAAGTCTTCGATCTTAAAACCCTTTGGTCTGATCCTCCTGCCGTGGTATTATTTCATTTTCTACTGGTAAGCTAGTATTCGGACAGCTATTTACAGCCTCTTCTTCTCTAATAAGTCTATATCTATTCTCATGGCTTCCTCGTTTATCTCTGATCGTAAATTTCTACCCTTGGTCTAGGCAAACCGATCTTAATTGGAATTACTGCTTCTGTTTCGAACGTGGAAGAAAATGGAGTGTGTGTTCAGTTGGAGTCCATTCAGTCATTCTGTACACCCACAATATGCTTGTTAGCTCATCCACCCATAGCCATCTTTCTTTTTCGAGTCTAGTCTTGATGATCTTCAACAAGGATCTGTTGGTCACCTCTACTTGGCCATTAGCTTAAGGATACTTGAGAGATAAGTAACAGTGGTTGATACCGAGCTACTCGTATAGCTCATTAAATAAGTGCCCTTCAAACTGTTTCCCATTGTCAGTCACTACAACCCTTGGAATCCCAAACCTGCAGACAATTCCCTACCACAATAACTTCTTCATATTTTGCTTGATTATGTTTGGTAGAGCCTCAGCCTCAACCCACTTGGTAAAGTAGTCGATTGCCACCAAAGCAAACTTCCTTTGACCTTTACCCAAAGGAAAAAGGCCAACAATGTTGATTCTCCACTGCGCAAAAGACCACAGGCTCTGGATTGGAGTCAGTTCTTGGGTTGGCAGCTTTAGTATACTAGAAAACCTCTAGTACTTATCACACTTTTTCACCAAATTTTACGCATCTTTTTCTATCATTGGCCAGTAGTATGCAGCTCGTAAAACCTTCTTAGCTAGCACCTTCCACCCTGAGTGATTCTCATAGACCCCTTCATGGATTTCCCTCAGGATGTAATCTACCTCTTCTTCATTTGCACATTAGAGCAGTGGCATAGTATGACCCCTCCTATAAAAAATACCATTGATCAACATATACTTCATAGCCTAATATTGCATCATTCTTCGTTCTTTTCGATCTTCGAGAAGAAGTCCTTTCTCTAAATGATCTTTGATCTGTTTAGCCCACAAAGCCTCAACCTCAACCTGTTGTACCTCTAGTATTCGGATATTCAGAGAATCTAATATTTCTGTTGGCACATCAAGTTCTACTACCTTTGAAAAAGCTATTCTAGCAAGTCGATCGGTGTCCTCGTTATCTGATTTAAGGACTCTTTCCAATGTTACCTTGGAAAACTTTCTTGTCAAGTATTTGGCTACTTGGCAATACTCCATTATACTTTCTTCGCTATTCTCCTTGCACTTGCTCTATCACTAGCTAGGAGTCACTTTCGTACAACTATCTGATCTACCCTTATTTTCTGAGCTATTTGAACACCAACTATCAAGGCCTTATATTCTACCTCATTATTGGAGGCTGGAAAACTGAAACGTAAAGCATACTTAATTTTATAACCTTCAGGGGAGATCAGTACAATACTTGCTCCGCTTATACCTTGAGTCGATGAACCGTTCATATTCAAGACCCAGGTCTACTTTGAGGTATCTTCCTCAAAGTAAGTATCGATCATAACTGTGAATTCTACAATGAAGTTAGCTGCTGCTTGCCCCTTAATAACTGGTCGTGCTCGGTATTGGATGTCAAACTGACTAAGCTAAATTGACCACTTGACTAGCCTTCCCGATGTCTCGAGTTTGTGGAGGATGCTTTTTAAAGGCTGATCAATTAAGATCACGATAGTATGAGCTTAAAATTACGGCCTTAATCTTCAAGCTACTGTCACGAGGTTGAGAACAAGCAACTCTATCTTCGAGTACCTCTCTTCCGCCCCTCTAAGTGCTCGGCTAGTGAAGTACACTGGCTTTTATACCTTGTCTTCTTCCTTTTCCAATGCTAAGCTGACTACTATGGCAGATACTGCTAGATAAAAGTAGAGCTCTTCACCGGAGGTGTTCCTACTAAGTAGCTGAACTGTCCCCAAGTATTTCTTCAGCTGCTGAAAAGCCTCTTCGCAGTTAATAGTCCACTTGAAAGCCTTAAGATCTTAAAGAATGGAAGACATTTGTTTGAAGATCTTGAGATGAACCTATTGAGGGCGATAATGCGACACTACTAGCCTCCGCACCTCGTTGGTTGTCTAAGGGGACTGCATTTCCAGGATCGCTTGTACTTTCTCCGAGTTTGCTTCAATACCTCGGCTAAAAACCATGAAACTAAGAAATTTTCTGAAAGCTACTCCAAAAGCATATTTCGCAAGATTCAAATTTATTCAGAACCTCCTAAGGGTATTGAAAGTCTCTTCCAGTTTTGTCATATGATCAATGACTTGCTTGCTCTTCACTAGCTTATCATCGACGTAGACTTCCACATTCTGACCAATCTAAGATTTAAACATTAAGTTCACCAACCATTGGCATGTGGCCCCAACATTTTTCAAACCAAATGGCATGACCTCGTAGCAGTACAGGCCTCGATTAGTGATGAAGGCTATGTGCTCTCAATCTTGTTCGGCCATCCGGATCTGCTCATAACCTGAAAAAGCATCCATAAAAGAAAGTACCTAATAGCCAGCCATCGAGTTTACCAACAAGTCAATGGCAAGCAGGAGAAAGCTATCCTTGGGGTAGGCTTTGTTAAGATCTGAAAAATCCACGCACATTCTCTATTTTCTGTTAAACTTTTTGACTATGACCACATTAGATAGCTAAGCGGGATAATGCACCTCCTTGATGAATTTATCCTTGAGCAGTTTTGTCTACTTCCTTTACTACTACTTCGTTTTGCTCGGGAGTGAAGACTTTTTTTTTTTCTCTACTAGTCGGGATCCTAGTGAAATATTTAGATAATGGGCCATCACCTAAGTGTCAATGCCATGCATGTCTTCATGGGACCAAGCAAATACATCTGTGTTCTGCTTTAGGAACTGCCTAAGCTCCTTTCTACAAATCGAGGGTACTGGCCCCTATCTTAACAGTTCTTTTTAACTAGGATCTCTTACCGTGACCTCCTCGAGATCATCTCTCGACTCTCTTCTTTTCACTTCTTCCTCATCCTTGACTTCTAGTTCTTCCATGATCAGGGCCTCTCGATTGGTATCCCCTTTAAGGGAAGACATACAGCACTCTCTTATTGCTCTCTAATTCCCCTTTACAAAACCGACTCCTCCCTCAGTAAGGAACTTAAGGTGGAGATGGTAAGTTGATGTAACTATTCTAAACTAATTCAGAGCTCCACTATTGAGGATGGCATTGTAAGTCGAGGGACAATCGACTACCAAGAAGTTTACTATTTGGTCGCCTACTCAAGCTTGGTCCACAATCTAACCGAAAGAGTAATGGAGCTAATTGGATCCACACTATCTCACACAAAACTGATTAGTGGCGAGTAGACTGGCTGCAGTTTCTTCTTGTTGATCTCCATCTTCTTGAACACTCTCTAATAGAGAATGTCAGCAGAGCTCCTGTTGTCTGCTAGGATTCTCCTTGTTTAGAAATTAGCCACAATAGTCGATATGACTAGAGTGTCGTCATGTTAATGGCTAGGCTCTGAGGCCTCATCCTCAGTGAAAGTGATCAGCACTGATTCCATCTTCGTCTTCTTAATCGGCTACTCCATAGATATTATTTCTTGGTCTTTTTTCAGTTCTCAGGCATACTTTTTTTTAGGAAGACTCCCCTCACCCCGCGAACCCTCCTAAAATGACTCTGATCTCCCTTATGGGTTACTGGCCTTGTTGCCCTCCATCAGGGCTTTTCCTAGGTGGACTTCTCTAAGACGAGATCCTTCTGCCATCACGCCTATCTCACCTCTACCCCATTATAAACCCGTTATTCTTCAACTAACCTTTTCAGATCAAAGCACTCTTTCATCTCATGCCCATGATCTCTATGGTACAAGCAATACTTAGATCTATTCCTCAACTCGAGCAGAGCCCTTAACTCCTTTGGCTACCAAAGTCCGGATCATTCCTGATTACATAAAACGCCTGTTCCATCTGTGAGTTTAAAGGAGTAAAGTCTCTAGCTAAAGGTTCTAGGTGCCTTCGATCCTTTATCGTCTTTGGGATCACTCTGCCTCTTCTTCTCTAGAGGGGAAGTCGTCGCCTCAATATCTCGTTGGGCTTCCATTACATCCTCCATATTCATACATTTCTAAGCTCTAGACATCAACTCAGCCATGGTTATTGGTGGATTCTTGGCTAGGGAAAAAGCAAATTGACCACATTTCAGACCACTCATAAAAGCTATGAGTGCCACATTTTCATTGGCTTCATCAATCTCCAGCATCTCCTGATTGAATTTATTCACATACTTCCTTAGGGACTCATCCTTCCCATACCTAATAGTTAGTAAATGTGCTGGAAGCTTCCTTTGTTTCTGCCCACCAACAAAATGTGAAGTGAATAGTTTACTGAACTGCTTGAATTTTTCATTTGTTCTAAGCTTGATTTAATTAAACCAAGCGCAAGCGGGGCCTTTTAGAGTGATAGAAAAAACTTAGTATTTGATCTCATCAAGAACAGTATGAAGATGTATCACTGAGTTGTACATATCCAGGTAATCTACTGGGCCCTTTAAACCATCGTAGGACTCCACTGTAGGCATCTTGAATTTCAGGGGTAAGAGGCACTCCATCACTGTAGGAGTAAATGGGGTTCCTGTCCTATAAATGATGTCGTCCATGGCGTTGGGGTTTCATACTGCAACCATGACCCCATCAACTTGGACCTACATGACTTTGATCTTTTGCTCTACTGTATCCGTGTTCTCTATTTTCTCTGGGTCTGTGGCAAGTCGGCGAAGAACATCTCACTATAGGCCCCATCCTCCGTGGCTGCACTATTCCTTCAAGAAGGATCAGGCTAACCTTCATTCTCCCCCACTATTCCTCCATCACCATCATTATAAACTACTCTACCATTGCCTACACCATTGGCTGGCGAGTCTTTCCGCAGTGGTGGTGGAGGCGGAGCAGGAGCCAAGTAATTGACGTACTCTATAATGGCTTGCAAAGTTGCAACCATATCCGCAAACTGCCTCTCCATTGCGGTAATCCCATCGTTTCCCTGATTCTGGTCCTCCATTGATAAAGTTGATTGACTTTGCTGAGTTAGTATGCCAGATCTAGTTCCGACCATGAAAATCAAAAGGAACGTCGTTCCCATAGACAACGTCAACTAATGATAATCACAACTCGTAACTTCGACCCAAACCTCGATTCAGGAATCTGTACACTATCAACACCAGTGTTGTGTCTGCCAAAGAGACTCTAATATTTAAGTCAGTAACAGTAATGAGGAATTTATGCAGAAGAATGACGACAGGATAAAAGATTGCATACCTAACATTAGAAATTCACCCTTTATTTATAGATGATTATTATGAAGTTAAGATTGGAGTCGAATTAGAATCCTTCCCCTGATTTGTCGAGATTTCCTTATTTGGATAAGGAAATCATTAAATTTGTATCAACCAACAGACTTTCTATCTAATTCATGATGATTCTGTTTCGGCAATTTAGGTGCAGATCACGGGATTACGGTTACAAAGGTCCCACATATGCGTCCTTAGGCTTGAATCGGCACTTAGTTGATCTATTGCTCGGACTGGGGAGCTCGAGTTAACGTTGTCTGATCCACCAGTTCAGAATATCAAGATGCCCTTCTTTAAGACTCTTCTAATGTCACCGAGAAGTCCTTATTTCAGTTTAGATAAACACAAATCCCCTCGTCAAGAATTGATAAGAGTTCTATCTAAATAAAATCAAATTTCATCAAATCAATTATTCTAAATATGGTGTTAGTGTTTTAAGAATATTTTAAACCAATAATTTAAATTCGATTTAAAATCTAGCACCAAATTAAATCGTGTGCAAGCGGGAGGAGCGGGCAGACAAGGAAATATGCAGGAATGGCAATAAAAGAGCGGGAAGATTAAGGTGGATTGAGTAGGGTTCGATGCGGGCCGGTCGGACTTGATTACCGGGCCGGGTGTTGGGCACTCAGGGGAGTCGAACTGGTGCCGGCCGGACGAGAAAAGAAGCAGTAATGTGTGGACGAATCAATGCGCCTGCCAGCTGGGACTGGGACGTAATTGTCATTATAAGAGAAGACAAGGACAGCTGGTCCTCTACTCTCTCTCCTACAAATTTCGCAATGTATTATATATTTTGTCCATGCTTCCTATCCTAGTTACAACTACTGTATTTGTTGTTAATTTTTATTTACTATTATTAATTTGTATCAATTATTAATTATATAATTAATTATGTATATTATCATTGGCATTATTATTGCGATGCTTGACCGTGGATTTCTATGGTGGAAACCCGAAGCCTGAGAACCGAAAAAGAGTTCCCTTCTTCCTTTCTCCTCTGTGCTGCAACTTCACCTTCTCCAGAGAAGAGAGAGAAAGGACTGTAGCGCACGTCGGCGCAGAGTAGCGCTAGGCCCTTCATTGCTGCTGCTGTGGCTCAGTACATGGATTCTTCTCTCTCTACTTTTTTCCTCATCGAAGTTCGCTTCATTCCCACGGCATCCAATTAGAGAGGGGGAGGGAGAGAAAAGGGAAAGCCTGATTGGATTCGAGAAATCGCTCTTTCTAACCCTGGCGGATCTCAAAGGAACCCTAGTTTTCCTCTTCTCTTCATCTCTTCCCGTTTAGCAGATCGGTTTGATTTTAAATCGAAGAAGAAGAAGAAGAGAAGAGGACTTAATCGGCTGAAAATGCTTTGGATTATGAAATTATCGGGAGTTTTCTCCGCTGCAATGGTGATGGTGGTTCTCTCTCCGTCTTTGCAATCGTTTCCGCCGGCGGAAGCCATTCGATCGTCAAACGGTTACCTCTGGTTTCCCAGTCAGACTACGTCCGCCGATTCGCAAAATCGATTCTCTTTCAGGAAAGCATCTGCATTCCGCAATGCCGAAAAATGTCGTTCCAATAAGGGGAGAACATGGGTGAAAACAGGCGTGTGCGATCCCTCTCTGGTTCACGTTGCGATTACTCTCGATGTCGAGTATCTTCGTGGATCAATCGCCGCCGTCCATTCGATTCTTCGGCATTCGTCTTGTCCCGAGAATATCTTCTTTCACTTCCTTGTCTCGGAGACCAATCTCGAAACCCTAGTTCGATCCACTTTCCCTCAGTTGGAGTTCAAGGTCTATTACTTCGATCCGGATATTGTAAGGAGCCTGATTTCGATTTCAGTTAGGCAAGCACTAGAACAGCCGCTAAATTACGCCAGGAATTACTTGGCCGATTTACTTGAGCCCTGTGTTCGGAGAGTTATATACTTGGACTCTGATCTCATAGTGATCGACGATATTAGCAAGTTGTGGGATACTAGCTTGGGGAACAAGACCATCGGAGTCCCGGAATACTGCCACGCGAACTTCACAAAGTATTTTACGCCTAATTTCTGGTTGAATAAACGGTTTTCCGGCACGTTCGATGGTCGGCGTCCGTGCTACTTTAACACCGGCGTTATGGTAATGGATTTGGTGAAGTGGAGGCGTTTCGGGTACACGGAGCGGATCGAAAGATGGATGGAGATCCAGAAGAGCGATCGGATCTACGAGCTGGGATCCCTCCCGCCGTTCCTGCTGGTTTTCGCGGGGCACGTGGCGCCTATCGAGCACCGATGGAACCAACACGGCTTAGGAGGAGATAACGTCAGGGGCAGCTGTCGAGACCTGCACCCGGGGCCGGTGAGCCTCCTCCACTGGAGCGGCAGTGGCAAGCCCTGGTTCCGGCTCGACTCTAAACAACCGTGCCCACTCGATGTTCTCTGGGCACCGTACGATTTGTACGGACACTCCAGTTGAAGTGTGGAATGGACTGGGCTCGCCGGTATATCCCCTTCAGCGACCCCCCTTTTTTTTTGGGTTTTTTTTTGGGGGGGGGGGGATTGGTTCTGTCATTTGATCTCTTTACTTTGATTTTTCTCCCTTTTGATAAGTAGTCACCATTATCTCAGGCGATTTGTATTCTATTCTATCATTCGTGCCTTTGAAAATAAAAGGGAAAAAACATGAAAAATGGGGATTATTCAATTCAATTGTGGTTTCATTGTTATTGCTCTTCAGTGTCCCCTTTATAGATCCAGCAGTTAGGGTTTTTTATTTTATTTTTTGGTAAATGATCTAGCAATTACAGTTGCAAGAGGAGTAACACTACTGTGTCAAGAAGATGAATGAAGAATCAGTACTCCGAACGGTATGAGATGCGGAGATTGCTCTTTTTGAATATCTATTAAATTGCTGAAATAGGAAGCTTAGTCTTTTAGTTGTTTGTCGGCTTAGTTGCTTATTTTATTCCTCAAAATACCATGGATAGTTGTATTCATTTAGTATTATCTGTGAATTTGGAGGAATAGTTTGACTATGAGTAGGGGTGTTATATAATGCGGAGGACATTGTACTACAGTTCATTGATTTATTGGTTTTGTTATTTTGTGTGTCGGGGGAGATTGTGGGGCCATTGTGGCAATGTATGCCTGGTAGTGGGTGTGCTTTCGTTACAGATGTTGTTTCTAAATCTCTGGTGGGTTTACCTCGGATGACGTTGGAGTAAGATAAAATAGATAGCTGAGCGCACAAGCTTCCCCAAGTGCATGGATAAGGAGCCCTATGTGCACGGATTAGACCCTAGCTCTCCAGGCATACGAACATGGGGACCCATCACACGGATTGTGTTTCCTACCCCACAGTGCAAAACCTTTTTACATGGGTGCCTGACTGAGAGTTTTCCAAAACCTTTTCTTAAACCAATTTTTGAATGGAACTGAGTTTCTCGTCCCCTAATGCAAAAGCTTTCTATGGATATTTTTTTCAAATTCAAACTCAATGAGAATAAACTAAAAGCAAACAAATAATGGCATTGGTTTGTGATTTGAATTGTAGTTTTTGGCCTGTGTTAATATCAATGAGATTAGTGATGATATTGTTGATATTGTTGATCTGTTATGGAAAAGGATAATGAGATGTAGTTATTGGATGTTGATTTTAGAGTTTAGCAGATACTGACAAATAGGAGGGTACATGATTTGTTAGGATGTATGCCCTTAGGTCATTTATTAGATAATGCACTAATTTTATTTTAATAAATAATCTTTATTTAGTTTGTTTAAACTTTTTATTTTGTATGGATGTATATATTTCATGAAACGAATGTAATCCTTAATTGATTAAGGAACTTGA
The DNA here is from genome assembly GCA_019916065.1 of Vitellaria paradoxa. Lineage (NCBI taxonomy): Eukaryota > Viridiplantae > Streptophyta > Magnoliopsida > Ericales > Sapotaceae > Vitellaria > Vitellaria paradoxa. The sequence goes on along the minus strand of CM034243.1, from coordinate 18,969,741 downwards.
CTCATATATATGAAATAAATATTAATCTAAGTATTGATTAATATATATTTGTTCACAATTAGTGATGAGATGGTGACATCTCAACTGAAAGATCGTAACATTTTAGACTTTTTTATGATAGAATAATTTATCTCAATCATTAGAGTAGTAGACTCTGAATCTAAAATGTTGGTGTGGAAGACATTGAACAAGACAATGATGAGGAATACATCTAAGATATGCTATTTGTATTGATTGCATGCAATCATTGACATTCTTTAAGCTCATTTCACACTCTTCTCATCAACATTTTGCCAAGTAAAACTCATTTTTATCATGTTTTTATTATTTACTTCTTCTTTGTGTGTTTTATAGGATAATGGAGAAACGTAACACAAGGGAGTCAAGTTAGAGCTTAAAATTTCAAGTCTGGAAGGAATTAGTTATCCTTGGGCACACAACTGAGCAAGGGATGGGCGCCCACAGAGGAGGGATCCCATAGGAGTTGTCTTGAAAAGCACCATGGGCGCACGAGTGTTGGGCGCACAAGAGGTTGGGCGCCCGGCTGAGTGAAACCATGGGTGCCCGCCGAGGCTCAACTCTGCTGGACACATTGTCAGTCTTTTAATTATAACTTTCTGCTCATAACTTTCTGCTCACAACTCCGATTGACCTGATTCTTGTTGCATTGGAAAGAAGACTCGAAGCCCTACAACTTTGCTGGTTTAGCCGAAGCTTGAATCTATCATCTTCAATGTCAAAATTGCACCGGAAGTCAAAGAAAAACTATTCATTGTAGTTGCAGACGGGCGCCCCACCTCAACCATGGGCGCCCCACCTAGACCCATGGGCGCCCCACTCTTTATTAGGTGGGCGCCCACTGAGAGGGAGTTCTGAATGCAGTTTTTGGCTATCTCTTTGAGGGCTTCATCAAACACTTGTACCATGGACGCCCATGAAGACTCTTCCAGCACAAGTTTAGAATAAGTTTGAGCTGTGTTTTTACCTTTATGCCCTTGTAATATACGTTGATATAAAAGGTTGAAAATCTGATGTAGGAGGGTCAAAAAAACCATACGCACTTCTTCTCTTTTCTTAGTTTAATTTAGATTAGGGTTACGATTTCGATTTCGCTTTGGATTGTTCAAGCTTAATTTTGTCTTCGCAATAAGATTTACGTGTAAGTTCTATTTGTTAATTTGTTTTAATCAGAATTTCATGTTCTTCGTGCTTTGTCTCCTATGTTCGCTTCGTAGTATTTCGTAGAATTAGTTTGGATTAATTTACTTTTGAAATTGTCTTAAACCTTTTTAATCTATTTCCTTTTCATATTCTGTTGCATGATGAAGATGTTTTTTCTTTTCGAAATGCTTTGTTCATGTTTTAGTAATGCTAGGCTAGGGTTTTCTTGGTTTTAACCTAGGAGTGTAATCAAATTGAAGGAGTTGAATTTGGATAGTTCGAACTAAACTGTGTTTATCTTTCGAATAAAAACGTAAGGCACATAATTCTAGATTAATTTTCGAAACGAATTGCCCGTGATACAGTTGAACTTCGATTATGCTCGTGTAAATCGAAGGTCAATTCCATGTCCCAGCAATTTCAAACCTGATTTCAAAATCCTAGAATTGTGAGTTCTTTACGAAAAGAGTTTTTAACGCCAAATCTTCCGACCTAATATTACAGGTGTAAGAATTAGGTTGAGTTAACTACATATTCGAATTCAGCCCTTCGAGGATGTTACAGGACTAGGTTAAAGTGTTTTAATTCATATAGTTTGTTTAAGTTTATAAATTGATTTTCTTTTGTAGTGTGTTCATCTTTCGTTTAATTCGTGTTGGAAATTCTCAAATTATTGTTACAAATCCCTATTCGAAAACTCCAAAAAGATTGTTTTATTTGCTTCTTAAAATTTTTGCAAGTGCTTTCAAAACTAAGTTTTCCAAAATTTAGTCATACCCTTGCTCCCTGTGGAAGATGACCTAGGACTCACCTAGACTAAACTCAACCGACCTCTTATACTTGAGAGTGAGCCACTGCCAAATTAAAGAGCAGTCATGTATTGATGTAATTCTTATGTTCGCTAAGCAGTTTCTCTAAAACTCACTCAAGGCTATGCTGATCATCACTTTAGCATTTTGGTGACAATAGAAAGTATGCTCGGCCCTGAACCAAGCTTGGAAGCTTTTCAATTTAAATGTGAAAGGGAGTTAGTTCTTTATTGTTTCCATTCTTTGCCATTTTATGCACCGCTAATATATCTCTTTGTATAATTGTAGATACTGATGTAGCTGTTGCCAACTGATTACACTTGAAAAGTGTAATTACAAACTCTATAGTTAGATACATTTTAATGCATTTGAATGGTTAAATTAAAAGTTTTGATATTATTTTCTAACTTACAAGTTCTATCATCTTATTTGTAGGGAAATGGATGAGAAAAGTGAAGTTAATGGTGTTGGAGAAGGCTTAGAAAACGAAGGAGGAGTTGGGATTGAAGCTTCATCAAAGATGGTTTGGACCAACCCAAGGACTCAGAGTGAAGGAGAAACAAAGATGGAGCAATCAAGGTTCTGGGGTCCGGACCCCTCATCAAAGGGTCCGGACCACAGCGAGAGAATTTGAAAAGTTTGTATTCTGGGGTCCCCACCCCTCCTCGAAGGGTCCGGACCCCAGCAAGGACCTGGGCATGCGTGTTACTTCATTTTTTCTAGGGTTTTGCTTAAGCTATAAATGTAACCCTTGTACGACTGAACAAGGGACGTCTCCTTTTGTTTATTACACTTTCAATTGAGAGTTAGATTAGATTGTTGATTGATTTTAGAGTGGTTTTTACGCCTGGACGTGTGGATTTATGGAGTTCTTTGGAGTTTTCATCATTGTCTTCGTATTACTTATTCATCTTTTCTTTTACATCCGAGTTACATTGTAAGTTGCACTTCGATTCACTTCAATTTATTTCGATTTACGTCGTTATATAATGTTTTTCTTGTTTCGATTCCCTTTTCGTATGATGGAATGTTCTTTTATTGTTTTTATGATGCTTAAAGTAGTTGTAGCGTAAAACCCTAATCTTGATTCAACGAATCAAGAAAGGGCAGTTCACGAAATGCCTTGGGGTGTTCGTAGTCTCTTCATGAAGGTTGCGAAACCTCTTGCGAAGGGATCTACCTTTCACAAATCTATCTTTTTTTTTTTTGAAAACATTCGAATGCAAAAATTCTTAACCAAATCCGTGTGAGATCACTGGTATGAATTTTCGTAACCAATTGTCAAATACTTTCGAATAGATTTAAAAATCAGATTTTGATTAATATTTTGGTGTTTAGTTGAGAAACCCTAGGAAACAAAGGTCTTTAACCATATCCACTTGAGATCACTGGTACTAACCCTTGATTACAACATTTTCAAAACTTTTCAAGTTAAACCCTAGTTTTCAAATAAACACGCCCCAAAGGCGAAGTAGTGAACTACCCGGACTTGACGTTGAATCAAGATTCTTACTATTATTGAATTGCAATCCAATTTGATTTAAATTATAATAGAATAATTTTGAAGTTGAGATTAGTTTTGTTGAATCTGTTTTAATTTCTTACCATCCAGTTTTATTGTTTTTTTTTTTTAATTCTGAATTGTTTTTGTTTATTTTAATTTTAAGTGTTTAAAATTAAAATTGCTCTTAATTTTATTAAACTCTAGAATTTAGTTTTAGAATCCATTTCACATCCTAAAAACTAAAACACATTAGGCTCCCTGTGGAATTCAACCTCGGACTTACCGAATTTTAAAACTATGATTACCCTCTTGCACTTGAGAGGTAGAACCCAAAACACATTTTAGGGTTGGTCACCAACTTCCCTTAATCTATTGAAGAGATGAAGTTTAATAAAGAAAAGTATAAGGGATTAGGCAAAAGGTCTTTTGGGTTAGAATTAAAGCCTGCCAAGAGGACCTGAAGAAGACCAAAGTGGTTAGTTCAGGTCCTCCAAAAGAGAGGCCCTTTGATATGGATTCTAGAGATGACGATTCTATTTCTACTTTGATACAGGAGCATCCTCATGATGCTTCTCCTTTGAGCTCAGTCATCTTCAACCAGGGAGCACTCCTTTCTCCTTCTCTCCTAAGAAGCTAGCCGAAGATTACAGTAGTCACCATTAAATATCGTGGATGACCTCAGGTTGGCAATCAAGAAAATGGAGAGCATTATTGCTCCTAATGATCTAGCTCGGACGAGGGAAATTTCGTCGATTAGGTTAGTAAAAACATAGCTCATGATCATGCGAAGGTATTATTCTTCGTTCCTTCTTCATAGGGTATTCACTGGTCGTTCTTCTTACTTTGACCCTCAGTCTATATTTTCAGGTCATACTCTAGTCGGCTGACCTCAGGACTCGGTATCTTGACACGAATCGTGACTTTATCCAAGAAACCAAAAAGAATGAGCATCTTCTTACTCATATCTCTCTGCTAGAGGAGGAACTATAGATGGTTTGTGTCGAGGTCCGTGTCGCAATAGTAAAATAGACAAAGGCCTTAACCACTCGGGATGAGGCCATTTCTAAAGTGAAAGATTTGAACAAGGCCTTAGCTACTGAAATTGAACTTAAAATGCAAGCCTTGAAGAGGGCTAAGAAGCTCCCCAGGCAACTGGAAGAACTCTGAGGCCAGGTGGAAGAGCAGAAAGCCAAGTCAATTGAGGATTTTAAAGAGAGCAACAAAACTCAAGATTGGCTCGCTGAGGCTTTTGAGGATGGCTTCGAGGATACAAAGAAGGAAGTCTCCAAGCTCTACCCCAACCTCGATCTCTTTGAGGTTATCTTTATAGAAGCGGCTGCCATGTCTCCAAGCACCATGAAGGAAAATAAAGATCAAGATACGGAGCCTGGAGATCAATCCAAGTGTGTCCAACCAAGTTAGGGTGATAATCCCCGAGATTGATCTATATCGTTCTGCCTTTTTGTCTTACTCTATAATTTTTTTTTTTTTTTGAAACTTTCCATGACATTTGTAAGGACTTTTACAGTTTTCTTGGAAATGACTCAATCTTCTGCATGCTTTCAACTAATCATGTTGTCTAAATTACTTGAGTTTGTTATTACACAGTTGATCTTTTGATAGCCTAATTGGGCTTTTTAAGCCATATAAACATAATAGGTAACCTTCTAGTTAGTCAATCGATCTTAGTCCGATCGATCTTTTGATCAGCCTTTCAAGCTATATAAGCTTAATAGGTATTTTTTTCAGTCGGTTGACCACTCTAGGTCTGACTTATATGTCAATCGGCCCCCTTAGGCTCTGTTATTCTAGGAGGCATCCTCCTCTATCGGTCAGCTAGTCTTGATTCGACTGATTTGTGGATCAGCCCCTCAGGCTCTCTTAGCCTAGCAGGCATTCTGCTCCATCGGTTGGTCACTCTTGGACTGACTAATCTGTCAATCAGTCTGTTAGGCTCTCTTGGCCTAGCAGCCATTTTGCTCTTTCAGTTGGTCACTCTTGGACCAACCACCGATCGGTCTATCGATCGACTTCCTAGGCTCTTTTGCCCTAGCAGGCATTCTTAAATCAATCGACTGCTCTTGAACTGACTAATCTATCGATGTAGCGCTGTTGAACCACAAGAAATAATAGAGTATTTGTCAAAAGCTTCCTAAAAAAGCTTTATTAATGATCAAAAAAAGAAAAGTACATTCCAAAGGGAAAAGTTCATGAACTTTTAAACTTAATAAATCTTTAAGTATTCCGCGTGCCACTAATGATGTAAAGCCTTCTTGTTGAGATCCTTAAGCCAATAGGTTCATTTCCTTATGTAGGACATTATTTTGTAAGGTCCTTCCCAATTTGATCTGAGCATTCCTTCTCGAGCTCTTTTGTCAATTGGTTCACCCTTTTAAGGACCAAGTCTTCGATCTTAAAACCCTTTGGTCTGATCCTCCTGCCGTGGTATTATTTCATTTTCTACTGGTAAGCTAGTATTCGGACAGCTATTTACAGCCTCTTCTTCTCTAATAAGTCTATATCTATTCTCATGGCTTCCTCGTTTATCTCTGGATCGTAGAGTTCTACCTTTGGTCTAGGCAGACCGATCTTAACTGGAATTACTGCTTCTGTTTCGAACATGGAAGAAAATGGAGTGTGTGTTCAGTTGGAGTCCATTCAGTCATTCTGTACACCCACAATATGCTTGGTAGCTCATCCACCCATAGCCATCTTTCTTTTTTGAGCCTAGTCTTGATGATCTTCAACAAGGATCTGTTGGTCACCTCTACCTGGCCATTAGCTTAAGGATACTTGAGAGATAAGTGATAGTGGCTGATACCGAGCTACTCGTATAGCTCATTAAATAAGTGCCCTTCAAACTGTTTCCAATTGTCAGTCACTACAACCTTTGGAATCCCAAACCTACAGACAATTCCCTACCACAATAACTTTTTCATATTTTGCTTAATTATGTTTGGTAGAGCCTCAGCCTCAACCCACTTGGTAAAGTAGTCGATTGCCACCAAAGCAAACTTCCTTTGACCTTTACCCAAAGGAAAAAGGCCAACAATGTTGATTCTCCACAGGCTCTGGATTGGAGTTAGTTCTTGGGTTGGCAGCTTTAGGATACTAGAAAACCTCTAGTACTTATCACACTTTTTCACCAAATTTTACGCATCTTTTTCTATCATTGGCCAGTAGTATGCAGCTCGTAAAACCTTCTTAGCTAGCACCTTCCACCCTGAGTGATTCTCATAGACCCCTTCATGGATTTCCCTCAGGATGTAATCTGCCTCTTCTTCATTTGCACATTAGAGCAGTGGCATAGTATGACCCCTCCTATAAAAAAATACCATTGATCAACATATACTTCATAGCCTAATATTGCATCATTCTTCGTTCATTTCGATGTTCGAGAAGAAGTCCTTTCTCTAAATGATCTTTGATCTGTTTAGCCCACAAAGCCTCAACTTCAACCTGTTGTACCTCTAGTATTCGGATATTCAGAGAATCTAATATTTCCGTTGGCACATCTAGTTCTACTTCCTTTGAAAAAGCTATTCTAGCAAGTCGATTGGTGTCCTCGTTATCTGATTTAGGGACTCTTTCCAATGTTACCTTGGAAAACTTTCTTGTCAAGTATTTGGCTACTTGGCAATACTCCATTATACTTTCTTCGCTATTCTCCTTGCACTTGCTCTATCACTAGCTAGGAGTCACTTTCGTACAACTATCTGATCTACCCTTATTCTTTGAGCTATTTGAACACCAACTATCAAGGCCTTATATTTTACCTCATTATTAGAGGCTGGAAAACTGAAACGTAAAGCATACTTAATTTTATAACCTTCAGGGGAGATCAGTACAATACTTGCTCCGCTTATACCTTAAGTCGATGAACCGTTCATATTCAAGACCCAGGTCTACTCTGAGGTATCTTCCTCAGAGTAAGTATCAATCATAACTGTGAATTCTACAATGAAGTCAGCTGCTGCTTGCCCCTTAATAAACTGGTCGTGGTCGGTATTGGATGTCAAACTGACTAAGCTAAATTGACCACTTGACTAGCCTTCCCGATGTCTCAAGTTTGTGGAAGATGCTTTTTAAAGGCTGATCAATTAAGATCACGATAGTATGAGCTTAAAATTACGGCCTTAATCTTCAAGCTACTTTCACGAGGTTGAGAACAAGCAACTCTATCTTCAAGTACCTTTCTTCTGCCCCTCTAAGTGCTCGGTTAATGAAGTACACTGGCTTTTATACCTTGTCTTCTTCCTTTACCAATGCTAAGCTGACTACTATGGCAGATACTACTAGATAAAGGTAGAGCTCTTCACCGGGGGTGTTCCTACTAAGTAGCTAAACTGTCCCCAAGTATTTCTTCAGCTGCTGAAAAGCCTCTTCACAGTTAATAGTCCACTTGAAAGCCTTAAGATCTTAAAGAATGGAAGACATTTGTTTGAAGATCTTGAGATGAACCTGTTGAGGGCGATAATGCGATACTACTAGCCTCCGCACCTCGTTGGTTGTCTAAGGGGACTGCATTTCCAGGATCGCTTGTACTTTCTCCGAGTTTGCTTCAATACCTCGGCTAAAAACCATGAAACTAAGGAATTTTCTGAAAGCTACTCCAAAAGCATATTTCGCAAGATTCAAATTCATTTAGAACCTCCTAAGGGTATTGAAAGTCTCTTCCAGTTTTGTCATATGATCAATGACTTGCTTGCTCTTCACTAGCTTATCATCGACGTAAACTTCCACATTCTGACCAATCTAAGATTTAAACATTAAGTTCACCAACCATTGGCATGTGGCCCCAACATTTTTCAGACCAAATGACATGACCTCGTAGCAGTACAGGCCTCGGTCAGTGATGAAGGCTATGTGCTCTCAATCTTGTTCGGCCATCTAGATCTGCTCATAACCTGAAAAAGCATCCATAAAAGAGAGTACCTAATAGCCAGCCATCGAGTTTACCAACAAGTCAATGACAAGCAGGAGAAAGCTATCCTTGGGGTAGGCTTTGTTAAGATCTGAAAAATCCACGCACATTCTCTATTTTCTGTTAAACTTTTTGACTATGACGACATTAGATAGCCAGGCGGGATAATGCACCTCCTTGATGAATTTATCCTTGAGCAATTTTGTCTACTTCCTTTGCTACTACTTCGTTTTGCTCGAGGGTGAAGATTTTTTTTTCGCTTCACTAGTCGGGATCCTAGTGAAATATTTAGATAATTGGCCATCACCTAAGTATCAATGCCATGCATGTCTTCATGGGACCAAGCAAATACATCTGTGTTCTGCTTTAGGAACTGCCTAAGCTCCTCTTTCTACAAATCGAGGGTACTGGCCCCTATTTTAACAGTTCTTTTTAACTAGGATCTCCTATCGTGACCTCCTCGAGATCATCTCTCGACTCTCTTCTTTTCACTTCTTCCTCATCCTTGACTTCTAGTTCTTCCATGATCAAGGCCTCTCGATTGGTATCCCCTTTAAAGGAAGACATACAGCACTCTCTTACTGCTCTCTAATTCCCCTTTACACAACCGACTCCTCCCTTAGTAAGGAACTTAAGGTGGAGATGGTAAGTTGATGTAACTACTCTAAACTAATTCAGAGCTCCACTATTGAGGATGGCATTGTAAGTCGAGGGACAATCGACTACCAAGAAGTTTACTATTTGGTCGCCTACTCAGGCTTGGTCCACAATCTAACCGAAAAAGTGATGGAGCTAATTGGATCCACACTATCTCACACAAAACTGATTAGTGGCGAGTAGACTGGCTGCAGTTTCTTCTTGCTAATCTCCATCTTCTTGAACACTCTCCAATAGAGAATGTCAGCAGAGCTCTTGTTGTCTGCTAGGATTCTCCTTGTTTAGAAATTAGCCAAAATGGTCGATATGACTAGAGTGTCGTCATGTTAATGGCTAAGCTCTGAGGCCTCATCCTCAGTGAAAGTGATCAGCACTGATTCCATCTTCGTCTTCTTAATCGGCTACTCCATAGATATTATTTCCTGGTCTTTTGTCAGTTCTCAGGCATACTTTTTTTTAGGAAGACTCCCCTCACCCCGCGAACCCTCCTAAGATGACTCTGATCTCCCTTATGGGTTACTAGCCTTGTTGCCCTCCATCAGGGCTTTTCCTAGGTGGACTTCTCTAAGAGGAGCTCCTTCTGCCATCACGCCTATCTCACCTCTACCCCATTATAAACCCGTTATTCTTCAACTAACCTTTTCAAATCAAAGCACTCTTTCATCTCATGCCCATGATCTCTATGGTACAAGCAATACTTAGATCTATTCCTCAACTCGAGCAGAGCCCTTAACTCCTTTGGCTACCTAAAGTCCGGATCATTCCTGATTACATAAAACGCCTGTTCCATCTGTGAGTTTAAAGGAGTAAAGTCTCTAGCTAACCATACAAACCTGTCTCTTCTATCTCCGTCTGACCTCCTGACCTAAAGGTTCTAGGTGCCTTTGATCATTTATCGTCTTTGGGATCACTCTGCTTCTCTAGAGGGGAAGTCGTCGCCTCAATATCTCGTTGGGCTTCCATTACATCCTCCATATTCATATGTTTCTAAGCTCTAGACATCAACTCAGCCATGGTTATTGGTGGATTCTTGGCTAGGGAAAAAGCAAATTGACCACGTTTCAGACCACTCATAAAAGCTATGAGTGCCACATTTTCATTGGCTTCGTCAATCTCCAGCATCTCCTGATTGAATTTATTCACATACTTCCTTAGAGACTCATCCTTCCCATACCTAATAGTTAGTAAATGTGCTGGAAGCTTCCTTTGTTTCTGCCCACCAACAAAATGTGAAGTGAATAGTTTACTGAACTGCTTGAATTTTTCAATTGTTCTAAGCTTGATTTAATTAAACCAAGCGCAAGCCGGGCCTTTTAGAGTGATAGAAAAAACTTAGTATTTGATCTCATCAAGAACAGTATGAAGATGTATCACTGAGTTGTACATATCCAAGTAATCTACTGGGCCCTTTAAACCATCGTAGGGCTCCACTGTAGGCATCTTGAATTTCAGGGGTAAGGGGCACTCCATCACTGTAGGAGTAAATGGGGTTCCTGTCCTATAAATGATGTCGTCCATGGCGTTGGGGTTTCATACCGCAACCATGACCCCATCAACCTGGACCTACATGACTTTGATTTTTTGCTCTACTGTATCCGTGTTCTCTATTTTCTCTGGGTCTGTGGCAAATCGGCGAAGAACATCTCACTATAGGCCCCATCCTCCGTGGCTGCACTATTCCTTCAAGAAGGATCAGGCTAACCTTCATTCTCCCCCACTATTCCTCCATCACCATCATTATAAACTACTCTACCATTGCCTACACCATTGGCTAGCGGGTCTTTCCGCAGTGGTGGTGGAGGCAGAGCAGGAGCCAAGTAATTGACATACTCTATAATGGCTTGCAAAGTTGCAACCATATCTGCAAACTGCCTCTCCATTGCGGTAATCCCATCGTTTCCCTGATTCTGGTCCTCCATTGATAAAGTTGATTGACTTTGCTGAGTTAGTATGCCAGATCTAGTTTCGACCATGAAAATCAAAAGGAACGTCGTTCCCATAGACAACGCCAACTAATGATGATCACAACTCGTAACTTCAACCCAAACCTCGATTCAGGAATCTGTACACTATCAACACCAGTGTAGTGCCTGTCAAAGAGACTCTAATATTTAAGTCAGTAACAGTAATGAGGAATTTATTCAGAAGAGTGACGATAGGATAAAAGAATCCATACCTAACATTAGAAATTCACCCTTTATTTATAGATGATTATTATGGGCTCGTTTGGTTTGGTAAAATTTGCTGAAAATCTCCAAAAATCTCTATAAATCTCTGTTAACTTTATATCACATTAATTTTTTTCTCTCACTGCACGCATTACGAACTTCCCCCAAACCACAATTTATCTCAATTTATCTCATTTTTTTTTACTCCAAACAAACCCTATGAAGTTAAGATTGGAGTCGAATTAGAATCATTCCCCTGATTTGTCGAGATTTCCTTATTTGGATAAGGAAATCATTAAATTTGTATCAACCAACAAACTTTCTATCTGATTCATGATGATTCTGTTTCGGCAATTTAGGTGCAGATCACGGGATTACGGTTACAAAGGTCTCACATATGCGTCCTTAGGCTTGAATCGACACTTAGTTGATCTATTGGTCGGACTGGGGAGCTCGAGTTAACGTTGTTTGACCCACCAGTTCAGAATATCAAGATGCCGCCCTTCTTTAAGACTCTTCTAATGTCACCGAGGAGTCCTTTTTTCATTTTAGATAAACACAAATCCCCTCGTCAAGAATTGATAAGAGTTCTTTCTAAATAAAATCAAATTTCATTAAATCAATTATTCTAAATATGGTGTTAGTGTTTTAAGAATATTTTAAACCAATAATTTAAATTCGATTTAAAATCTAGCACCAAATCAAATCGTGTGCAAGCGGGAGGAGCGGGCAGACAAGGAAATATGCAGGAATGGCAATAAAAGAGAGGGAAGATTAAGGTGGATTGAGTAGGGTTCGATGCGGGCCGGTCGGGCTTGATTACCGGGCTGGGTGTTGGGCTCCCAGGAGAGTCGAACGGGTACCGGACGAGAAAAGAAGCAGTAATGTGTGGACGAATCAATGCGTCTGCCCGCTGGGACTGGGACGTAATTGTCATTATAAGAGAGAAGACAAGGACATCTGGTCCTCTACTCTCTCTCCTACAAATTTCGCAATGTATTATATATTTTGTCCATGCTTCCTATCCTAGTTACAACTACTGTATTTGTTGTTAATTTTTATTTACTATTATTAATTTGTATCAATTATTAATTATATATTTAATTATGTACATTATCATTGGCATTATTATTACGATGCTTGACCGTGGATTTCTATGGTGGAAACCCGAAGCCTGAGAACCGAAAAAGAGTTCCCTTCTTCCTTTCTCCTCTGTGCTGCAACTTCACCTTCTCCAGAGAAGAGAGAGAAAGGACTGTAGCGCACGTCGGCGCAGAGTAGCGCTAGGCCCTTCATTGCTGCTGCTGTGGCTCAGTACATGGATTCTTCTCTCTCTACTTTTTTCCTCATCGAAGTTCGCTTCATTCCCACGGCATCCAATTAGAGAGGGGGAGGGAGAGAAAAGGGAAAGCCTGATTGGATTCGAGAAATCGCTCTTTCTAACCCTGGCGGATCTCAAAGGAACCCTAGTTTTCCTCTTCTCTTCATCTCTTCCCGTTTAGCAGATCGGTTTGATTTTAAATCGAAGAAGAAGAAGAAGAGAAGAGGACTTAATCGGCTGAAAATGCTTTGGATTATGAAATTATCGGGAGTTTTCTCCGCTGCAATGGTGATGGTGGTTCTCTCTCCGTCTTTGCAATCGTTTCCGCCGGCGGAAGCCATTCGATCGTCAAACGGTTACCTCTGGTTTCCCAGTCAGACTACGTCCGCCGATTCGCAAAATCGATTCTCTTTCAGGAAAGCATCTGCATTCCGCAATGCCGAAAAATGTCGTTCCAATAAGGGGAGAACATGGGTGAAAACAGGCGTGTGCGATCCCTCTCTGGTTCACGTTGCGATTACTCTCGATGTCGAGTATCTTCGTGGATCAATCGCCGCCGTCCATTCGATTCTTCGGCATTCGTCTTGTCCCGAGAATATCTTCTTTCACTTCCTTGTCTCGGAGACCAATCTCGAAACCCTAGTTCGATCCACTTTCCCTCAGTTGGAGTTCAAGGTCTATTACTTCGATCCGGATATTGTAAGGAGCCTGATTTCGATTTCAGTTAGGCAAGCACTAGAACAGCCGCTAAATTACGCCAGGAATTACTTGGCCGATTTACTTGAGCCCTGTGTTCGGAGAGTTATATACTTGGACTCTGATCTCATAGTGATCGACGATATTAGCAAGTTGTGGGATACTAGCTTGGGGAACAAGACCATCGGAGTCCCGGAATACTGCCACGCGAACTTCACAAAGTATTTTACGCCTAATTTCTGGTTGAATAAACGGTTTTCCGGCACGTTCGATGGTCGGCGTCCGTGCTACTTTAACACCGGCGTTATGGTAATGGATTTGGTGAAGTGGAGGCGTTTCGGGTACACGGAGCGGATCGAAAGATGGATGGAGATCCAGAAGAGCGATCGGATCTACGAGCTGGGATCCCTCCCGCCGTTCCTGCTGGTTTTCGCGGGGCACGTGGCGCCTATCGAGCACCGATGGAACCAACATGGCTTAGGAGGAGATAACGTCAGGGGCAGCTGTCGAGACCTGCACCCGGGGCCGGTGAGCCTCCTCCACTGGAGCGGCAGTGGCAAGCCCTGGTTCCGGCTCGACTCTAAACAACCGTGCCCACTCGATGTTCTCTGGGCACCGTACGATTTGTACGGACACTCCAGTTGAAGTGTGGAATGGACTGGGCTCGCCGGTATATCCCCTTCAGCGACCCCCCTTTTTTTTTGGGTTTTTTTTGGGGGGGGGGGGATTGGTTCTGTCATTTGATCTCTTTATTTTGATTTTTCTCCCTTTTGATAACTAGTCACCATTATCTCAGGCGATTTGTATTCTATTCTATCATTCGTGCCTTTGAAAATAAAAGGGAAAAAACATGAAAAATGGGGATTATTCAATTCAATTGTGGTTTCATTGTTATTGCTCTTCAGTGTCCCCTTTATAGATCCAGCAGTTAGGGTTTTTTATTTTATTTTTTGGTAAATGATCTAGCAATTACAGTTGCAAGAGGAGTAACACTACTGTGTCAAGAAGATGAATGAAGAATCAGCACTCCGAACGGTATGAGATGCGGAGATTGCTCTTTTTGAATATCTATTAAATTGCTGAAATAGGAAGCTTAGTCTTTTAGTTGTTTGTCGGCTTAGTTGCTTATTTTATTCCTCAAAATACCATGGATAGTTGTATTCATTTAGTATTATCTGTGAATTTGGAGGAATAGTTTGACTATGAGTAGGGGTGTTATATAATGCGGAGGACATTGTACTACAGTTCATTGATTTATTGGTTTTGTTATTTTGTGTGTCGGGGGAGATTGTGGGGGCCATTGTGGCAATGTATGCCTGGGAGTGGGTGTGCTTTCGTTACAGATGTTGTTTCTAAATCTCTGTTGGGTTTACTTCGGATGACTTTGGAGTAAGATAAAGAGGGTGTTTGGTAATTTAAAAATTAGTAAAAAAATATCAAAAGTTAATTTTTGTGTGTTTGACAAAATTACAAAATTTTTTATTTTTTTTATTTGTTACAGTAAAAAGTACCACTTTATCATTACAATTTTTTTGATTTGTTACAGTAAAAAATATATTAAATACTCAAAAGTTACAACTTTTTTGCTTTGCTACAGTAAAAAATTTACCAAACACTCAAAAGTTACTAAAAAATAATAAAAATTCCACTTAGTTCAACCAAACACACAAAAAAGTACAAAAAAAAACAACTAAAAAACTTCTAAAATTTAAGTTTTTTCTTAACTTCTAAACACCCTCAAAGTGGGATAAATTGAGAATTCGTAATGTGTGTAGTGAAAGAAAAAAATTGATGTGATATAAGTTAACAGAGATTTATAAAGTATTTTAGAGTTTGTTTGTAAACCAAACCAAACGAAGACGCTTCCAATGTTTAGGTAAAAAAATTGGTTTTCATACGTAATAGCCTCTATAGATGGGAAAATTATTCAGCTCCTAGAGTTGGTAATCTACGCCAGTGAAAAGTGATGCGGCTCGGATCTAATGGAAGAAGGAATGGTGGATTTTTCTTATTTAGTTGGAAGGGAAAATTGGGGGAAGGAAATAATGGAAGTAAAATTTTCTGTTTAATCCCATTTTTTTTTTTTTTTTTCAGCTTTGGGTGGAAAGAAAAGAGGGGGAAGAGAGATAGATGTTTTGTTTATTTCTTAAATAAATTGTTTTTTGACAAAATTTTGATTATAATTTATATATATTATTTTTTATTTCTCAAGTCGAATGAGATTGGGAAAGATAAGGGCTCGTTTGGTTTTTTTTTATTTTTTATTTTTCATTTTTATTTTTTATTTCTGTTTTGAACTCATTTTTCATTTTATATTTTTTAAAATAAAAAAAAAAGTTCAAAACGTATTTATTCACTTGTGTTTTTAAAATTTATTTTAGAAAACAGAAAATAGGTTTACACATAAAATGAAAAATAACAAAAAGTTATTTTAAGTATTTTTAATTCAAAATAAAAAAATTTAAAAATAATTAAAATATAGTATTTTTTATTTTTTTATTTTGAGATTTTTAAAATAAAAAATAAAAAAAATAAACTAAATATCACATAAATATCTTTGAAAAAAAAGAATATTTAATTATTGTATGCCATTATTACCGAACGGAGAGCACATGTACTGAGGATGATAAAGCGACATTGGATTTGCTTTGGCGGAAGCGGACAGAATTCTTGTGAGCTCCGACCCCGACCCCTTTTTTATATATATATATATATATATATATATTCTTGCGAGCCTCAGATCGCAATCCTTATATCAGAGTTGATCTAAGTTCATCTTTTATACCTGTACTTGTACCCCCACTACAAATAAAATTGATGTGGGGGATGAAGTGAGCAAGGGAGGGATGGCCCAGGCTCATTGATTGCGTTGTAAGTATGCCAAGCCAGGCGGGTGTAGATGGGGAGACGAATTGATTCCTTTCGCCCTGGCATCACACGTGGCCAGTTATTTTTTTGCAGACTCAGGCTTGGTTGGCCCCGAAACCATCTTTTTTTTTTTTTTAACCTTCTTATCTTATGTAATTTTTATTAAAATTTAATTTCTCTAAAAGTGTAATTTTTAAATATGTCAATTATATTCGTAAAAGAAAAAATTTACATTTGTTTGAATAAAAATTAAAAAATAAAAAAGAACTAGTTTTTTCATTATTTTTTATTTAAATAAGTAGCTTTATTTTAACGAACATAAATTTTTTAACATATACATATTTTATGATTATGGTTAACACGTTCAAAATCTTAACTTTTTAAAATAAAAAAATCAAATTTTAGTAAAACAAATCATATAAAAAAAAGTTACAATTAATTTTTTTCCTCTCTAAATCAAACCTCATGGTGCAATCGATACTGTTCTTTTTTTTATTTTTTTCCGACTCAGCAATATGAGTGGGATTTGTGGGTAATTCTTGTTTATGTTTTGTGGAATTTTTAACTTGTATTAGTTTGCGTTCTTTTGGTATGAGAAAACTCGCAGTCACTATCGTAAGAATATGCACTGAGTGAAACTCGCTTTATTACCCTGACCGGTAAAGAATTACAGAAGGTAAACTAATCTAGGTAAGCCCTGGCTAACCAGTTCAACCGAGAAAACTATTAGAAGACCCTCCACAATTAGAGGAATGATTGCCCCCAAGAGGAGTCGAACCCGGAACCTATTGGTCCCAGGCCCTTCAGCCGGCCATCTGAACCAACTCGACTACTCTTTCGGAGCGTATTAGTTTGCATTCTTCTGTGGGTCGGGAAGAAGCCCGCAATCGCTACCTAAAAGTGCGCACTGGGTGAAACCCGTCCCGTAGACCAAGCCAGCAATGACTCACGAGATGGTAAACCAGTCTACGCAAGCCCTAGCTGACCGGCTCGATTGAGGGGCGCTGTTAGAAGCCCGCCAAAGCGGTAACTCACCCTTCCAAAGGAGAGTCGAACCTGAGACCGTACGCAGCTCAGATACTTAAGCGCCCCCAAATTCCCGCTCGACCACTCCCGCAAGGGCGTATTAGTTTGCGTTCTTGTTCGGACTTGTTACGGTTTTTAGCCCCTCTGGGCTTTTCTGTTGGTTGGACGTTGTTGGCTGCTGCTTTTATTTACATTTTTTTTCCCCTTTAATTCAGAAGTGATTAAGACTAGACAACTGACACTAGCTCCCAACCAATCTGGCTGAAAAAACAAAAAGTAATCAATCACAAGGAAAAAAAATCAATCGAATTTGACAGCTTTTATTTTTATTTTTTATTTTTTTTTATGACTTATACCAATCATATGCTTCTGTAATTGTATGTCTATCATTACCAACCCATAGACCCTTCTGGAACACAAAAATGAAACACCCCCCCCCCCCACGCGAATGGAGTGGGTCATTCGCGTGGATTGGACTGCATAGTAACGCAAGTTTTCTTATTCACGATTAATGGAATCACCAAATTGTCTGATTTACGTATCAACCTCAGAAGATTACCACTAAAGCTGATAAACGAGTGGAGTTAAATGAATTTAGGTCGTCGTAACGGATTGTGAGTAAAGGAGTAGAATATAATTATACTTAGGTTACATAAAAACTGCAAATTTGAATTTAAATTTATTTATTTATTATTAATTTTTTTTATGAATGTTAAGCATATTTTTAAAAAATTTTTAGTATACTTATAATTTAATTTAAATGTTTATGAGTTTATAATAGCTGAAAAATTAGGAATACGAGGTGCATAGAATTTTTTAGAATTATTATAATTCTTCAAACGAGGTTGATATTTTCATCTATCACCTAGAGGGGTTCTAAGAAATTATATGTGTGAGAAATCAAGTGTTGATTCTACCTCTTTTATACGCTTGTCTCTCTACTTATATGAGGTGAATATACGCTTGTCTCTCTACTTATATGAGGTGAACATCTCATGTAGGGATCAAAAGAGTCAGAAAGCACAATATTACAATCTATTAAAATAATTAATGTTCGATGTGGGAGCTGAGGAGGAGATAACACATATATGCATACATATGGGTTATATAAAAAAGTTAGTCTATTTATCATTCATTTACTTTTCAATTGTTGGCCTAATCTGCCAAGTATGAACTTTTTTTTCATTTTCATCTCACAATTCTTGCTTTCAATATTAGTCAAGTAAATAATTAAATGTTTAACAAGCAGTATTATTAATCAATTTAAATCCGTTAATTAAGTAGATAGTGTTTCATTCACCCAATTATATCTGTTAATGATTTTATTGAGTTTAAACCCATTTAATTTGGGCTTAGTTGGTCGGATACGTAGATTTGAGTTGTAATTGTCACATCTAATTAGAACAAAAAAGGATGACATATAATTGTGAAAACTTAATCTAGTTGTACCTTTGGGCTAGATAATTAGGATTAAATCAGTATATTTAGGTTTTATTTGGAGTGTCAAAAAAAAAATAAATTTTTTTTATAACTTCTGTTCTAGTGTTGCCATATGTTATTTGAAAAAAAAAATGGTTGTTTAGTAAAAACTTATAAAAGCTGGAGGAAGGAAAAAAAAATTGCAGGAAAAATTGAAAACAATTGAAGAAAAATTTGAAAAAAATATTGATAATTGGATAAAGTTTTTTGGAAGTATACTAATCAGGCTTTTAGTTATTTCATAACCTCTTCACCAGCAGGAGCCCATAAATAAAACACAAACTCAAAAAAGGAATCAGTTTGCTATCGGTGATTTCCAACCGGTGGTTGCCTGAGAATTCATACCAAAGACAAACATCCATGGGCAATCAAAAGCTGAAGAGGTCAAGTTTGAGATAGGACAGACAGAGGAAGATTTTCCTTGTTGGCCAGTTCATCACCCCAATCCCTTTGGATGAGGACCATGAGTTAAACTTTCAGAGGGGGACTGATATCCACAACAATATCAGCATCCAAATAACGCTATTCAAATTGTTAAATTAAAATTTAATAATTTAAATGTATTCATATTTTTTTAATTTAAAAAAATATAGATATATTTATACCAATAAATTTTAATCTAATGACTCGAAGAGCACTGTTTCAGCTCCTAATGCCAAAACTGGTGAGTGCTTCTCAATTATAGCAGCTGTGAGGGGGATCGAAAAGCGAGAAGGTGAAACAGAAGCCCAAAAAAGCCTGGGCCTTAGGAGCCTTTAAGACAGGAAACCGCAATTTGCAACCATTTTTTGACAATCTGTGGCCCACTGTTAAATTCTTCTCCATGTCCCATGTACTTTTGAGTATAATATATTTGTACTGGCTGACTGGTTCGGCTACATTCAAAAACTTCACAGAGCATCAGCTAACTGCTCCTTTAGACAAAACATCTACACAACCCACTGAGGTTGTTAAGGATTATGTGGGTCAAACAATCCTACTTACCCAATAAAGAACTGCAGGATTGTGCCTTTTTCCTCTTATAATCATTCTGTTTTTTCAATTAAAATGCGAGAAAGAGATTTACCTGTTATTCACCAGTAGGACTTCATTTTGCCTCTTTTTGCTTAATCTAAAGACTAAATTACACCGATTTTTTCATGACATTTCGTGAAAACTGAGATTACTCCCTCAAATTTTGAGAATTTACATTGAATACCCCTGTCAAATGTAACAGATAACAGACGTGAATACAACAAGCAATAAGACAAATATACCTTATGTGCACAAAATATAGTAAGTAAAAGATTTAGAGATACTTTTTGATGTTGAATGACATGACCAAAACGCATGTTGTCTAGAATACCCAAGAGGCGAATGAATTGGATTTTCACAAATGAAAGGGTACAATGGCAATTAACTCAAGGGTAAATTACACATCTTCCCTAAATATTATACTAATTGCACATAAATTTTCTTAATATTTAAAATTTACATAAACCCTACAGTTTTTAAAAATTATTAATATCCAACTCCTTCAGTTAGATTTTTATTAAGTTTCTATTAAGATTTTAAAAAATGGTTTATCGTCCAATTTTATTATTCTTTTAGCATATCCATATATTAATATGTATGCATATATACATCTCCAATTGCCGCCAGCAACATTATTCATCGCTGGTCAACAGAAACCCACAAAGTCAACGTACTGCTATTTAGTGATGGAAATGGATCGGGTCAGACTCGGCCCCGCCCCTTAACCAGGGGTCGACCCGACCCATGGTCAACCCCTTGACTTGGGGCCAACCCACCCCAGCCGCCCCTCCTATTTTTTGGGTCGGGTCGGGTCGGGCCACCAATTCCCGCCCCTGACCTGCCCTAGCTAACTCAATCTATATTTTAATTTTTTTAATTTTTTAAAATAAATAAAATACAAAATAAAATTCAATCAAACACATTAAAATAATTGTTGACAAAAATTAAATTTATTAAACAACAAGCAATTACGTAATTAACATTAACTTTAAAATAACAATTTACAAATATAAAATTATCAAAAAAATAAATAATAGAGTAATAAATAAGTGTATCACTTTACATCTTATACATCCTAACTAGGTTGACACCTATAAGAGTGACTATCATTTACAAATATTACTTTATCAATGCATCATTATTATTCATTACTAGATACACTAATGTATTCTTCTCTTTCACCTAAATACATTGCATCAAAGTTAAGGGTAACTTTCTCTTTTTCGCCATTTTCCTATTGTCTATTTTCGACGAGATACCAATCTCGTAAACACATCAAGACTTCTACTATTAAAGGGGCCATTCGACTCTTGAATTGACTGATAACGCACTCACTTGCATCAAAAGCTTGCTTGGATGTTACGGTAGAATCTGAAAATGTGAGGATATCATAAGCTAAAGCAGAAAAAACTAATAACTTATATTGTTATCCCTTCCATCAGTCTAAAAGATTAAAATCATCTTTATTTTTCTATCGGAGATATGTCGAGATAACGTTGCAAGTCGAATGAACTTGATGAACTAGCACTTGTTGACGAATCTATCTACCGAGATGTTATTCTTTTCCATAGGGATGTATTGCCACCAAAGTCACAGTGAGAGGAGGACGTTGTGGCGGTAGTTATTTGGGCAGTTGTACGATTAGTATCATACCGACGAATTAGAACTTGCATTTAGTCTTTAATATTATTTAATTATTTTTAGACACTCTCAAGCACATATATTATGTCTAATAATTGAAGGAAAAGATTTTCTTTATATCTAGGGTCTAAAATAATGGTAATACCAAAATGTATGGGAAGTGGTTTAAAATATTTATCATATATTTTCTTTCATTGTAAGAACCATAGCAGCATGATATTCTTGGACAATTAAAAATTTTGTCAATAACCCCCAAATGATAAACAACAGTAAAAGAAGTAAGATAATAAATTTCACAAAATATTTTAATAGCAATATCAAAAACATGTAAAAAAATCCCTATAAAAAATTACATTTGCTCAATCAATGAGCTCAATACTATCTAAACCAATAGTTTGATTACTTAAAATAAATAAATTAATTACTTTTTGATATTTAACAGCAACTTTTAACATAATATATGTTGAATTATATCTTATATTAATTTTCATTGGTAATTTTCTAGGTTTTAAACTAATTTGAGTACATATACTAGCAAATAGATTAATGCTTTTTGGAGAACTCATAACACAAACTACAATTTTTTTTTATTTTAACAATAGAAAATTCATAAATATCTAATCTATCATTTACAATTATATTAAGTATATGAGCAAAACAGTGCTCACAAAATAATAGAGCCCTCACAAGTAAAGCATTAGATAAGTAATTAAAACAAACATCATTATATGAAGTATTATACATTATTATATGAAGTATTGCATAAATTTCATGATACAAGTTCACTACAAATAAGTTCCCCAACACTCAATCTAGTGTAGGGTTGTTCAACTAATTTAAAAGAAAAATGCGTTTATTTAATTTCCAATTTTCGTCAACGTAATGTGCAGTTAAACAAAGATATTCAATATTTTGGCAAGATTTTCACATATCAGAGGTTAAGCAAATATTTCCTTCAAAATTGTCCAAATAAAATTTTAATTCATCCTTTTTTGTTTCAAAATCTCGTAAAACCTTTATTTTTTAAAAAACCACGATATTGTGGCGTAAAACTATCGCGAACAAATTTTTCAAAATATCGATTTTCACTTATTATGAAAGGTTATTCATCTTTGACAATATATCTAACTAAATTATTTTGTGTTCTCGAAGGTTCATAAGAAAAAATATTTAAATTACTTCCTCATTACCTAATTAAGTTTGTGTAGTATGTGAAAAATATTGATCAATTAGAGAATTGATGCGGAGATCGTATCGATACTTTCTATTTAAATGTCTTTTTAGGTGACTAATCTCAAAAGTAGTTTTACCATCTAATAAATCTCCACAAATATTACATTTAATCTTGTACATTCCATTATCGCGTGGAGTTCTAATACAAAAATCCCATACTTTTGAAGAGCCACGCTGTTGGTGGCAAGAAGATGATGCACCAACACTACCACTTATGCTAGCAGGTGTTAATATTTGTGGTTATGCAAATTGTTCCATTTGTTCTTGATGAGGAAATGATATTGAGTCCCCACCCTCCAAGTCAAAAAAATGGGTATCTCTAGGGTTCATTTAGAATTTTCATTTATTTTATGACTGTTATTTTGAGCTAATGATTAAATATTTATTTTTCCAACTTGAAAATTTTAGCTAATTCTAGTTGACCAATTATATATTTCATCTTTTCCCTCATTAAATCTCTATGTAATTATTTTAAAATTTATTTGTTCTCTAGTTTATAATATCTAATATTGCCTCTTATGAATTTACACGGGCAACGTGTACTTCAACTAGTTACAATAAAGGTCCAGCGACCACATACGAGGGTAAAAATCACCCACAATCAACTGATTAGGAGAAGGATATTTTTATGTTAAAATTAATTATTGAGAGTAATTGTAGTAATATAATAAAATTTATGGGGTAATATATATTTAATATTATAATTTTATTTAATCTTATTTTTTAATTTCCAATATTTAAAGAATCCTTAAAATTTAAACAATTTTAAATGCTTATCAAAACAATGACGATGAAACTATTTTTAATATTTATCACTTCCACTGATAAAAGTACTCATATTTAAACCCTCTAATAGAATTCTAATAAAAAACAGTGCTAACCGGTAACCTCTTACAAAATTAAAATTCATACAGAATAATGTTGGGGCGCTAGAAACATTATAAGTCTAATTATATAATAGAATTTTAATTGACAAAAAAAATTCTAACTGGTAACCATTTAAAAATTGTAAGTTAGTAAGGACAACAGAAATCTAATTATAAAAGATACTAATATGCGGTAACCATTAAAATGCAATTAATACAAATGAATTTTAGGATACATAAAGGATGGGATCCAAAATTTTTTTCCAAATAAACACTTATTTATTTATTTAGTGGTAATAAAAAAATAAAGTATATGGGTGCGTTTGGAGTTGTATAAAAGTGTATAAAATAAAATAAAATTGTAAAAGTAAATATCTCGTAATTCGTGTAATGAGTGAAAAATTTAAATTTTACTGTTTCGTAATTCGTATTTATAGAGATTTATAAAATTTTATTTTATTTTGTATAGCTCCAAACGGAGCCATAAAATCATAGATTAACAAAATAAGTACTGCTTCTACTACATCTTTTGTAATTCGAAAGTGCTGTCAATCAATCAAAAAAAAAAAAAGAAAATAAAAAAAAAAGTCTCCCGTGAAAACAAATTTTCGTTACTGTACATCTTCAAAAGGAGAGGTTGACATCGATGTTAGTCACGTGACAATAAGATTTGGACCGTTAAGTTAAAACTTAACGGTTCAAGTACATTCATAAATTTTTATTTAAAAATACGTATATATTTGGACCCTTAGATTTAAATGTTGGACCATTAAATTAATGTAGTTCTTGTATTTGGACTCCTTTACCTTATTCTAGATTTGTTAATTATTATTATTATTTTTTATACAAAAAGGCCCTTTGGGGTGTTTAATTTATAAAAAAAAAGACATAAAAAGTTGGTATAAAAGCATTAATTGAAAAAAATTTAAAAATTTACTCAAATTAAAGTTTTTCGAGAAACCAGCAACACCCAGCGCCTTCACTAGCTCGTAAATAACATTCGTTATAAGCACCGAATTGAGAACTCCCCATAATTTCACAAAGTGCTGCAGAATTCTTATCCTAACAATTGAACTCGTTCAGATAGAGGGTAAAAAAAAATTATTTGCACCAAACAAATACAAAGCCAAAAAAAAAAAAAAAAAAAAGAAAAAAATACTAATCCAACGAAAGCAAAGAGAAAAGTAACAACCAAAAGAAGTCGATGAACTTCATTCTTGTTGGCTGAATCTTGCAAGCAAATAACGAAGCTGGAGAGCTGTCCAGGACAGACAAAACTTCTTACAGAAACTCAAATGTCATGTAACCCTGCCTTCCGCCGGATGGAGGGTATATGTACACTGCAAGCAGCGAGATAATGATGCAGAGAAGAGTAGACCACAGAAAGACTATGGTGGGAATCTTCCCCCTCCTTCCCATGAACCCCTTTGCAAAAGGGTAAAGATGTGACAGAACCCAGAAGCTGAAGAACACTCCTCCAACAAGCTTGCTCCACTGAGGGAAGGGACTGTACAAGGTTCTGAACACGCCCACGGCAATTGCAGTCATGTTAACCAAAATGATAGTTATCGGTGGGATCATCAAAATGGTAAACCTGAACTCATATAACTCCGCAAACTCATCATCCCCATCATCAGGCGCCGCAGATTTAGAGGTCAATGTGAATGAGATGTCAATTCCTGCTATAACCTTCAGCAGTCCTTGAAACACTGCTGCAAGGTGGGCGCTGGTCCCACCAATTAACCAGAACTGCTCGTTTCGCCACCAGTCATGGAGAGTGATTCCTGACCATCTGATCTCAAGGATTGCAAGCATTGACAGGGTAAGTGTGATGGCCAACAAGAACACTAGAAAAGTTGTGCTAAGGGATTGGACTATGAACTTCCCAGAGAATAGGGAAAATGCAGGTAGGAAGCAGTAGGTAAGGAGAAAAATAGAGGTGAAAGGGTAAATTCCTACATTGAAGTATGCAATCCTTTGCAAGAACTTCATTCTCGGAGTTGCAAAGAGTGCATTGTTCCGGGAAAAGAATATCTCAACCGAACCAGTCGCCCACCTGAGGACTTGATTGAGCCTATCTGTTAGATTTATTGGAGCCGTACCTCTGAAGGCATCTGGTTTGGTGACACAATAAATTGATCTCCACCCTCTGTTGTGCATCCTGTAGCCTGTCACAACGTCTTCTGTTACCGAACCATAAATCCATCCCAGCCTTTTGCCCCATTCGGTTTTATCCTCATAGAAACAAGTTATAACACTGATTGCTTCTGCAAGAGCTGAAGCATCTAAAGGCTCACGTTGCACAGCAAGAGAACCAGCTGGCCTCCCCTGGCTTCCTTTTCCTCGCAATTCATGAAGCAGCCTGCCCCCAAATTCAGCTACCGCTATAGAATCAATCAGAGTAGCAGAGTTTCCAAACCTTTGGGGAATCAAGGACTTAGTAAGTTCGTCATCATCGTCTTTGTGCTCCTCATTAATTGGCAAAATCATTTCATCATCATCTCCATTCTTTTCCATGGCTTTGTGTCTTTTTCTCAATGAGAATTTTATTTTTCTTCTACCGAACCAACCCTGGTGTTCTGTGGCTCTAGGCGGACTAAATCCATAGAGAGCAATCCTCCTGAAAATGCAGCCTGTCCCAACATACATTGGACCTTGCAATCCATCAAGGGCTCTCATGCTCACATCAAAGAACACCGTGTTGTGATTTGCATACCGATCATTTGGATCAATTCCCTCAAACCTCTGCGGAAACTGAACATAGCAGATTTTGTCACCACCCCTGTCAAGCATAAAACACATTCCTTCTCTTACAGCCAAGGAATTATAGATGTAGTGGTCGCAGTCAAGATTGAGAATAAAAGAGCCATTTGACATAATTGCACTAGTTCGGACCAGGGCATTCATAGCTCCAGCTTTCTTATTGTGATCAAAACCAGGCCTCTTCTCACGAGACACGTAAACCAGCATTGGCAATCTTGTATCAACATCTGTTGTGTCGATCAATTTATCCCCATCACCTTCTGACCCAAAAACTGGCTCTGGATTTGGCGGAACTAACATTATCTGAAGAAAAGACCGGGAAATTTTAGTACTTGAAAATAACAACCATTTCGAAACATGTGTGGCAGTTAAGTACACCACTGGGGAAAAAAATAAATAAAGTACCTGGATTATGCCATCATGGTCCCCTTTTGAATGGCTTTCCTCAGCAGACAACCAAGTTCCAGGCCAATGAGATGCATCAGACATCCAAGTGGCCTTGGGGACCTTAATAAATTCAAAAGAATTCCCCCCCATCTCCATCTGTTTCTTCTTAGCTCTAAGTTCTGCTTGGGCATTATATGCATCTGATCTTCGCCTTATTGACTCAGGCAAGGCATTTATCCTCACCTTGAACTCATCATATTCTCTCTTTACGCGCCTCCTCTCCCTCACAAAATCAAGCCGCACTTTGTCCTTGAGGGGATCACGCTTCAGCCCAAAATAGGCCTCAGGATTTCTCGGTTCTATCTTATGCTTGCGACAGAAAGGAGCCCATATCCTTGCAAAGCTTGCCGCCTCAGCAAGGGCTTCAAATGTTACAAGAGACCCTCCATCATCAGATAGATAACAAGCCACCTTCTCCACTGGATAATCAACGGCCAGGATTGAAAGAATGGTGTTTGCGGTCACAAGAGGAGGTTCTTTCTCTGGGTCAGCTGTTGAAACAAACACATCAATTCCTGGAAGGTCAGAGAGTCCTTTAGGGTTGCGAAGGTTCAGGGCTGCTGCTGGTTCAAAACGTTCTTTTAGAACAGAGAGATCAGTTACTCTGTTTACTGGGCAAAGCTTTGGAAGCTGATCTAGAACCCAGGATAGTGCAAACCAGAACTCACAAACCACAGACATGATCCATAACCACATTGCTTCGTGATTAGGGTGTGAAACTCTCCACGTCAGAAAGCAAGCCAGAGCAGCAAAACGAAGAAATATTAGCAACCTACAGAGAAACACACAATTGATGTTAGAGCTCAAGCAGCCATTAAAGGGTCATATTCTTTTCAAGCAATCTATGTGGCAAAAACTACCATTTAGAAACAATTGAAACATGTAATTAGAATCAGAGAACATTGCACTTTAGATTTCAACTTATCTGCCCATTATAAATTGAAGTAACGTTCAAATAATATGATGAGATAATTGTTAGCATCAGTACTCAACAGCTAGACAAAACAAGTTAGAAAAACCCATCACCATTAATACTAATCCTTTTTTTTTTTTTTGGATGGGTTACTTAATACTAATTCATTCAAGTGAACAAATGGGTGGCAATAGTTTAACTACTTAAAAGATTCAAACTTGATATCAGTTTAAGAAACAGAAAGCCCTGTTTGCAACACGAACCTGTACGGACTGATAATTGCGGCAGACACCCCAACCTTCCGGGTTAAAGGTCTGTTTCTCCTATCATTGAATTGTGGAGGGTTGTCAAATGTATCAGTTCCTCGCCCAAATTCATATCCATCTTTAGGCCAGACGGCATTCCCGTACCCATATGTGCCTTTGGTCTCGAACAGCCACCGAGTGTGATCGAAGTCGTGGTTTGGGGCCTTGAAGGATTGCACCAGAGAAAAGTTCTTCTCCAGTTTGATCCCATTACCACCCTTTCCTCCTCTTGGCAATGGATGTGGCTGGTCCTTTTCTTCAGAGCTGGGTTGTTCGTTGCTTTCATCGTCACTAACGTCCTCCTTGTAGGGCTCTTTGCAACCAGGACAATACCCCCCTCCTCCTCCTCCATTTCCGATGCACTCCAAGTAACAGTCTCTGCAAATTTTGAACCCACATTCGCACTGAGCCTTCCAGGTACAATCTTGTGCTCTCTCATCACAACCTTCCATTCCACAGACTACTTGTGATTTTGCGGCCTTGTTCTCCTCCACCGAGTTCTCAATTACATGGGCCCGAGTCACCGAATTGAATCCACCGGTGTAAATGGTATCCTTTATGCAACACCCCAAGGGGTGCCCCGCATTCTTGCTGTCCGAGACGAAGCTACTCTGCGAGTCCGACACGAACTGCCGTTCAGGCGTTGGAGGGATATGAACTGTGTAAGCAACACATTCCTCTATCTTGTCTGTGGACATCGACAGGTATCTTCCACCGCCGGAACCCCTTAATCCTCTGTTACCGAGAGGAGAATTTGAATCGTTGGACACCGAAAAGCGCCGAATCGGACTCGTCAGGCCGATGTTCTGAACAGCGCCTGAAGTAGAGACCGTTATGGTTACCGGAGACGAAGATGGTGAAGAAGAAGAAGAAGCCATTTTAACCATTTTTTGTGGTATTTTTTCTCACGAATTGAAATAGACTGGCCGATTGCCCCGGGGGGGGGGGTGGGGAAGGAATGATGGATCAAAACACGGTCATGAACATAACCCCGATCGAGAATTTTATCAAGCACAAAAGAAAAGAGAAGAAAGGAAATGAAATTAATAGAGTAGGTGGTGAAGTCTGGAAGAACCCTGGAATTTGAACTTGTGAGTGAGCTTTGAGAAATTTGGGGCGGAGGGAGGGTTGCAGAAAAGGGTTTGACGGCAACGGTCAACTGATCTTGGCCGTAGATGTTGAGGAATCCGATGGCTAACGCGATGCTCAAACGGCCTGTTAGTGACGGCTGCCTTTGGATGTAGTATTCCCAAAGTCAAAAGCAAAAGGTTCTTTCAATTTCAACGGTCGAATAATAAAAAAGGTGAGCTGGGTTCAGTTGGATTCGAATTTTTGAAACATCAGCATATTCCAAATTCAAGTGTGTCCTTGGATTTTATAATTGTATAATTCCAAAAATTGTATAATTTCTGCCTACCTAGTTTTTTTTGATTTTTTTTAAATAATTAAATTTATTTTTTTACGTTTTAAATTTTATTTTTTTAATCATGAAAGGTAAAACTGTTAAATTAATAAAAATTAAAAAAATTAACTATTAAAAAATTAATTTGTTGCTTCCCAAAGTCAGCCTAAAACTATGATAAAAGAAAGATAGAAATTTTTTCTTTTCTAATTTCTTCTGGCATTCTTAATTTCTTAATATTTATACAATTTTTAAAATAAATTAAATAAACCTCGCATTTCTACAACTTTTCTAAAAATAAATTATGTAAACCTCTTAAAATTTCTTAATAATACAATCAATTCTTTGTCCTTACCGAAACACATTTTTTTTTCCACTACACTCTAAATTAACTTTTTGTTTCTCTTTTCATTTTCTCTTTCTTTGTATTCTATGTCCTTGCTTTTAATCAAATATATCAACCCAAATTTTCTACTTTATTTATTTTCTTCACTCTAAATTAACTTTTTGTTTCCCTTTTCATTTTCTCTTTCTTTGTATTATATGTCTTTACTTTTAATCAATTATATCAGCCCAAATTTTCTACTTTATTTATTTTCTTCATTCTCTAATATTTTCAAAATTATAATTTTTAAATTTTCTACTTTATTATTTTCTTCATTCTCTAATATTTTCAGGATTAACAATTTTCAAGTGCAAGACTGTAAATTCGTAGTTTAACTTGTTGAATCTAGAATCGTCTCCACAGGAATTTATTTGTAAAAATAATGTTTAAAACTTTAACCAAAACCTAATTTTCTTTAACATTTTATTTTTGGAAGTGCTTTTGAAATAATCATAAAATAAATTCAAGGGTTTCTAAATAACTAGTTTGAAAATAATAATTAATAAATTAATCTAAGTGCAATTAAATTAAATAAAACAATTAAAATAATTAATCAAATAAATAAAGTAAATAAAATGATTACTTAGTCTAAACCAGCCACTTTAAGCTAAGGGTATCATAATATTAAATCTTTGTTTATTCAACTTTTAAAATAAAAATTGGAAGATTTTTCCATAGCGATTTTAAGGACTTTGAAATATTTCACTATATAATTAACTAAAACCAAAATAGAATACTAGGGATCCAACGAGATATTGTCAAACTATATTTTTTAAAAATAAATTTCAATTCAATTTTAATTTAACCTTTTAAAACTTTTAATACAGAAATGCCAAGATCTCAATGAGATATAATTAAATCTATTAATTCTCTAAAAGTGTTAAAATAGAAATTTTAATAAAACTATACTTCAAAATAATTAATTCGAATTATATAGATTTAAAATCATATTAAGTAAGATTTATAATTAATATAACATATCTATCCATTTAGGCTCAAACTAAGTAAATAAAACTAATCTAATTAACATGGCAAATAAATTAGTTAACTCTTAAATAAAAATCATAACTATACCAAAAATTAATTAAATCTGAGTTCTAATTATGCATAAGATATATTAATTAAAACTAACAATAAACTATCCTAAAACATAAATTGGACTGGCACAAAAAAAAAAAAAAAAAAAAAATCAAACCTAAACATGTAAATAGTATGTAGAAAATAAAACTCACACATTAATAGAAACATGAAAAAACAGTAAAGTGAAATTTAATGAAATCAAACCCCGAATTGCAATAAACTGGAATTGAATTGAATGAAATCATACTTGAATTGAATCTGGAAAGTTGAATACTTGCGGAATAATGTTGAATTGCAGGACTAAACTATTCTGAAAGTCTGACGAGCTATAGAATTATGATTTAGTGAATCTGGAAATCAATAACTGAAATTGAAACTTCGAATCTGTCCAATATACTCTACGAATTGAAACAAATTAAAATTTGAAAAAGAAATCAATCTAAACTATTAAATTCCGAGTTCTTACGAGTACTACTATGGCTATGGCTAATGTACATAAATTAGCTAGGAATCACTAAAAAGTGTCATTTATCACAATTTAAAAAAAAAAACATAACTAAAACATTCTAAAACAGAATCAAAACTCGAATTTCTCAATATACCCATTTTGAAAATGTCGGGTGGCGATTTCAAGTTTTTATTTCATGACCATATTCCCAAATAAAAAAAAGTACACTCTTCACATTTGGGTAATCTTGGATGCATCATGTCGTAATTGAGGCACATTACCCACGTCACTCGAACCGGCGCACGAACTTGACCACAACAATGGTTGTCAAGAACCAGATACTAAGAAGGGCTTTATCACAAGCGTAAATGATAAAAGGAAGAAGGGTAGCAAGGCCTTCTTCCAAATTTATCAATTAATCGAAAGATCAAATTTTCAAAGAATTTCAAATGCAGAAACTTCAGAGGAGGCTTAGGATATTTTATAGCCAATATGTAAAAGTGAAGAAAATTTTAAGAAGGTCTCCAATCTTTGGGATTAGAATTTGAGAAGTTGCAAATATATAAAAATGAAATTGTTGCTAATTATTTTTCAAGAGTCACTTCAATTGTTAACTAAATGGCTACCAATGGAGAGATTGTATAAGATCTAAAGATGATTGAGAAATTCTTCAAAGCTTGCCATAAAAGTTTGATTTTATTGTGGTAGCTATCGAAGAATCTGAAGATGTTTCAACACTTTCTTTGGAAAACGTGGAAGCTTCTTTAAAGGCTCATAAGTTCTATGTTAACTAGAGAAATCCACCTTGCAATGACCAAGCTCTTAACTATGAATTTACGGGAGACCTAAGTGCTTCCCAAGGTAGTAGCCATGGTCGTTGTTGTGCCCACGGTCATGGTTATGGTCGTGGTTGTGACTGTGGATGCACTATTAGAAATAGTTGAAAAGCAAACCCAACAAATGCTTAAGTGGTTGGCTAAGAGTCTATAGACGACTGCTAAGGTAAAATGGGTGACCACTTCTTTGGACGTGAATTTAAAAAACGTTTGACCATTTAAATATTAAAGACAACCACCTTGAAGCAGTCGTCTAAACCTAATTATTTGCCTTTCTCTTTTCCTTCTTCTGATTTCAGCCCTAACCCCCCCCCCCAATTTACCATCTCACTCTCCCTGCTGTCGTGGTCTGCCGGAGAAGCCACCATTGCCGCCTCAGAAGGCTCCGTCGCCACCTGAAAACTGCCATTGCTGTATCTTGTTAGTATTTTTCTCTTTCCCCCCCCTCTCTCTATACCTCTTTCACTGTCTATGTATATATATATATATGATATGGATGCTTTGTTATTTAGATAGTAAATTTATTTCTAAATTGATTGTTGTTGCTATCATTGTTGGCTAGGATTTTTTTTTTTTTTTTTTTTTTTTTTTTTTTTTTTTGTGATTGTGGCAGTATGCTTGGTCAATGGTAGTGGCACATATATGGCTGTGAGGGTGGTTTTGATATAGGTTGTTTGATAAGGTGAATGCAATGGGCATTTTTTTTTTGTTTTTATTTTTTATTTTTTTGTTTATAATTGCACCTTGTTTATATATATATATATATATTTAATTGAGGGAATGGGGAATGTGTTCTTTTTTTTTTTGGCAGTACATTTATTTATCAACTTATAAATGTTATTTTTTTGGTCAATTTAATTGTGTAATTAATTAATTAATTAATGTTTTAAATTGTTGAATGTGTATTGTTATATGTGGGCATTTGTGCGTAAATTGTGGAATTTATGTGCTATGCACATGTTATTTATTTTAATTTATGTTGTGTTATTTATATTTTTTAATTAATTATGGATTCAAATTAAATAATGTTTGTGTACTGAGTTGTAAACTAAAAATGACCCTAATTGTATAAGTTGTATTGCCTATATATTGGTAGGCTAAATTGTGAAAGTTTGATTGAGGGCTGTAAATTGTGAATTGTTAATTAAACCCAATTGTTATAATAAAAAAAATAATTTGAACTTGATTGATTCACAAATTGAGCTTCAAAATTAATTCTAAATTAAATTTAATGATAAAAATTTCAAAATTAATTTAACATTCCTTTCATCATTAAAAAATATATATATAAAAGAAAGAGCTAGACTCATGTAAATAAAACCTTAATCAACGTTCTCTTATAAATAAGTAAAATAAATTTTGTAAAATAAAAATTTAGTTAATCAACTAGAGTTAATTAATTAGTAAAATATTTACCTAAATAATATATAACGCATAATAAATTTTTATTTAAGTGATATATTTTATTTAATATTATTAAAATAATAATATTCAAATATTAATTTTTGATTAAAATTATTTATCTTGTAAAACTAAAATTATTTTTGATAAATAATAATTAATTATTAAAATGATTCATTTGATTAAATTGATTTATTAAATAAAATTTATTTCTCATAAATAATAATTTACTAGATTATATATGTATTTAATTAATAAAGTTCGTTATTATTAATTAATTGAATTATTTTAGTTTACTTTATTTTATGAAAGTAGTACTATTGAAATACTAATTAGAATAAAATTCAATTAGAGTTTAAATTCAATATAGGTTAAAATTAATTTAAAAATAAATTATATTTATTTTGTCTAGATTTAAAAATTCAATCACTACTACAATACAGGGAAAAGGGGACCCAAAGATTAAATAAAATTATGGTTAAAATTCAGTTGGAGTTAAAATAATGCAAAATTAAATTAGGGTGAAATTCATTTGTGGTTAAAATTAATGTAAAATTAAATTAGGGTAAATTTTAATTAGGGATAAAATTCAATTTAAGCTTAAATTAATTCAAAAATAAATTATAGTTAATTTTAATCAAGGATTAAATTCAATTGGGACATACAATTCAATATATATTATTAAAGTATTTTATCAATTTATCCCCATTTCAAATATAATTAACTTACAGTGAAATTTAATTAATGTTAAAATTCATTAAGTGTTAAAATTAATTCATAATTAATTTTGGGTTAAATTAAATTACGGTTAAATTTAATTAGGGTTAAACTTCTTTAAGGATTAAAATTAATTTAGAATTATTTTTGGGTTAAATTTAATTAGGGATAAAATACTTTCAAAGTTAAAATTTATTAAGAGTTAAAATTAATGTAAAAAATGTTAAAGAGTTAATTTTGATTAGGGATAAAATTCAGTTAGGGATAAAATTCAATTAAGGCTAAATTCAATATTCTTAAAAAGTTTTATGAACTTATACACATCTAGCATTCAAAACATAATGAACTCTTACATTTCATTTGCTTGTTTAGTATGCTTGACGACATTGGCGTCAAAGGGATGGATAAGACGAAGATTGACTTACTGGATAAGTTGTCATCTCAATATGTACAAGGGATTAAAGAGTTCATTACGTACACTTATATGTTGGATCACAATCCATCAATTACCTGTGCAAAAAGTGTATTAATCGATATCATTTCACATAGGAAGTGGTAAGGGATCTCTGCTGAGGCATAGATTCTTAAAGACCTTTAAATAAGAATTGGACAAAGCATAGGAAGGATTATGTTTCATTACGATGTTGTGAGAAAAGAGGAGAATTATATGAAGATGTTTTGCTTAGGGATCAGATGATAGAAATGATGTAAGAGTTCATGGTTGGGATGCCCGTTGCAAGCTCGACTAATGAGGCTGATGAAGTAGCTGAGAGTAATCCTCGATCCGATGCTAATGAAGATTTATTGAGGTTTTATAGAATTCTCAATAATGCAAACACCGAATTGTATCCCGGTTGTCAGAATTATAATCAATTGCCTTTCATTATCGAGTTATTGCACCTGAAAGTTTTAAATCATTAGACCAATATCTCATTCGACATGTTATTAGAGTTGTTGAGAAAGGTCCTACCAAAGGATGCAAAGGTTTACAAGTCATACTACCATAGATGCAACTTGATAGAAGATTTGGGCTTCACATACGAGACATAAGATGCGTGCTCGAAGAGTTGTACGTTGTTCTGGAATGAGTAAGCAAATCTTGACAAATGTCTTATGTGCGATAGTTCTAGATGGAAGCAAGACATTGTTGCCTGAAATACCAATGGCTGCTGGAGAAAGGGTGGGAAACTAGTCCTGCAAAGTAAGTCCAATACTTCCCTCTTAAGCCGAGATTCAAGAAGTTGTTTATATCTTCGAAGATGACAAAATTAATGAGATGACATTTGAAAAACAATAATGACAATGGAAAAATGACACATCTGTCTGACTCTACCTAAAAAAATTTTGGTTTAGAGAGTTGAAATGTCTGGCTTGGTTTGGCTGTAGATGGGGTAAACCCATTTAGGGCGATGAATATCGCATACAATACGTGACTGGTTGTCATTTTTTCTTGTAACCTCCACCTTGGTTGTGTATGAAACAACCCTTTCTAATTCTGTCGATCCTCATTGATGAGCCAAAATGTCCTGGAGACAAGATCAATGTGTATCTGCAACTGTTGATAGGAGAGTTGCAAGAATTGTAGAGTGAATGGGTGATGGCATTTGATGCTGCAACTAATGAAGTGTTTACCTCCGTGCAACTTTGTGTTGGACAATTAATGACTTCTTAGCATATGCCAACCTATCCGGATAGAGGATGAAAGGGAAGTTTGCCTATCCTCCTCCCTGCAATAAGGGTACTCAATTGTGGTGGTTATGTTATGGTAAGAAATTTGGTTATATAGGCTACAGACGATTCCTACCCCCTAACCTAAACATTGCTAGTCCCTAGCAATGCATGCAACGAAATCATAGGGTACACAAACAATTGCTAAAACATACATGAAATGCAAATGTTTATTCAAATCAAAACAAATACTTAAATCTAAGCTACCACAATGTCCATTTTCGTAGGAACACACGGCCACACTTAGTGTGTGAGGCAAGCCCTTTAAACCCCTAGGTTCCCCCTAGTAGATGAGTAAGGTCTCGTGAGGGTTTGTAGTGATGCTACCCACAAACATCTATGGTATGGTCTCAAGGTGCCAAAGAATGATTAAGGTTGACAATGACTCAAGTTTAAGCCCAACAAGTCACAAAATTCAAATATTATGTGTAATTCCCAAGTGCTAGAATGAATGCATGTGCTATCAAAATTAGAAGAGCATGTGTGCAAAACAGTGTCATTCATTCAACAAGGTCTCGAGAGCATAATCGGAACTAAGTTTCAACTTCAAAAGCTCACAAGGTAGATCACTCATAGAAAGAAACTCACTCATTAAGGGTTCACTTATACTTATGAGCATAAAATGCTCTCCTAGTTGCACACAACCTCACAAAGAAGTGAGTGAATTGAATTGAAGTTTCGAGTGGACAGCTCATATCAAAAAGTTCCAATGCCATGCAATAAATCACACCATACAACCCACACAAGAACACTACATGCACACATAAGTGTTGCTCGCTTAGAATCCACTAGGTCTTTGATCCGGTTGTAACTTGGCCATGGGTAAAGGTTAAACAATGAAAGTTATGGAAATCAAAACACATGTCTTGGGATAAAGATGCTTAGGTATGCACAAGTCCTAGACTACCCATTTCCTTTCTATACCCCCACCAACATCATGAAGCTTATTCACAAACTTACAACCTACTCTTGGGACATTTTTAGCAACTGCATTACAAAGCATAAGTCCCACAATTGAATAAACAAAAAGAATGAAAATATTTTTTTCTTTCTTTTTTTTTTCTTTTTTTTTTGGTTTTTTCTTTTGTTTTTGAAAATGAATAAAGAACTATACAATGCATGAATTCTCATCTCAACATTCTTCCCATTTTGCTCTTAAAAGCTTACATTCCTAACCCAAATTCACAACTTAGACTTTGAGACACTTTCACAATCTAAGACATGTGAGGGTGAGGCTTAAAGTGTGTGAATAGGGTGTAGGGGATATCATATGTGAGAAGAACCAAGAGGAGAAAAATTTATATCACACACTTTATTGTGAGGCTTCAAGTTGGTTCCTAAGACAATTGCATATCAAGAAAGGACAAGAAGGCTCAAAATAGCAAAGAAGGCCTAGCATCATGTTCAAAGCTTATAACAACTCATATGTGCTAAGTGAATACTCATGCAAGTGTATGTGATGCAATTGGTGCGTTGAAAACCAAAGTGAAGAATAAAAGAGCTATAATTATGCGAAATCCCTTAAGAAAGAAATAATAGGCTCAAAAGCTCACCCTTAAGGGGCATAAGTCTCCACCTAGTCCAAGAATGCTCAATTAACCCATGTCAAACAAAATCCACCCTTAAGCACATAAACTCCTCTCCATGATAGTAAAAAATGCACAAAGTCATGACACACTTAACTTGAACTAAGTTGCCTATCAAAGCTTAAACATAACTCATTCATCACTCTCTCACTCAAATTCACCATCAACCAAACGAAAAGGTCCAATATGCAAGGATAAATGTGCTAAGTCATGTATTTAAGCTAAAAAAAGGCTCAAATTTTGAAAAATTTGACAATTGACAATTTTAGCACAAAGGGTCATCATGCGAACTCTACCCCCCAACCTAAACTAAACATTGTCCTCAATATGAGAACTATGAGAGACAAGTGGGTCCGTAGTGTGCAAAGTGAGCATGATGATGATGATGAGCATAAAGATCAATCAAAATATAACATATAAGCCAAGCATGCACCCAAAAAGAGAACCCCGTAAGTAATAAAGAACACCCCCAACCTAGTTTCTACAGCACTTCCAACAACAACCAACAACATATATCCAAGTGTTATGCTCAAAATGTAGAAACATGAGGTAAAAAGGACATATATTACCTCAAGAGCTTCCTTATTTGAAGAAAAGAAAAAGCTATATAAGAGAAAAGGTTAGAAAGAAAATAAAAGAAAAAGAAAGGGAAAATAAGACAAAAGAAAAAGTTAATACAAAAGAAAAAATAAAAATAAGAGAAAAGAAAATAAGAGAAGAAAATCAAACAAAAAAAATAAGAAAATAAGAAAAAGAAAACTCTAATCTACTATGTACAAAGGAAACAAAGAAGAAGGGTTATCCAACACCCTTTCTATCCCACACATCTACAAATAGTTTAAGAAATAAAATATTCTCTTCAGGCCCATGAAGCACTGAAGGTGGACGCTTTTCAGTAGTAAAACACACCAAATGATGAAAGGCCAAGTGAGGTTCTTGAAACCTCAGATATGGCCATGATGCATGCATGGATATGGACATAGTGGGTTCAATAAGTCTTTCGGTGCCCAAGAAATCTATGGGTGTGGAAATGGTGGGCTCTAATGATCTCTCGACACCTGAGAAATCTACAGGAGTAGAAATGGTGGGTTTGAATGATCTCTCAACACCTAAGAAGTCAATACAACCTTCCTCTATGTCTACTACCTCTCCCCAGTGATGGTCAGTCTTATGATAATCACTCACAATCTCTGTATTAAGACTCTCAGATGGGGCTAAGTCAAGAGATGAGAGGTGTGCACCACTCTCAACCTCAAGTGTGTAGTGAAGCGAACTAGAGTCAACCGACTCAATGATGTGGTCTTCAGGACATGTGACATTCAAATATTGAGTGTGAGTCAAAAGACTCTCAATAAAGTCTGGGGTGGATGGGGTAGGTCGAGCATCAATCTCAGTAGCAGGAAAGGATTGCATATCGCCATGACTCTCAGTAAGTGGTGGAGAAATATCTTGGATAGGAGAGTCCAAAGAGAAACGAGGAAGATGCTCATTCCAAATGTTATCCCCAGTGTAGTTAGGGCAATTGTCCCACTCAATGCCTATGGTAGTGCTTGAGGTCGACGACTCAGTCATGTTACCACTTAGAGTGGTGCTCATTATTTGTGTCAACCTAGAAATTTGCCTTGTGATGTCATCTAATGCTTGGTTCACGTCGTTATTGATGCTCAACTGTTGCTACATGAATTGATGAAGAGTGTCCTCGAATTGTGCATCATTAGGTTCATAAGGCTAATAATCCTGAGGTTCCTCATGCTGGCCCTCAGTGAGTGGAACAAGGTTGAGACAAGCCAAATAATTGGTCTCCATGAATATGCTACTTCTAAAGGATGGATCATGAAGATCAAGCGAAATAGGAGCGCATATGGGGAAGGTTCAGTTTGGCTTTTAAATGCATGAGATTCAAAATTAGGCTCAAGTTTTCCCTGTGGCCTAGTGTGTTCATTGAAAATTTGAAGAAATGGCCATGCTTTACTTGGGGTGAGGTCAAGAAACTCCCTATCCAAGATGATATCAAATGCTTGGTGCAACTCACGAGATAGAGCATTATAGAATATAGCTAGGACGTCTCCTAACTCTAGTCCGTGCCTTGGGAATGTTTCCAAAAGGTCGTTAAATCTCTCCCAACTTTTATAAAATACTTCACCCTTCTTGTGATAAAATGTTCTAATTTGAAAGCCATGGGTGAAGGTTTGATGAATGGGGAGGAATTTTTCAATAAAAACTTGATAACATTGTTCCCAAATGGTCCATTCACCAAAATCATAGCACCAGTCACCAGCCACACTTTGTAAAGACAAAGGGAAAAACATGAACCTAAGTCTCTTACTCATTCTAACATCATCACATAAGCCACACACTGCTTCAAACCTATCAAGATGAAGACATGGGTCTTCCTCCTCGTGCCTAAAAAATTGGGGTAATTGGTGATAGGTCTCCAATGTATAGTCATATCCAAATTGGTTACTTAGAGACTCAATGTAGGCTTGGGCATCAAAGGGACCATGATTGAAATCACCAAAATCCATGTCTATGATAAGAAAACAAAAATGAAAACAAAATGAGAGAAAAGAACAACTATACTAAAATGCAACCTAAGTTAACTAACATGCAAGCTAGGTTATATGATATGCAAATGAACATGCTAAAATGCAAAAGAAAGAAAACTACTAAGAAAGAGATAGAAAAAAGGAACAATTCACCCAATTTCTCAACTGAACACCCCTTAACTCCCAAGTCTAGCGCTTAGTTGCCCTCCCCGGCAACGGCGCCAAAAACTTGACCGACCCTAAAATGTGTTCGGGTTCTACCTCTCAAGTGCAAGAGGGTGGTCGTAGTCTTACTCGGTGAGAACCAAGGTCATCTCCACAGGGAGGGCTTTGTTAAAAGCTCCTAGACTTGTTCTATTTAGTTAGTAGGTGATTCTAATCTAATTTAAACTAATTTTAGATTTACAAAGTGTTTGAATATGGTTGGGTTAAGAATGTTGGTGTGAAGGAATTGCTATATTAAATTAAAATGAGAATATTGAAAGTAAGATAACTAAATAATCTTGGCTTCGAATCAAATCCGGTAGTGGGTAGTGATGGTTTACTCAAACGCATTGATAATTCAACCTAGCAATTGCACATGCGTTGCTAGGTCGGAAGATATTTCATTAAAACCTAATTTATGGAACTCAAAGTAAGTGGAGGCTTTTGAAATTAGTTTTGACTCATCGGGACATTGAATCGAACACCTAGTATACACGAGCGTTAACTCGTAACCAGGTTTCGATTGTAACACAGATGAACCAATTTCTTAAGAAAACCTCAAGTTATGGTTTTATGAAAATAGGTTACAAATCACCTGGTCATTGAACCAACCACTTGGTGTGCACGAGTGACCAATCATAACCAAGCTTTGGTTATAACACAGGTGATTGATTTCGAAAGTAAACCAAATTTGGGTTTTGGAAAATAAAAGTCTAACTCACCGGGACATTGAACCAAACACTTAGTGTGCACAAGTGCAACCAAGCTACGGTTGTAAAACAGGTGAGTAGATTTCGAAAGAACCCTAGCTTACTATGAGATTCCATTTAGAGATTAAAAGATATTTCAATTAAAAATATTCTTTCACGTTCGAATTCACCGAACTACCACACTACCTTCAATGATTTGAAGCCAAGAATAAACCTTAGCCTAACATACGTGAACTTTGAAGAGAAAAACAAACTTGTAAATCATCCATTAACGTAAAACGAAAAGCGAAAACAAAAAGAAGATATTGAAGACTAAAGGAACGAAAAGAAATATGAAATAAATCTGAACTTTAAACTTGAAATTGAAATAGTTAAATGTGAAACAACTTACATGTATTCAAGAAGAACTACTATCGATTCAAAGCTTCCAATCCAAACCCTAATCTGATGAATGTTTAAGAATGATAATCTAAAAGAGTACTTGAAAGCTTCAATCCAAAAGCAAAACCCTAATCTAGTTTAGGCTATGTAAAATTGAAAAGAAAAGAAAAGAAAGTATGTAAAAAGCTCCCTCGAACCTAATCTGAAAATCCCCTTTATATATGGCTACAATGAAGGGTAAAAAGGGTACATCACTTTACATAAAGAAAATCAAAAGTCAGAAGTGGGCACCCATGATAATGAGGGGCGCCCGTGACTTGGCTCTCCAAGGTGTTTGATGAATTCCTCAATGAAGTAGCACCACAAACCACTCTCGGCAGGCACCCGTCTGATTAAGGGTAGGGTGCCTGTGGACATTGAGGGGCACCCATGATAATGAGGGGCGCCCGTGGATAGCCTCCACTAGCTGCTCGACTAAATTCCTCTGAGACTTGAGACTTTCTTCCAAAAACACCTCTCGGCGGGTACCCATCTGATTAAGGGTGAGGCGCCCGTGGCTTGTGTGGGGCGCTCGTGATAATGAGGGGCGCCCATGCTACTCCACCTTCATCCACAGCTTTGATTCCTTACTCTTTAAACTCCTCTTTTCACCCTTCCCTCCTCAAATAAAGCATCAAAGACCTACAAACACCCACAAGAATGTAAATTACCTCACTTCATTATAACTTATGAAGTTTACGTGCATAAAACACTTAAAACTAATTGCAAAATCATGTTGAAATAACATTGTATGTGCTCAATCACTTCTTCAGGACTTCCAATAGTATGTAAACACAGCTTTCTTGATGCTTTTTCACTTCTTTTGACTCAAGATTCTAATGCCTTAGCCTACACTAAGTCTAGACATTACAAAACACTATCTTTGACCATAGATTTGCCAATATATAATTTTAGCCTTAACAATCTCCTCTTTTGGCAATTCCATGTCAAAACTAAAAAACATAATATTACAAGAAAGCTAATATTACAAGAAAGCTCATCCTATTTTTAAAAAGGCCTCAGATGACTCTCCCTTGATCAATATGTGCTGATTATATAACCTGTTTGCTACACACTTAAACAAAAGGATCAAGGCATCATGTGGAATAAATAAATAATTAAAAATTAACAAAAAAATGATCAATGAAGTAAAATATTCTCCCCCTTAATTAACAAAAATATTCTTCCCTTTTCAAAACATTCTCCCCCTTAACTATATCTCTCCCTTTTTGACATGAAATTGACAAAAAATTAGGTACAATGGGTAATCTTGATCAAATCAATCCAAGTTCTATTTTTTCAAACACAAAATGAAACATAGTCTCAAAATTTTGACTATACATAAATAGTAACAAATAACAATTCTAAGAATCACTCTACTATTTATGTCATGAGTTGTTCACACATATCATACCAATGGTTTAATGCCTGTGCGGTGTGTGAAATAAAGTTTAAGTGCAACATGATTAATACTTTTCACATACTCGCATGAATTTTAAAATTGCTCATTTTGGACTTTGAATTGAATTGAGTAAGATATATAGTGTTAGCTCTTCGACTAGTTCTCCTCAATTCATTATTTTCAACTAAACAGCAATTTTTCAATTTTCATCCACCAATCCTTTTTTTTTACTTGGTGGCTTTTACACACTTATAGGTAGGTAGCCTTCTTCCTATATCGTCAAACCTAGAGGGTGGTTATTTTGATAACCCACACGTCAACAGGCTAGCTTCCACTCTATCCCATATGGTAGCCCTTTCCAAGTGATTTTTTTTATGTAAACTCAAGAGCAACCAATAGTCCAAAAAAGGAGAATTTATTAAACCAATTGAGTTGTGGAAAAAAATTTCTCATGATGTACTAAATTTCGTGTAATTACAATTGGCACACCATTACCATGATAAGGATCAACAAAACATACGATTCAGGTTCATCAAGTGATTCAAATTTGTGACCACTATGTATATCAACAATTTTAATCCTGTGATTTTGAAGTGTGTATGAAGTAATATTACATGCAAGACTATCACAAAGAATAACATTGTACCAAAAAAGATATTTTAACTATCAAAAAAAATTAAAAGGTATCTAATCTAGGAGATTTCATAGAATTAGGTAAGAATATAACAATGAAGCAAAGCCTAGTTCATGAGGAAAATTACCTCTACATATCAACGCTCACCCCTTCAATACTCTTAGGGGTGTAGGTGACATAGATATCACTCTTCCTAATCCAAACAGTTCTTTTTTTTTTTTGACAAAACATTATGAGTCTTAGGATTGTTGGGTTTTGGACCAATGGGTTTTGAAAAAATTTTCTATATGTTTTTCCTCACTGCCCAATTCATGTAAGGTCTAGAATCAAGATATGACTGTTTAAACCTTAATGAATTAAACCTGTTTGACACTTGAAAATTAGATCTCAAAAAATTCCTCGTGTCAACATAGGATAGGGAAAGCCCATATAATTTGTGGCAATGTGGTCTTATGTGACTAGCTATACCATAATGAAAACTTATAGGAACAAACTTGCATTGCAAGTTAGGGGGCGTACCTTTAGGCTTTTGAAAATAGGCTCTAGATCAATTACTTTTCTTTGGTTGAGGAGCTTTAACTATATTTGGAGCAGTTTTCTTTGAGGATTGAAACGTAATTAGTGTAGGTTTTTCCTGCTCACTGGGGGCTGCTTTAGCTTCAAGATTGTCTACTTGTGTGCCAATGTAGCCAAGTCCTCTTTTGTCACTTGGGCTCCTTTGCATCCTAAGTATGTCATCAAGTTGTGAAGAAGCAGTATTCATTTTGAGTTGCATGGATTGCAGCTTACCCTGGGCATCCTTCAATTCAATGTCTTTTTGATCCAATTTGTTCTTGAAGGTTGTTATCAAGTAATCTTGAGTGTTCTTACTTGCTTCAA
This sequence comes from Vitellaria paradoxa, assembly GCA_019916065.1. NCBI lineage: Eukaryota > Viridiplantae > Streptophyta > Magnoliopsida > Ericales > Sapotaceae > Vitellaria > Vitellaria paradoxa. The sequence continues at coordinate 18,925,568 of CM034243.1, read as the reverse complement.
GACCTTCAAATTTAGCTTGTAGTTCCTCCAGGGCAGCCTTCAGACTGTCTCTTTCCCTTTTTAACATCTAGTTCTTCACCGTTAACTTTTCGTTTTGCTTGTGGAGCTTGCAATAGTCTTGGTATAGTTGTTCATACACGTCTTCAACATCTACATCCTCATCTGAATTTTCTTCAACTTCACTTTCTTTGGAGGATTCTTCATTCTTGCTCTTAGAAGAGGATGACTCTGCTGAATTTGAGGGGGCACTAGCTCTAACCATGAAAGCAGTGTAATTCTCTGAAAAATCTTCCGAAGAAGAGGAGGTACTCGACTAATCATCTAAATCATCAAGGGTTGCATTGAGTACCTTTTTCTTGCTCTTCTTATTTCCACAGTCTTGAGCAATGTGACCATAACCCTGGCATTCGTAACACTTCATGCCCTTAGACTTGTTTTCTTTCTTTTTCTTCTCTGAAGATTTCTCTCCTTTGACTTTCTCAATCATCTTCGTCTTTCTTTGCTTGCTATCTTTCTTTTTGAAGAATTTTCTAATTTTCTTGGTATAGATAGCAATTTCTTCAGGATAAGGGATTGACTCATCATTACTAGAGGAGGACTCGTCTTCCTTCACCATTTTTAGGGCAACTCCTCTAGACTTTGGTTTGATCATGTTGGCTTCATAAGTCTGCAAGAAGCCAACTAAATCTTCTACCCTCATTGAATCAACATCTCTTGCCTCCTCGATTGTGGTAACTTTGGCTTAAAAAGACATAGGTAGGGATTGAAGAATCTTGCTTACGATCTTTCAATTGGAAATTTGTTCTCCAAGGTTAAAGCTTGTATTGACGATGTCGCTGAGCTTCGCATACAAGCTATCAAATAGTTCATCTTCAGACATCTTCAAGTTTTCAAATTCAGAGGTTATTTTCTGGACCTTGGACTTCTTCACTGTGGAATTTCCTTCATGAGTCAACTCAAGAATTTTCCAAGCTTCCTTGGCAATCTCACAACTTGAAATTCTTCTAAACTCATCTACAGATATGGCACAAAAAATAGAACTCAAGGCTTTGTAATTCCATTCTGAATTTTCTTGCTCAGTCCTGGTCCACAAATCTATAGGCTTTTCAACCATCATGTTGTCCACAGAATGAGTTGGTTTTACCAAACCTTTTTCAATGGCCAGCCAAACATTGACGTTCAATGAGATTAGATGAGTTCTCATTTGAACCTTCCAATACGCGTAGTTGGTGCCATTGAACTATGGGGGTCTCGTCCTCGAACCGCCTTCTCTAGGAGGATCCATCAGAAAATAATAAGATCACATTTTGTTCTAAAAAATGTACCTGATTCGATACTAATAGAAATTTCGTAATATGCTGATGAAGATCCCAATCGATCAATCATACACATAAGAATGAAGAAGGCAAGATAGAAAGAACGAGGAAACCCACACAGGAAAACCTCAAACAAAACTTTCACTAATAAACAAACGTTGGTTACAAACTCAAATCTTGATAGATCGACTCCTTGATTCTATACTCTGTTGACATTTGCTCGACTCCTCGATTCACCAACTTCTTTAGCGAAAGCCCTTCGACTCATCGAAAGGCACGATATTGACTCCTCAGTAGCTTTGCTGAATCCACAGTGTGCTGAATCCTCAGCATCCACAAATCTCAAACCTGAACTCCTTCGGATTGAACATGAACCATGTTGGCTAAGTGATGAAGAGAATAATTGAACTTTCAAGCTTCCAATCTCATGTTTATTCTCTCTCTTTCTGTGTGTATATGTAAACCTTGAAGAGGCTAGAAGATATATATAAACAAACAGATGTAGCTAGGGCTCGAACCAATCAAAACATGCTAGAAAAGCATACCTCACGGGAAGGGCGCACCCATGAGCTTCCCGCAGCATTCTCGAGAATCAGTGCGGTGATCCAGCACGGCCAAATCTCAGAATCTACCTCTCGGCTTTATCCTGTGGCTTCTTGCAGCCATCCAGTGATCTTTCTGCGTAATTCAATTTCGAACCTTGTTTGGCTTTTTCAGGACTTCCAGTAGTATGTAAACACAGCTTTCTTGAGGCCTTTTCACTTTTTTTGACTCAAGACTCTAGTGCCTTAGCCTGCACTAAGTCTAAAGATTACAAAACACTATCTTTAACCATGGATGTGCCAATATACAATTTTAACCTTAACAAAAAGATACCACTAATGCTTGGTGTGACTTGGAGGATATAGGAGTGAGATCACCATTACACTTGTAGTTGAGAGGATCAAACAGGGCGTATTTACCCCCAGTACAGTTCATAATGTACAGGGATGAAAAGAAGTTATTCTTCACAGTCCTCAAAGGTGTTAGGGTGCTCGATGGATATTATTCTGATATTTGGAGACATGTCAACATGTAAGAGATGACTCTAACTGGTTTAAAGAGCCATGATGTCATATTCTTATGCAATAATTGATCTCTATTGCCATTCATTGACGCTTGTCGAAGAAGGTTATTAAATCGTTGATTGAGCTCAACAACTTCATTAGGCATTTGTGCTTGAAGGTTAGCTGCAAAATGATTTACAAATTCTCAAGGATCGGATTATGCTGACCTTTTGTCATCTCAATATAATATTTCCACCTACCTTTTTCGACATGATGGTACACTTGACAATACACTTGGTGGAATTAGCTATATTCGAGGGTCCTTGTCAATTTTGATGGATATACCTGATTAAAAGATATCTCAAGATCTTTGAAGTAGTATGTTTACAATAGGGCTTATCTCGAGGCATTTATGACCAAAAAGGTATTTGATGGAAGAGTGTACCAATTTTTTTGCTGTGTGTGGGCCATGTCAAAACAAAATTAACTTGGCCCTAACAATTCACGAAGGTCCAGTTGGGGATGCAACATCTTTTAATCTTACCAATAATTTGTGAGTTTAAGCTCATCGATATGTGTCACTCAACGCGGCATCACTTCGGCTATTCATTCAATAAGTTGTTATCCTATGATTCCAACTATAGTTTAACTCATTTACCAGTTAAATATCAATATTACTAAATAATTTCTGTAATTTTTCTTGACAGGAAACACCTAATCAAAATAAAGCAGAGGTTATCGGGGGCAGTTGAGCATGTAGTATATAGTGAACATTTTTAACTTCTTTCACGTATGGTTTAAAGAGTATGTAAGACAAAAGTCAGGTTTCAAATTGTTTATTTATACATTTGTGCTTGTTATTTGCATCCTGACTCAATTAAACATGCAATCAAGTGCACAACATGTGCAGAATGTCTGTTAAACCTCTCTCTGGCAAAATACTTACACTAGCGGATAGACGGTTTACCTTGGTACATTATTACAGAGCTTATAACATTAATGGGCTTCAGTTTTGTACCAAGGAGTTGGATGATCGATGGGCAATTTAGAATTGTAGGGTACCTCTCAATGCTGATACCTTAAGTCTTTCAAGCCAAAAGGACAGCAATCCTCGTGTGGAGGTATGTTCATTATGGACTGCTTATAGATGCTATCGAAATTAGATATAGTAACTTACATAAAGTTTTAATGTTCAAGTGTCAGTGGGTAAACCCTAAGCACAGTTTTAAACACGATGATTATCAATTCACACACCTCATGTACAAAGAGGATCAAATCAACAATGAACCATATATTCTAATATCCCAAGCTAAATAAGTTTACTTCATTGAGGACCCTGTAGATCCAAATTAGTATGTTGCAATCAAAATGTCAAGAAAATGGGTATTTAAGATCAATTGCGGTAATTTGAAAGTAGAGGGGTACCCACTATAAGAGCTAAGTGATACTGTCATGCCAGCTTGTTAATAAGATGCTGACTATGTTAGAGAAATGGTTACAGTTAAATTTATAGTTGCATGACATACTTGACTATTACATTATGTCTTATTTCATATTCTTTGGGTATTCGTAACATATATATGATTAGTGATATCTATTAAATATAGTTTTTGAATTAATGCATCTTATAATACATAGGAGTTACTATATAGCACGTGGTAGGAAGAGAGATCATCCACTTACCATAAGGGAGTAGTTGTGCTTGACTTGTGCACATGTAATGGTTGCGACTGCAGTGGATGTAGAGCCCCATGTCGATCCCAAAGCCACTTAGCCCCTTAGCAATACTTAGCCTCAAATCGATTTTGATCCCACACAGGCCCCCAATCCCACAAGCCCTAACTAGAGTCCAAGCCCATTTAGCCCACTCCCATACCTACTTGTACCCCCAAGATGCAAACCCTATAGCCATCGGCTTCAATGCTCTCCCCTAACCCTCCATCACCTCTTGTATCTATGCCATTGATGTCCTCTTTTTAGGTTATCTTGCTCACTACTTTGCTCACCCCTTAACCCTACTACTTTACTCATGTCCCCCTCTTTAGGGACAGGCTCTACCTGACCTCTTCCACCCACTACCAGCCATTAGCTGTAGGCATCGCACTGCACTGACGTCCTGTTAAGTACCCCTACCCACCACTGCATCCACATTGATGGGAGGCCCCCAAGTGCACCCAATGTCTACACTGGATCCTGATACCTCAACTGCATCAGGTATATACATTTTATTTATACATAAAACTGCTAATTAACTTCTAATATTATTAAAATTCATAGATTGGGCTCATTTATTCAATAATTAATATAAATAATTGTAGGATCTTCGAATACCACGTAGCCTCTCGTGCTATGAAAAGTCCTACCACCCCCTACAGGGTTGGGTAGTGGCTAGCCTCGTCAGGTTGAGTTCAGTTGCTACCACCACCTTGTGAGAGAGTCATGTAGCAACCAATTAGGCAGTTGGGTATGATGGTTCGTGATGGACGCGTCATGTTCTTGTCTATCATTGATTGGGCAATAGTGCCCATCGAGATTTTAGACCATATTTGGCGAGCGGTTATGATAAACAAACTTAATATATTTTAATTAAGACATTTCGTATGTAATCTTTTCACTACTATATCGTAAAATACTTAATTAAAATAATGTAGTTGATTGCCCTCATGAGTTTCGACCAATCTGTATGGCCAAGTGTCGGAAGATATGGAGGGACCACAAGTGTAGCGTGAAAAAGAAGTACTTCACACAACTCAAGGAAGCATCGGACATCTTCCAATGGTGTCCACTATGTGTGGTCCCAGAGCAGTTGCCAAACCTCATCTCGTACTAGTCTAGCGACGCAACTTAGGTATAATTTAATTACAGTTTTAAATTTATTATATTTGAGTTTTTGTTTACAATTGTTATTAATTAGTTATAATTATTCGAACGCAGGCTGAGTCAACGATGAACTTAGCAAATTAAGCAAACCTTAGCCTACTACACACAACCGGGGAGAGGTATATCCAAGATATATAGCTGTATTTAAATTCATTACAAATTTTATTTATTGTCCACATTAGTAATTATTGCATATTATATACATAATTTAATTTCCTTTGGTGCATATGCTGGCAGAGGGGATCCTAAACAATCAACTTCACGTACTCGAGGGGATGTGCGATTCCCACCACCCCAACATGTAGGTGATCATTGAGCAGGTCCAGGCATGCCTGGCTAAGCTTTTGGAGACTAAGCGGGACTCGATTGAGAGGCATAATGTCATATTTGCTGAGGTCACAAGTTGGGATGGCCACGGCTATACGCATGGTATGAGTAGTGGCGTACCCAAAGATGCACAAATGAGGACATCGAAGCCTTCATTGCTACTCTCTTAGACACCTTCTGGGCAGACTTACATGATTAGCTCTAGGCCAAGCTTTGGGACAAAGTACGAGTTGAGTTCTAAGCCGAGGTTCGTGCTGAGCTGCTTGCCTCAGTTTGAGCTGAGGTTCGAGATCAGGTTTAAGCTAAGGTCCTCGACGAGTTCTGTGCTGAGATGTTTCAGCGTATGGACTATACATTGGATGAACTACGGGCGACGTTCCATGACTCTTGACATCTCAGTCAGGTGACAAGTTGGACTATACATTGTTGTTTTGTTTTCACACAGAGAATATAACTTAAAATTTTGAACTGTTAAATGTAAGATACGAATGATGACACCGAGCCACACCAGCGTTCAAGACGTGGAGACAATCATGATGAGGTATAATTTTAATTATTTGCAACTGCATAAATATATTCTAGTTCTAGAAATTCCATTAATTATTTACAATTGCATAATTATTTACAACTATTTATAGTTTATAATATAGAGTTGGACATAGACGTTGATATTCTGTTCATAGAATTAAAATGTCGAGTTGAATATAAATGCTCGAAATTTAGGATTCCCAAAGTAGTTGTCGAACATAGGCTAAAACATTAATGTTAAACTTAGAATTTAGGAATCAATTGCTTAAATTGAGCATGCAACGTCCAATCTAAATGGAACTCGACGGGTAGCAAGTTCTAGGCATTTAGGATTAACAAATCGCATGGGAATTCGAGCATTGGATCACTCGGAATGGCCAGAGTAGTTTCTAGTTAAAACTTGAAACTTAGAATGTGCCACGTAGAAGTAAACAATTCAAACCAAGCATACAATGTCTGATCTAAACAAAACTTAATGAGTAGCGAGTTCTAGACATTTAGGACTTATAGGAACGAACCACGTAGGGATCCGAGCGTCGAATCGCTTTGAATGGCCTAGAGTAATTTCTAGTTGAACTTGAAACTTATAACATTCCAAGTAGGAGGTAAACAGCTCAAACCGAGCATACAACGTCCGATCAAAACAGAACTTGATGAGTAGCGAGTTTTGGGCATTTAGGACTTGTAGGAATGAACCATGTGGGAATCTGAGTGTCTAATCACTTGGAATGGCCTAGAGCAGATTCTAGTTTAAACTTGAAACTTAGAACGCGCCATGTAAGAGTAAACCACTCAAACCGAGCATATAGTATTCGATCTAAACAGAACTTGATCAGTGGCGAGTTCTAGGTATTCAAGATTTACAGAAATGAACCGCACAAGAATTTGAGTGTCAGATCGCTCGGAATGGTGCAAAGTAGTTTCCAGTTGAAACTTGAAACTTAGGACATACCACGTAAAAGCAAATAGCTCAAACTAAGCATACAACGTCTAATCTAAACGGAACTTAATGAGTAGCGAGTTCTAGGCATTTAGAACTTACAGGAATGAGTTGCACAAGAATCCGAGCATCAAATCACTCAAAATAGCTCAGAGTAGTTTTTAGTTGAAACTTGAAACTTAGAACATGCTATATAAGAGTAAATAGGTCAAACCGAGCATACGACATCTGATCTGAATGGAACTTGATGAGTAGCGAGCTCTAGCAATTTAAGACTTGTGAGAATGAACCCCATGGAAATCCGAGCATCAAATTAAAGAAGATATTAAAATTAGTGATGGGTACCCCCATGAGCATCTCCTTAGTGTGGCAACCATATCTTCTACCACGCCCCCGTGGTATGCAGATACTGCTAATTATTTAGTGATTACCAAAATTCCTAATGAATGGAGCACAAAGGACGAGAAGAAATTTTTACAGAACGCTCGAATATTCTTATAGGATGATTCATATTTATTTAAATATTGTTCTGATTAAGTTATTCGATGATGTATTCCTGATTGGGATGTTCCTGGTATCTAACAAATCTACCATTCTCAAGCATATGGTAGCCACTTCTCCACAATGAAAAGATCTTCTAAAATTCTACAAAGTGGTTTCTATTGGCCCACTCTCTTCAATGACATTCAAAGCAATCAATGTCAAAGATTAGGGAGCCTAATGAAACATGATGCCATTATCTCCTATTCTTATTCTTTAGGTTTCTATTGTTAGGGCACTGATTTCATAGGACTCTTTCCTTTGTTGTTTGGATATGAATACGTCCTTATAGGGGTGGACTACATATCCAAATGGGTTGAGGCTAGCACAATACGGACTAATGACCACAAGGTAGTACTTAAATTCTTGTATGAAAACTTCTTCTCGAGATTTGGAGTTCTTAGAACTATCATTAGTGATGAAAGGAAATATTTCTATGACAGACCAATTGGAATGCTTATGGAAAATATGGTGTAGTCCATAAGGTAGGCACTTCTTACCATCCTCAAACAAGTGGTCAAGTAGAGCTTGCCAATCAAGAGATCAAACAAATCTTAGAAAAGACAATTAATCCTACCCGTAAAGACTGGTCCTTGCATTTGGTTGACTCCCTGTGGGCATATCGTATAGCTTACAAGATAATAATGGTGACCAACCCTGAAATGTGTTCGAGTTCTACCTCTCAAGTGCAAGAGGGTGGTCATAGTCTTACTCAGTGAGAACTGAGGTCATCTCCACAGGGAGGGCTTTATTAAAAGCTCTAAACTTATTCTCTTAGTTAGTAGGTGAACCTAACTTAACCTAAACTAAATTTGGATTATGGGAATGCTTAGATATGGGTTCGTTTGAGGATGGTGAAGTGAAGGAATTAAACTAAAACAAAAAGCATTAGAAATAATATTAACTAAAACAATCTTGACTACAAGCCAAATCCTGTATTGGGGTGGCAATGGTTCTTTCAAATACATTAATAACTCAACTCAACAAATGCACATGCATTGTTGGGTCGGAAGATATTCTTTAAAATATGATTTGTGGAAATCTCAAAGTAATTAGAGGCTTTTGAAAATAATTTAGGTTCACCGGGACATTGAATCAAACACCTAGTGTGCACAAGTGCAACCAAGCTTTGATTATAACATAAGTGAGCCAATTTCGTAGGGAAGCCTATATTTTGGTTTAGAAAATAAGTTCTAAGTCACTGGGCCATTGAATTAAGCACTTGATATGCATAAGTAAGAACTCGTTACCAAGTGAAGATTGTAATACGGGTAACTTGATTTCATAGGAAAACATAATTTGGGTTTTGGAAAATAAGACTTTGACTCACCGAGATATTGAATCGAACACTTGATGTGCACAAGCGAAAACTTGTAACCAAGCTACGGTTGTAACACAGGCGAACAGGTTTCGAAAGAACCCTAACTTTACCAAGAGATTTCAATTGAAAGCCAAAACAAATGTTTTCATAAAAACCATTTGCATCCGATTAAACCAAAACCAACCACAATACTTTCAATGGCTTGAAGCCAAGAATAAAACTAGCCTAATATAGTCATAGCGAAATCACAAAGAAGAAATAGGAGACATGCCATTGAAACAAAATAAGATTAAACGCATAAAGAGAAAAAGCTGAATACTTAACTCAAAATTAAAATATGAAAGTAAAACTTACAAATAGAGTAGCAATCTTGAACAACGAACTTGAAAACTTTTAACTCTAACCCTAGAAAAGTCTTTAAAAGAAAAATCCTCCAAAAAAAAAAGTCTTCTAAAAGAAAAAGTCTCCCCATTTTATGTTCTAAAACTCCCCTATTTATATAGGGTTATGATGAAGGACAAAATAGGTAATTCATTTCGAGTAAAGAAAACCAAAAGTCATGGAGGATGGGCATCGATGATGGATTTATGACCCTACTATTCGATGAAAGTCCTCAATGAGTAGCTCCACTCAACAGTTCCAATCCTTCTCTTGGTGGGCACCCATCTGATGAATAGTGGGGTGCCTATGGTAGATGTGGGGCGCCCATGGTCAAGGTGGGGCGCCCGTCTACAACCACAGTGAATAGTGCTTATTAGACAGCTTTCTGTCCCTGACTTTTGATGCGATTTTGACCCTCAAGATGATTGATTTGGGCTTTGGCTAAAACACAAAAGTTGTAGCCCTTCAAGTTTCGTTTCTAACCCAAAAAGAATTGCACCACTTTGAGTTGTGATGAAAAAGTTATGGTTGGAAAACTGAGAGGGTGTTGAGTTAGAACTTCAACTGCACACCACTTCAACCATTTTGAACTTCGAACTATTTCCTTCTCCTTGGCAGCCATGGTAATCTTATGCCTTGGGATAGCTCTTAGGAAGTTGAAGAAGTCTTGGGAGTGTTTGGACTTTTCTTGCACTTTCTTTATTCTAGCTTGCCTTGGCTCCTTCTCACATGCAACCTTGGCATTGTTTGGGCCAAAAGCTTCAAGTTATATTACCTAAAAACACACAAATAGCAATAATGCATGGAAATTAGATAATTAAGCTAATACCTCACCATTACCAAGCATAAGTGCATAATTAGCTTACTCAAAGGATATAGAATCGCATAATACTGCAAGCTAATCAAATGGGAATGTCACCTTACCGCCTCGTTTATAGTAAAGCCTGTCATTTACCCATCAAACTAGAACATAAGGCATATTAGGCCATTGAGCAATTCAATGCTAATATTGAAGAAGCAGGACTTCATCGTAAACTCCAACTAACAAAGATGGACGAGCTTCAGAACGATGCATATAAAAATGCAAGAATTTCCAAAGAAAAGATAAAAAACCTTCATGAAGAAACAAACTTTACATAAAGGTCAGAGAGTACTTTTATACAAATCACAGCTTCACCTTTTTCTAGGAAAACTATAATCCAAGTGGGTAGGACCATTTATTGTAGTGAAAGTGTTTGAGCATGGAGCAATCAAGATTGAAAATCCAAAAAACAAGAATTGTTTCAAACTAAATGGCCACTGTCTTAAACCATACTTAGAGAATTTCATTGCTACTCTTGAAACATGGGATCTTGAGGAACCCTTACCCTTTGAATGAAGTTCATAGCCTTCTCATTGTTGTTGTACCTTAGTTAGGAATTAGCATTTTATTTAAAAAAAATTTACATTTGCTGTCCGGATGCCATTATGCCATCCTGATGCTATTATCTAGTATGTTTAGCTAAAATTTGGGCCCTAAATTTTTGCACTTGCCGTCTAGATGGCATCACACCGTCTGGATGCCATTTAATAGGTTGAGTAGGAAATTTGGGTTAAAATTTCTAGCTTTGCTGTCCGGACACCACCACGCCGTTCGGATGTAGTGCACGGATTTCTAGCTAGAACCCCTTTTACAGTTTCAATTCGTGAGAATCTCTTCTTTCAAACCCTCTCCTCAAATCTCTTTTTTCAGTTTTCCAAACCATTGGAAAATTGAATCCGTGTGAATCAAATCAAAATAAAGGTTCAATTTAAAAAGTAAAAGAGGACCAATCAAGTTCTTCACAAGAATCTCCCAAAGCTATCCACCCTTGTGGTTGTCATATCCTCGAAACCCAAGTGTTAGTGTCCAATGGAATGTATTAACATTCGAAATTCATGAAATTTTGATTCTTTTACTTTTGATACAAATTTCTTTAAGTTTTTCTTGAAATATTTTTACAAACCTAGTGTTCGTTGAGACTTTGTGTTGTGTATTTGCTAGTTCTTAATGAAATTGAGTTTTTGAATATCTTTGAACCAAATAAAGCTGTTCTAAAGTGAGAGTTCTTAATTAATTCAAGGGAAATTTTAGATTTATTTTTCATCCAAAATTCAAAAATGCAAGAATATTTTATAAGTGATCAAGAACTCCATTTGGATGGTTCAAAGATATTGAAAACCAAGGCATAAATAGCATACTCGCCTGTGAGGTTTTGCATTGATCATTCTAGAAGTGTAAAACTCATAAATTTTTATGGCACTACTATGGATCCACTTATGGGATCCATCTTTTTAGTTTTGCCTAAGAATGAAATACAATTGGGTGGTAAATTTTAGTTTGGGCCACCATATGTGTTAGGTGGACTTAGGATCTTGTACACTACCCGATTGTAGATATTCAAACTAAATTTTATTTTGATTACATAATTTTGTACAATTGTAGAACTATGGGTCCTTGAAAACTCTAGCTCACCAAAATATTACTCAAATAGATTATGATGATCATAGATTCTCATCTAAGAAGAATAAGACTAATTTTGGGAAATTCTAGGAGAAGAGAGTGATAGTATTGAAACAATTTTAGGAAATTGAGGACTTTAGGGAGGAGGAATTTGGTTAGTACCAAAACTTTTCAGAAAGTGAATGGCTAAATTATGCTTACATTTGATTAAATTGTATCCCTGAGATTGTGAGAGAGTTTTGTGTTAACCTTACTACAAAAAGAGTTGATGAAGAGGCGGATGGAGATGTCATACATAGCTAAGTGCAATGAGCCAAAATAGACATTATCCGACCCATTTTGCATGACTTCTTAATCTACCTAGACCAAACACACCTGATTTTCTATATGCAACTAGTGACATTCCTTCCATGCAAACCATAGCTAATGAAATTTTTTTAGAAGAAGTAGAGTGGCCAGTTAGGGGTCAAGTCAAGGTAACTAAGTTGAACAATAATTATTGGCCCCCTACATATGTTTAGTTGCTCCAGTTTACTACTTTTAAGATGAACTGCTGAATGTGGTGAGCATTGGGCCCATCTTCTATATGCTATAAGCACCTGGAAAGTGATAGATTTACCTTTATACTTGTGGGAACATTTAAATGACTTTCAGCAACATCCTAAGAGATAAGGAGGTATTCCATTCGGGGGCTATCTCACCCAAGTGATTAGGAGCCATCAAGCATTACTACTTGGTGATTTACAAGGCATTCCAGCATCGAGTGTTCTAAACTTTCACTCATTTATTAAAAGAAGGTTATCTTCTCAGAGGGGCAGGAAGAGGCAAGCAATTGAAACGCATCTAGACATAAGGGGTAGTTCTCAAGCTAGAGCAGAAGAGCATGAAGAAGTGGAAGAGGTCACTAATCAACAACTTGAAGAAGCTTCGAAGCCAAAATGCAAGACTTGAATGGCTCAAAGTGGTGACTAATGAAAACAATCAAATTCTCTAAAGTATATATGACGACCACTATGGGGTTGGAGCACCTTTGTGACTTATGAAAATAATCAAATTCTTTGAAGTATGTATGACTACCACTAAGGGGTTGAAGTACCTTTCCCACTACCACAGTAATTGGCAGATTTCTAATTCTACATTTAGGTGGTTTGTTTAGGTGGTTTCATGAGAGTTTAGTGAGTTAAATTTTGTGACTACTATTTTGTACTCCTAAAACTCTGTCTTTTGATGATTATGTGGATAGGATTTGAGTTTACGCCCGAAATCTCACTCTTATTTTGTAACCTAAAAACTCAACATTTGCTTTATATCAGTCATTATCTATGTTTACTTCACCCCATGTTTACTTTTATGCTTTGCTATTTTATATCTTATCTCTTTATGGTTGATAGCTTAATTGGTTATGCATAGTATTAAGTTTACTTTGAATTTATTATTAAGAATAGGTTCATTATGTTTGACATAACTAACATTAAAGATAAGAAGAGAGAGAGTGACTACTGCCATTTTAACACGAGTTTCACTGACGGGGATGACTTATCAGATTTTGACTTAGACACTTGGCTAGTTGAAGCTTTTGTGGAGGGCAATATATTACCTTTATCTCTTCACCACCCACCATTATTTTTTATAGCACCACACCAATTTTTTGAGGCACAATGGTGGGATGAGGTTGACCTTGAAATGCTAGTCCAAATGGAATGGACTGAGATTGATATAGCTATCGAGTGGCCTGATGCACCAACTTTAGATTCTGAGACTGACATTACACCTGACCCTGACCATGATGACATGCTGGCCCTCAAGGATATACCTCATTCTAATACTGATAGAGAAGATGATGACAACGACTCTTTCCCTACTTTAGATTTCGATAATGAGGCAACCAAACCTTTAGAGGTTCTTAGAGGTTCATATGCATTGTTAGGTTGAATATTACTCCAATCTGAGGTAATATTTAACCTTTCCATATTCTGCCTTTCATATGTTACATGTTTTAATTTTTTTTTTAGAAATTATTCATGCATAAAGTTGGGGCGAGGGAGCCATTTTGAGGAAAACATGCCTATTTTTTCTTCATGCTACATCATGCATTCCATCATTTCAAACTCTCACTTGTAGTTGGGACTACACATTGGGACGATGTAACCTTTAAGTTAGGGGGTATAGGCATATGCAGGTATAATGACCAAAATTTTGTTTAAAAAAAAAAAAAAAACTCAATTTAGTATAAAAGAGAACTCATATGTATGAATTGACTAGTTTCAAATTAGTATTAATTAGGAAAAGAATGAATGAGTTGATTTCATTTTTAGGCAAGGAATAAAATTTAAAATGAGCATAAAATCTTTTCTAAGATATGAAAAACTTACTAGTTAAATTGTGAGAATGAGAATGTGTTGAGGATTAGAGTTTATGAAAACTGATTGTCCAAGTATGCCAAGATAGAGGTGGAGATTCAAAAGCACCTTATAATTTGTAAGCTTTAGAGCCTTATCATTCTTTTTGAGAGATTACATAATTTTTGCAAAATTCTTTCATGTCATCTTTTTTTTATAGCTTCATAACATTATCTTGCATTGGTATGAAATACACAAGATACTTTATTTATTTTATGCACTTGGATTAATGCTCTGAAAAAATGTTATTAGCCTTTAGAGTGATGTTAGGCCCTGTTTGAATAATTTGAGCCTTCACCCTATCATTGATTACTTTGTCCTAGGATCTAACTTGAAGCCTTATTAAAATAAAGAGTGAATTTTTCTTTGTTTCAACCACAATTCGAAGACCCTTTTACCTTGATTATCAATACAAGCCAACCCTTGCATGTCATAGGGAATTAGAGTAGATTGTGATGAGGTATGGAAGGAAAGAGCTATTAGATAAAAAAAGGATAGTGGAAAACAAAATGAAAGTTCCCTTCCAAAAACAAACATTAATTTTTTTTTTCAAGTTAGGACATATCGATTCATGAGTTCATCATCATCAGTCCTATACATAATAATAGAGAAAAATGAGAGAAGAAGGAAATCCTTAACAAGATTTAAGTCTTGATTCTTGAGTATGCGGGAAAGTAGAAAAAAGGAAGTTGGAGGAAGGAATGAAATTAAAGCATTGTACTCTTTAAATCCCTAAGACATGTACTTTATACTCCCTATCTTTCATTTGTTAGACTAATACCCCTAGCCAAGTTATAACCTTTTAAAAGATCTAACGGACTTTAGGTGAAAGACATTTTAAAGAAGCATTGATTCAGTTTGTATAATAGAATAAAATTATCTTGATTTGTGCATTGATACATTCTTCTATAAAGCTATCATCACTCAAGTATACCTTAATTCTTTCATACTTTGATGAGGTTCAATGCATAAACTTATGTTTGTATTCTTGAATGAACCAAGAGTGAAACCTTGTCTCAGAGTGAATTTATTGGTTGAGTGACCAACCTGGTGAAGTTTGGTGTCAAAGCTGCTGTTTTTAGGTTATATTTGGCAATTGGTTTGAGTAAATTATATGAATTGATATATTTAAGTTTAAATGATTGAAATTGATTAAGTTTGATATATCATGAAACGATTTTATTTGATTTTTAAGTAATATGACTTGTTCACAATTGAATTTGACCCTTGATTTTTTTTTCAACCAATTGATACTTGGTTTAAAACTAGTTATGGGATTTGTGGGTAGTTCTAGTTTAAAGTTTCATTGCTCGAGACTAGCAAGGCTTAAGTTTGGGGGTGTGATTACACTTGAAAAGTGTAATCATAAGTCTCAGTTTAAGTCATAAAGCATGCATTTATCAATTGATTATGAGAGATTTGTTTAATTTTAAGGATTGACTATTTTTATTTATAAAATGTAGAGAAAATTCGAAAATCATTGAGATTAGCGATGATGGAGAGGATGAAAAAGTCTTTACTGTCCAAACACTTCGATGTTCTGCTTGAACAGCAGCAAAGCAGCAGCGGGCAAGTAATAACAAAAACAAAAATCAAAGGAATTAATAATAATGAGGCATAAGAAGTTGTTAAACCGGATCAAAAATGGAAAAGAAAAGAGGAGAAACAGCATAGATGGAGCAGAATGAAAGGGGATGAAGAATACAAAATTTAGTCTTATCATCCAAACAACAATCTGGCATCTGGACGCCAGTGTCTAGTAGCCTTTTATTTTGACACTTAGAAAACTTTCAAATTTGTTTAGATAAAAAATTTTGTTCCTATACAGACGCGACGGCTTAGAATGAATCCGTGTTTTTTTGTTTAACCCTGGGGTTTGATGTCTATATATACTTTCTTTTGCTCAGGCTTGCAGACAGCTTTTGATATTATTCTTTTATAGTTTTTAGGGTTTTTCATATTGCTTCATTATTGATTTTGATGCATTCATACATTAGAATAAAGGATTATTCATCAGACTTCTCAGAGATTTGAATAAGGATTCAATTTTCGTTAATGCAATCTGTTTTCTTTACTTTATTCTCGTTTATTTATTGTTCTTATTTATGTTTGATAATGCTAGGCTAGAATTTTTTTTTCTTTGATTCAACCTATCAATGATGGTTAACCTTGCATGTTAGGGTTTTTATTTTCTAAATCATTTTATTTCTTTTCAAAAAACTTTTGAAAATGTATAATAACGATCATATTTCCTAGAAATCCATGATGATATTACACGATTAAAATGTTCATATATTTTTGGAATTAAATAAAATATATTTGGACCAAAGATGAATTGATTGAATGTCTTTCTAGTTTTCCTTTCCTAAATGTAAATTCAAAATTTTGCTTTGGAAAATCATTTTAAAAATAATATCTTTTGATTTATTATTCCTAAATGTGAATCCTAAACTGAGATAAAACTTGCATTTAATTTGATAATAAATAATCTACCCGGATTTGTAGGTTGAGTCAAGGCATTTAACTTGTTATTCTTTAAGTTTCATTCATATTACTTAATTTAATTTCAATTGCTTACTATATCAGAATTACTTAGCTCTTAGAATATTTATTTCCAATTTAGTAGTTAAAATGTTTCTTTTAATTTTCATTTAATAATTTCTGAAATCAATTATCAAAAATCCTTCTTATTGAACCTAATTTACTTTTCTGCACTTAGGGACATGGATTTGGTTAACTTAGAAACTCTAGGATTTGGAAACCCTAGCTTCCTTGATGATACGATCCTGCCTCACCAGGTAAAACTATACAGTATACCTTTGCACTTGAAGATTATTTTTAACTGCATTATTTTGAGGCTGTCGATAATATATATTTGTTTGCTTTCTACCATTATTTCCAACTCCAAACAGAGTTCTAATTATAATCATGGCATAAAAATTATTTGAGTCGTATTTGAAACAAAATTTTATCTAAGAAAAATAAAAAATATAGGTTTTCTTGAATAATGTTAGAAAATGAAAGGAAAAAGACGTGATTAAAAAAAACAAAATTAATGAAATTAAAACAATACATTAAGGAATATATTTTATGTTATTATTTTTTTAATGCAAACAAGGATCAATATGTATTTGAAATTTTATATTTCCATCCTTTCTTTCTATAGTTTTTCCTTCTTCTTTCTTTTTCCTCATCCATCCTTACTCCAAATACACCCTAAGTGTTTGAAGAAACATACATTATATGCCTTTTCTTACTTTTTTTGTTCTATTTTTTTAAAAAGAAAAAATAGAAAGAAGACATTTCCGGTTCCACCCCTCAAGCCTTATAGGCTCTTAATTATTAAAATTATCCCATTTGGATTTAAGATTTAACAATAGAAACTCTCTCCTATATAGAGTCCTTATGAGATGGTGAAAATAAAAAAGAGTTACTTGTGGTTATTTATTTATTGAAGGACAAACCAAACCCAAAAAATTAAGGTATTTCCTTGAAAATAGAAAAAATAAGTTAGATGGATGTGAAACCTTGTCAACAGTGATGACCACATTTTATTTAGTTATAAAAGCTTGTGGATAATTTAATTTAAATTTAAAATTGTATAACTAAATTGAAGGGAATGACCAAACAATGAGAATTTGATGAATTGGGTACATTTAGCTGCACAAGTGGATTTTTACTAGGAAGACATGCACTTGCTATGTTATTATTACATAACATTGCTACTGTTACATAAATTGTAAGGTTTTTTTAGTGAAAAATCTATACAAAATCATAAATTAAATATCACAAATTTGAATATTTCCTAAATTGAAGAGATGAAAAATTTTGCATGTTTCCTAAATTGAAGATTTTTCAAGTTGGCAAATTTCCAAAAGACCATAACCACAATATTGCAACAAGTCTAACCAGAGTGAAAAAGAAGATTGCACAGATTAGGAAACACACACGTAAAAATCCAGTGTACCTCGCAAATAGCATGTAGAAAGTGCACAGCTGCGCCACATGGGCGCTGGGAGCCCACAGGATGCATGCAGGTTCAACCTTTTGGCAGTAAACCCCGCAGGGAGCGCGCATGGAAACTGATGGTTCAAGAAAATCACTTCATGGAAGATTTTATTTCTATTTAGGAAATCTATTTATATATTTGAGTCCTAATTGGAATAGAATTTTGTAAGTCTATATATACACCCAAGCTTAATGTATGATCTGGAACTGAAGGGGCATATTATAATGTCTTGTGAGAGAGAGAATTTTTTCTTGTGAGCTTATAGGTCTTTCTCTTACTTTCCTTATTCTTAGTTGAGTCTGTTCACTTTCTAAGGAATTAGAAAGTTTGTTCCATTTGGTCTAGGTGTGTCGAGGATTCGAGCAAGTGCTTGAAAGAATTCATGCAAGGAGTCATAGAGATTTCGAGTGTTTACTTGTAACCTAATTATATAGTGGAAGTTTGGATGGTCTTCGAAATCAGACTGAAAGTTTTACCTTTACTAGTTGGTAAAGGGTTTCTTTGTTACCAATCTTGTGTTCATTATTTTTGTGATTGGTTGATTGATTTAGGTGATTCGAAAATTTTCAATTGGTATTAGAGTGGGTCACGCTATGTTCTTGAGTGTGATCTTTATTTCCAATCGATGGATGCACCACGTGAGAGAGGCTCAAGTTCAAGATGACCATGGTTCGATAATACTAATTATTCGTATTGGAAGGTACGTATGCAAGCTTATCTATTGTCCATACTTTATAAATTTTGGTTAGCTATTATTCAAGGATGGACTAAACTGCACATGAAGCTGAGGGTAAGACTGTTTCAAAGCCAATTGAATCTTGGACCAAGTCAGAATAAGATGGTTCTGAATAGAATTTCAAAGTGTTGAATAACATCTTTGCTGTCGTCCGTCTAAATGAGCTTTGCAGAATCTCAAGTTGTCTAAGCGCAAAAGAAGCTTGGCTTATTCTTCAAAATACACACGAAGAAAACCTACAAGTGAATAAATCAAACTTCAAAAACTTACATAAAAATTTGAAGCCATCAAGATGAATAGTGATAAGATGTTTGAAGATTTCTATGTTCATCTAAATCATATTGTAAATTCTTGCCACAACTTTGGAGAACCTATACCTAATTTCAATGTGGTAAGTAAAATTTTACGTTCTCTTCCTCATTCTTTTGATGCTAAAGTTACCGCAATTGAAGCAGTCAGGGATGTAGATGAGATGAAGATTGAAGAATTAGTAGGATCTCTTCAAACTTACAAAACAAACATGCTCAAATCAAAAAAGGTCTCTAAAGGAATTGCACTT
Organism: Vitellaria paradoxa; assembly: GCA_019916065.1. Taxonomy (NCBI): domain Eukaryota; kingdom Viridiplantae; phylum Streptophyta; class Magnoliopsida; order Ericales; family Sapotaceae; genus Vitellaria; species Vitellaria paradoxa. The sequence continues at coordinate 18,906,104 of CM034243.1, read as the reverse complement.
AAAACTGAGTAAGAAGAAGAAGAAAAGGATTTTGACGATGAAGAATTCAATGACCAAGAAGTGATTTTACTAGCAAAGAAATTTAGAAAAATTCTCAACAAAGCAAAAAAGATTAACAAAACCTCAATGTTAGAATTAAAGTCACAGGGGAAGGAGAAGAAAATCAAAAAGAGTCACAAAAAATCATCAAAGTAACCCCAAGGAATTCAGTGATTTGAATGTCAGGGTTTTGGACACATTGCCCAAGAGTGCGAAAATAAAAAGAAGAAGGAGCAAGTCAAAGTGATAAAAACCACTTTTGATGATGATTCTGACACCAATGAATCTTCCTCTTCCATTTGTTTCTAAGGAAATTCGTGCAGCAAAAGATCCAAAATTTAAGACTTTTTACACTAAAAATATTCTCTTAGATGAAGGTATTCGTTCTTTTAAAGATGAAGGTAATTTTATTGCTATTTTAGCCTCTCACAATTCTTCTGTGGGGATAAAGCCTAAAACCCTAAGTGACACTGAATCTATAGATGAATAATCTGAAGATGAATTTCAAGGTGACGTTGCAAAAGCCTACACCTAAACTTGTGAAGAATACTGTGCTCTAAAGAAAAGCAACAATACACTTGTTCAACAAGCCAACACAATGAGGAAAGAGAGAGATGCCCTAAAAATTCAAAACAAAGAACTCTCAGGTATGTTATCTATGTTAGAGACTGATAAACAACCACAGTGTAAACTTATAAAAAAAGTGGAAAACAAAGTTAGAAGAGAAAGAAAAAGAAGTGAAAGATCTTTTGGAGAAAAACATGGAACTTGGAGCAAAAGTGAAGACAGTTGAAAACATCTTTGATAAGATGAATACTAGCTCCAATGTCGTAGATGAGATTTGGAATAAACAAAAGCCCCATGGAGATAAGTCTGGATTAGGCTACAAAAGTAAAAAGAATGTTCCAGCAGCACCTCCACAAATTCCTGTGACTCCAAAAACTAAAATTCCACATGGCGTAAATCCCCTAAAGAGGAGTGCTCCAAAATTTAAATCACAATCATTCCCCCCTCCAAAGGTGAAAGGTACACACTTTTCTAAGCCCCAAACTTTTGCACCTACTTCTAATCATTGTGGCATTTAAGGTCACATTCAACCAAATTGTCACGAACTTAAAGGTTTACCTTTAAATTATATTAAAAATTTTTCAAAAAATCAAAACCATAAAGTCCGTATGACAAATAGATTTCAAACTTTCACTAATTTTTTTTTGAAAAATCTTTTGCAAAGCCAAATGATGAAAACTTTCAAAAATCAAAAATTTCAAATTTTTATGAAAAGCGTGAGAAAAATAAAAATTTTGACAAGACTATTTTTCTTAAAATTAGGGCTATTTGGGTCAGAAAGAACGACTTGAATGTCGTACACACTCTTAAGAATGTTAAAGGGTTGAGTCTTGATAAGTAGGGAAATTTTTTCATAAACTAGGCGTTGCTTCATTGCTAAATTTTTTTTTCTAGATTTCTTTTAATTTTTGTATAATAATTTTTATGTTAAAAAAAATTTGTTTAGGTTCAAAAATCTGATTTTTTTAAATCCTTGAGTGCCTTTCACTTTGAATCTCTTGAGATATCTTTTGGGTATTTGTGCATATCCTTAATTTTCTAAAAAGAAAAAGGATAGGAATTCATTATTTATTTTGAAGATATTTTATAACTTCTATCTCTTTATATGTGTATCAATCATTCAGTCAAATAAATTTGTAATGGATTAAAAATCTATATTTCTATTTAAATTAAAAAGAAGTGTTTTGGTGAACTTCGTCATAATTTTGATGTGCTTCTTTAATTAAACACTTGACTAATTTTGCATATATATTTTCCTCCATAGATCTTGAATTACTATTTGATGTGCTTAAAAAATGTTAGAGAGCCAAAAAAAAAAAAATCCTATCTTGAAAATGGCTACTGGTGGGATTAGTGAGAAACAGCTTAATAACTCGTTGCTTGTTAATGGAAAAGGTACTTATCCATAAATGTATGAAAGCTGTCAGGACCTTGAAAGATATACACATGAAAATTTGTGGCTAGACAAAAAAAAAATGACAGTATATAAAAAAAAATTGTGGCTGGATAAAAAAAAAAATAAGGTTTGCTTTTAATTCATTTGATACATCAAATGTAACATCTTAATCTAATGATTTGTTGAGGGGGAGCATGTCACGCCCCGAATTTTATAACCTGGGCACGTGAATAAAAGATAAATAATACACATTTTAACAATTTCTTCTGTCATTCGTCAAAGCCATACACACATTCTATGGAGCAATAAAAATAAATAAAACTAAACTTTAAATTTAAATAAATGCCTTAGTCCAAGCCAACCAGGCAATAAGCTCCAAAACAAAATCCAAACAATCTCCATAAAAATAAATAAATCAACAATTTATCTTCACCTCACAAACAAAGGTTTGTTATTATCCACTAAAAAAATAATTTTTTTTTCTAAAGTCTTACGTAACTATATAACAATAAATAAAAATTCTAATTTCTATTCTCAGTAGGCCTGGCACGTGACTCAATCTCATTACCTGCATAACAAACTGTAAAGGGATGAGCACTAATACCATGTGTGCTCGGAACCCTAATAATAATATAAATACAATAATATCCTAACATGCTACTAAGTGAAATAGTTATGCACAAGAAGCAATCTTAAACAACAAATTAAATGAATTTATCAATTTATCTTCGTTACAAGTAATTGTGTTTTAGCATCACATCACATCAAAGAAAACAATTTGATTTCGAGGTACTGTTGCTTGGTTGTCCTATAAAAACAGGACCCAACCAATATACATCATCCTTCGGTGTCTGCTTCCTAGACCGAAGTCTTAGGAATATAATATGCCACTCTTAAGCATCTACTCGTTCGTAGGTTACTAGTCTACTGGAATCGATAACCAACCCCGTGCGGATTTTGGAACTTTCAACCCATGGGTACGTATACCTGATATTTTCAGTACCCCTTAACGCAAAAAAAAAAAATATCATTATATTTCATTTCAAATCCATTTTAATTAATTTCTTCATTTATTCCAGTTTTACAAAAAGATAAAAAATTATTTATATAAATAATATACCTACACAAGCTCACAGTCAGTCAAATCACATATACAAATCAAACAATTCGGCACATTCAAAAATTTCAAAAAAAAAAACAAAAAATAGTCCGTGCTTCAATTACACTTATATGTATATATATATATTAGCAATCCAATTCAAACAATCAAATCACGGTTCTAGTGGACATTCAATTACATATATTTATATATATATATATATATTGAATTTATTAAATGTAAAACAATAAAACGGATTGTTCTAAGGAAGGCAAATGTCAAGGAATTGAGTAATAAAAGAAATCAACTGTGCCAAAGGATTTATTATTATAATAAAAATTATCGTAACACTTTTAAAATTTTGGAAGTTGTTTGATTTAGGAACATATGTATATGATATATATATATATATATATGTGTGAATATGTTTCAAATTTAAAAATCAATGATTTGTTCGCTCATCTCAGATTTAAATAATACATATATATACACATATTTAATATTAAAAGCTCCCCTCTTACCTCAATTTAAATTTGCAGAAAGAACACCCAAGTCGTAACGAAATTCAAAACTCAATCAACAGATCAGACTAAAATCACCATGGCCATCAAAGAAGCTGGTAATCTCCACAGCATTCACATTAGATTTTTTTTTTCTCCTCTGCCGCTGCTACCTTTTATCTTTTCTTTTCTCCATTTTTTTAACTCTTTTCCTTTGCTACTGAAGAACGCGTGCTATATATATATACACGTATGCCTAAGCTAGCTATTAGTTAGTAGAATCCTAATGAAAAAAAGATTAGAATCCAAATCAAACTAGATTTCCACCTCCATGTACTCGCTATTAGTTAGTAGAATCCTAATGGAAAAAAGATTAAAACCCAAATCAAACTAAACTTCCAACTCCACGTACCCACTGTTAGTTGGTAGAATCTTAATGAAAAAATGACTAGAATCCAAATCAAACTAGACTTCCAACATCACGTACCCATTAATCTAGACCGTCTTAAGTTATATATATACTGATTAATATATATATATATATATTTGCATATAATAGGTGTGTAAATATATATATACACAAGTAAACATATTATCAGTTTGTTGTTTAAAGAATTTAAATAGGAATAGAATGCTTAATTCACATTATCCAATCTATACCCCAAACTAAATCAGATTGCACATTAAAAACCAAATAGAATAAGAATTTCAACTCTTACTTTTTAATCTATCACACATTAATCCAATTGGCAGTTAGAAATATATAATAATATTATTTAATAGACAAATATATATATGAATATATATGCACATAGCACCGTGAACTTCATGAAAAAATTTTATTTCATTAAATTAATAATTTATCAAAATTAAACCATAATTTTCTAATTTTCAAAAATAATTAAATACTAAAAATTTCTCACACAATTTGTGCGTCCACAATAAAATTTGAATTTAATTTATGTCTCAAAATTTTAAATCAATAAAATTTTTGTTTTATTTTTACCAAATTAAATATTAATTAACAAATAACCAAAGCATTAAAATTCTGGGTCATCACAGCCTCCCCTCCTTAAAAACCTAAATGACATGCATCCACGAATATTATATAGCACTTTAATAATAAATTACCTTAATAAGTTTAAACATTTGTAAATTCATGCATATTATTCACACATAACTTTTTTTTTAAGTTAAGAAAAAATATGTTAGTATAAAAGTAATTACAAAATTTGAAAGTTATATCCTTGAATAAACAGTTAGCTCACAACTATAGGTCATAACGGGTATAAATCTAACTCATAAAGGAGAACAGAGATAAATAAATCTGAACAAAATCATAGTCTAATACAGATCATAACTGCAACAATGCAACAAATGACAATAAGCTTGCATCACTAAACAAATGATAATAAGCATTCATCACTAAATGTAAACTAGTCTTAGCACTACCCACAGTCAAATTGTAAGTAGTATTTATCTACCCCACCATATAAAGCAAACCAACAAAGATTGACAAGCCGCACAAAGCAACTAATATAAGCATCCAATCAAACCAACAATCTCCACACAGAATCACTATATCTAAAATAAATATGTTTTTTTTTAACTCTAAACAAAATTTTTTTTCTTATTAATTTAATTAATATATTGAAAATAAATACTCCAGATGTTACAATCTTTCCTCCTAATAAAATTTCATTCAATACAAATAAGTTCAATACCAACCATAGAAATTGAAATAAAAATTTATATGTTACCAAGTTTCAAAACTTACTTTTTAAATTTTCGTAATAGAACTTTATCGTAAACATACTAACACTTCAAAGGTAACCCCAAATATCCATTTCAATCTAAACACATATCCTTTAAATTTTAAGACCATCGTGAAGCATGCGCCTAATACAAATTTCTAAAATTTTCTAAATACTAACCTGCATATGTTTAAACAATGATGTCATAGAATCTTAGTATAAACTTTTTACTTCAAACATATATGCAATCATAATCCCTTACTATCATTCAAACTTATATTAGATAGTTATAATCATAAAGGCTAATATCCTCTGAGCTACCCAAACTCACAACAAACTTAACATTTAGGGTTTAATGTTTCCTAGATCCTTAGAAAATATGATTTAGTCAAAAAAAAAAAAGAAAAAATAATTTCACAGCCTAGGGTCTTGTGAATCCCCAGATAAAGCTGAAAATATCAAAATTCTATCTCTAACTATAATAATTCAGGAAATTATAAAATCTATATTATTATAAAAATGCCAATCGAGTTAATATTAGCAAATTTTTTTTATTTAAATCATTTCATAATTAATAGATAAAAATTTTAACATGTCATTATATTTAAAATAATTATGTAAAACAACGCAAAACCAATTGTTTCAATAATTTGAAGCAAAAAATATATATCCCAAGTGTAATAATCAATTACTAAACAAGTACAAAATTTTCTTAAAATTACTTTGAGTTTTGCAAATATCGATATCAAAAGTAACATTCATATAAGTTATATAAAATTTGTTACAGTATTAAGTACTAAACTCTTAGTCAGAAAATGAACCAAATATTTAAAGTTGTGATAACCTGCAAAATTTTCAATCTTCTCTAAAGAAACTTCTAAATAACGAATATAATAATTTAAATAGTTGACACCAGTTCTCTCGAATCAAATGATAAGTATAGGAAATACAATTATTTATACCACACAGTTTAAAGTACACTCAAGATAAAAAAGATAAAATTTTAACAAATCTCACATACCTTAATTTAAATAACAAATAGTTAACTGAATATACAGAATTCACAATTCACTAATTTTTTTTTATACTCCAATAAATAAAATCTTGTAATATTCAATTTATCATACCATAACAAAAAATAAATAATTAAATCCAATCTAACCAAAATATCACAGACATTCAACTAAATAATAATCCAACTAAACAAACTAAAATTTATAGTTCTCACAAGATAGCATGCATTAAAATTAGTTAACTATCAAGTACTAAATTCCTCATATCATAGTGGCCAGGGGAATGGATATGATAACTTCAATCCTTTAAAGTGAAATAAAGAAATTAGGTATAATATGCAATATTCCAATAACAAATTTATTATTATTAAATCTCATATTAAGGTTTTCACAACGGTTGTCATTCATTGAAATCCCTTCTAGTCCAAACAATTAATTTATCAGCCCTATTTATCCAACGTCAAATTTAATTCAACTTACAAAGTAAACTAGTCATATCGCACAAGTATAAGAGGATATTAGTATATTAAAATAATAGATTGTCACAACTTTAGAGTAATTTCAATACATATATACAAAAAAAAAAAAAAAAAAAAAATTCAAAATGCGATTTAAGTCATCATATAAATATCACATCTCATGATTATCAATATATACATGTTAAAACAACACAATTCAACTTCCACCCATGACTATCTTATATTCGAATCTCAATTTTAAAAATACCATTGTCACACCAATTTTACATCAAATTGGGTTCATTTTTTATTCAAAAATCTTTCAGATATCTAAAATAAACTAATTTTACAGTGCCAGTTTCTTTTTTATTTATTTAACCAAAATTCAAATCAAAAGTTAAAATAAATGTCAAAATAAAATTCATCAAACACCACCTACATTCTTACTCAAATCATTAATTTCACAACCACCTAACAAACGAATCATTTTTCACTATGACAATTTACTAAAACCATATGAGATTAAACTAAATCATGTAACACTTACTTATAACGGTATTATCAATTACTTTAAACTAAACTCATACAAATTTAAATTCAATGCATGCAACAATGTATTTTTTTTCTTTTTTACAAAATCAAGTTCTTAAGCAAGTGCATTTATCATATTATACCATCATTAATTAACAGAAGATAACATCCAAACATCCTAGTCGTTATATAGATTTTTTTTTTGAACATAACTCCAAATATATATATATATATATTTTAAAGTCTCATAGTTCTAAAAACTAGAATTTAATGGTAACATATTATATGTTTTGCAAAAATATGTCCATATAACTATTTATATAAATATAAAATTTTTAACTAAAACTAATATTTGCAAGCATTCAATTATAAAATTTGACAATATCACATATTTCAATCATAGCAATTATAGATAAACTCCTAGATAAATAAGGGAATGATAGTGTCTACTAAGAATATATTAAACCATTACAAGATATACCATAACATGACCCAAATAATATATTTTAAATATTTACAATTTTGAAAGCCTTTTTTTTTTAAAACAAATATTTTATTTTTCTTTAACATTTTGTCAAAAACCAAACAATTCGCAACCCTAGAAAAAAAAGCACAACAATATACTTGTATACTTAAAATTGTCAAGTCAAACTCAACCAAGGAAATCCAATTCCATGATTGCATTTACTTAAATCCTAAAGTGTTATCAAACTATTCATGCATTCAAAATTTATTGTTTATTAGTCATAAAGGATCTAAATAGAAGAATACACGTGTTGATATTTAAATGAAATCCACATTTATAAAAAAAAAATAAGTAGTGACACATTATTCTACCTCAAGATTCAAATACTAGTAAGCCCATATAATTTTTTTTTCAAGATGGACAATTTAAAAAAAAAATTAAGTATCTAACCAACTACACCTCGAGTCACTGTAAACTAAAGATCACCATTCATTCAGAAAAAAAAAATTTCTAACAAATCTGTCAACCCCACCGATTTACACAACTCACCTATAATCACTATTACCTGATGCTACGGTATACAAATAAAAATTTCATATTAGTTTTCTATACTAACTACTAATGAGCAACATAGCTAGTTAAAATAACAATTGTAGCTCATAATATAATTTTCTAGTCTCACTACCCGCAGTCAAAAGACATCCTAAAATTTAAAACTACATGAAATATTTAAGCATCTTATATAACCACATAACACTCCAAATCAAAGTCCCCACAGCCCCTAGGTATTCTAAACCTATGCTCTGATACCAAGTTGTCACGCCCCGAATTTCATAACCCCAGCACGTGAATAAAAGATAAATAATACACATTTTAACAACTTTTCCTATCATTCATCAAAACCATACACACACTCTATGGAGCAATAAAAATAAATAAATAAAGCTAAACTTTAAATTTAAATAAATGCCTTAGTCAAAGTCAACCAGGCAATAAGCTTCAAAACTAAACCCAAACAATCTCCACAAAAATAAATAAATCAATAATTTATCTTCACCTCACAAACAGAGGTTTGTTACCATCACTAAAAAAATAATTTTTTTTCTAAAGTCTTATGTAACTATATAACAATAAATAAAAATTCTAAGTTCTATTCTTAGTAGGCTCAGCACGTGACTCAATCTCATTACCTGCATCACAAACTGTAAGGGGATGAGCACTAATACTACATATGCTCGAAACCCTAATAATAATATAAATGCAGTAATGTCCTAACATGACACTAAGTGAAACAGTTATGCACAAGAAGCAATCTCAAACAACAAATTAAATCAATTTATCAATTTATCTTTGTTACAATTAATTGTGTTTTAGCACCACATCACATATCAAAGAAAACAATTTGATTTCGAGGTACTATTACTTGGTTGTCCTGTAGAAATAGGACCCAACCGATATACCTCATCATTCGATGTCTGCTTGGTTGTCTCATAGAAACAAGACCCAACCAATATACACCATCCTTCGGTGTCTGTTTCCTAGACCGAAGTCTTAGGAACATAATATGCCACCCTTAGGCATCTGCTCGTTCGTAGGTTACTAGCCTACTGGAATCGATAACCAACCCCGTGCGGGTTTTGGAACTTTCAACCCTTGGGTACGTATACCCAAAATTTTTAGTATCCCTTAACCCAAATAAAATATATCATTATATTTCATTTTAAATCCATTTTAATTAATCTCTTCTTTTATTCATGTTTTACAAAAAGACAAAAAAATATATTTATATAAATAATATACCTACACAAGCTCACAGTCAGTCAAGTCACACATACAAATCAAACAATTTAACACATTCCAAAAATTTCAAAAAAAAACAAAAATGGTAGGCGCTTCAATTACACATATATGTATATATATATTAGCAATTCAATTCAAACAATCAAATCACAGTTCCAGTGGACATTCAATTACATATATTTATATATATATTGATTTATTAAATGTAAAACAATAAAACGGATTGTTTCGCGGAAGGCAAATGTCAAGGAATTGATTAATAAAAGAAATCAACCGTGCCAAAGGATTTATTATTATAATAGAAATTACCGCAACACTTTTAAAATTTTGAAAGTTGTTTGCTTTAGGAACATATGTATATGATATATATATATATATATATATATGTGAATATGTTTCAAATTTAAAAATCAATGATTTGTTCTCTCATCTTAGATTTAAATAATACATATATATACACATATTTAAAATTAAAGGCTCCACCCCTAACCTCAATTTAAATTTGCAGAAAGAACACTCAAGTCATAACGAAATCCAAAACTCAATCAGCAGATCAGACTAAGATCAACACGGCCATCAAAGAAGCTGGTAATCTCCACGGCATTCACATTAGATTTTTTTTCTCTTCTACCGCCACTACCTCTTATCTTTTCTTTTCTCCTTTTTTTTTTAACTCTTTTCCTTTACTGTCGAAGAACGCGTGCTATATATATATACACGTATACCTAAGCTAACTATTAGTTAGTAGAATCCTAATGGAAAAAGGATTAAAATCCAGATCAAACTAGACTTCCAACTCCATGTACTTGCTATTAGTTGGTAGAATCCTAATGAAAAAATGATTAAAATCCAAATCACACTAGACTTCTAACTCCACGTACCCACTGTTAGTTGGTAGAATCTTAATGAAAAAATGACTAGAATCCAAATCAAACTAAACTTTCAACTTTATGTACCCATTAATCTAGACCGTCCTAAGTTATATATATACTGATTAATATATATATATATATATATATGTATATATATTTTCATATAACAGGTGTGTAAATATATATATATACACATGTAAACATATTTGCAGTTTGTTGTTTAAGGAATTCAGATAGGAATAGAATGCTTAATTCACATTATCCAATCTACACCCCAAACTAAATCAAATTGCACATTAAAAATCAAATAGAATTAGAATTTCAACTCTTACTTTTTAATCTATCACACATTAATCCAATTGGCCGTCAGAAATATATAATATTATTATTTAATAGACAAACATATATATGAATATATATGCACATAGCACCGTGAACTTCATAAAAAAATTATATTTCATTAAATTAATAATTTATCAAAATTAAACCATAATTTTGTAATTCTCAAAAATAATTAAATACTAAAAATTTCTCACACAATTTGTGCGTCCACCATAAAAATTGAATTTAATTTATGTCTCAAAATTTTAAATCAATAAAAATTTTATTTTTACCAAATTAAACATTAATTAACAAATAACCAAAGCATTAAAATTCTGGGTCATCACATCTGGACTCTGCTTGTGGGAGAGTGAAGTCGGAGGTGAAGTAGAGAAACAATGTCTTCCATCCTACATCGCCTGAGTCGTTGAAGGAAGTGGCATATATGTAATGTTCAATATTCATATAAGAATAACGCGTTTTAAAGCTGTGAGGATGCTGGATTCAATGGGAACTCCAGGGTTAAGCGTGCTCTAGTGGGAGCAATACCGGGATAGATGACCTCCTGGGAAGCAGCTTACCAAGCCCAAAGCGGAAAATATTGTGTTATGTGGATGCGGGTCGTTACAGAGCATATATATTTGATTAGTCATAATCTCACACGCGCACAAGCATTTTCTTTCAATTTTATGACTTAATTCATCTCATAACACAAATATGGGGGAAAAACAAATTTTAGTTCATTTAAATTTATAAAAATTGAGTGATAGATTTACATATTTGGACATAGGTGAATTACAATTTCTTTGATCCATTTTGTGAACTTTTCTATCAATTTTTAGTATTTTTTTAAAATATATTCAATTTTTTGCACAAAATTTGCCCTACAAGAATTTTCCAAAAGAGGTTCATACGGAAGGAGTTGGCTATTTTTGGTCTATTTTTTTCTTTATTATTTTGAGAGCTTGTCAATTCATATTAAAAAGGGGAGTTAAAATTTCAAATTCAATGATTTTATTTTAATATTTTGTGGTCCTGTGATCTTGGAACTTGAATTTGAAAATTGAACTTGAATATTATTTTAAAATTTGATTTTTGCCATATGATGCCTCTGTGTGTTTGTTTAAGTATTACAGATTTTATTTTGAAATTTAATTTAAATTTTGATATGGAATTGCCAAAGGAGAGATTGTAAGGTTTTTTATTTTTTATTTTTAGTGACAAATTCATACAAAATTTTAAATTAAATATGAAAATTTTGAGTATTTCACAAATTGAGGAAAGGAGAAGATCTGCATGTTTCCTAAATTGAAGATTTTTCAAATTGACCAATTTTCAAAAGACCATAACCACAATATTGCAATCCAAGTCTAACTAGGAGTCAAGAGGAAGACTGCACAGATTAAAAAATACACGCGCAAAAATCTAGTGTACCTTTCAGACGACATGCAGGAAGCACGCGGCTACGCCACATAGGCGCTGGGAGCTCACAAGATATGCATAAGTTCGACCTTTTGGCAGTAAACCCCGTAAGCAATGCGCAGGAAAACCGATGGTTCAAGAAAATCATTTCATGAAAAATTTTGTTTCCATTATTTATTTGAGTCCTAATTAGAATAAAATTTTGTAAGTCTATATATATGCATTCTTGCTTAATGTACAACATGGAATTGAAGGGGCATATTATAGAGTCTCGTGAAAGAGAGAATTTTTTCTTACGAGCTCGTAGGTCTTTCTCTTATTTTCTTTATTCTTGATTGAGTCTATTCACTTTCTAACGAGTTAGAAAGTTATTTCCATTTGGTCTAAGTGTGTCAAGGACTCGAGCAAGTGCTTGAAAGAAGCCGTGTGAAAAGTCGTAAAGATTTCGAGTGAGTACTTGTAATCTAATTATATAGTGGAAGTTTGAGTATCCTTCAAAATCGAACCTGAAATTTTACCTTTACGAGTTGGTAAAGGGTTTTTTCATTACAAATCTTGTGTTCATTATTTATATGATCAGTTGATTGATTTGGGTGATTCGAAAATTTTTATAAATATTTTTGGGCTCTTCTATTTTCATTACACTCTCATTTTTTCCTATTAGATTTTCACTATATTCGTTACCTAATTATTTTTTGTTACCCTTACATTTCTCCTTTTCAAAACCATCTTAAGTTACTTAGCAAGGATTTTTTTTTTTTAACTTCTTTTTTTAAGTTACAAAAAGAAAATTTGTGGGGATGGTTTAAGTTTGTTTTGTTTCTGTATGTTTATTTTTGAAACTTTCCAATTTTTATTTTTATTTTTTGTTATTTGTTAATTAACCCACTTAAAGTGGTCATATACTCCTACCAGGGTGTGTTATGCATGATATTAAAAGATGTTAAAAGTTACTTTTGTAATATTTAATATTTTATTACATTATGTTTAGTATATTTCATAAAAATTTAAAAGTGTTAAAATGTGTTATCTCTTCTAAAGATTACACGTTAACTTTTGATATATAGCTGGGTTAATGGATGAAAAATTGTTAGTAAAAAGTATTGCGCTCTCCCCCCCGGGCTCAGTTTGGTTGCTTTTAAGTAAGTTTGGGTTAAGAGATACTTAACCCAAGAATCGAAGAAAAAACATCAGTTTATTAATTTTTTAATACACAACAGAATTGAAAATGATATAAATCCGAACTAATCTAAATTAAAGTGATCAAATTGGTTCGATTTTTGAGTTATTCGGTTTTTTGTGCATCCCTAATTTGTACTAATTAATACTAGTCAATATTTTTAAAAAAAAAATTTTGGTATTTTATCTTAAATTATTTTTATTTTTATTTCTATCCTAGGTAAACCGTATAAAATCAATAACTTTAAATAGAAATTTTTTGTCCCTTTCCATTTCATATCCAACTTTACGTAATTTTTATTTTGTTATTACTACAATAAAATGCAAAACATGATAAATTAGTTATGTCAATTAGTATTAATATGATATTTATAAATTATATTTTATAATTATTTAAATGATGTACTAAACATTTTGAGTAGATATATATTTTTTATAAATATATAATTTTATAACAATAAATCCAAAACGGTATCCCAAAACACACTAGTACCGATAAGTATTGTATCAATAACAAAATCAGTAAGTTATGATTTTACTTATGGGCTCTTTTTTTTTTTGCCAAGATGCGCATTTTGAGCTTCTCAAAGGCATCAAAAATATTAATTGACATTTTTATAACTAAACAAATTTTCACCCAATCCAAATTCGAGGCTAGAAATGATTATTTTATTTTTTAACCCTATTTTCGAATTAAATTTGCATACTGAGTTTCTCAAAAGGCTTAAAAAATATCTTTCGATATTTTTCTTGTTAGTTAAGTAAATTTTAGTTTAGTCTGTACTTGACTAAGTAATGATGATTTTACCCTGGTTTATTTTTCATCTAGATTTGTTTTTTGGTTGAATATTCCAAAAGTCTAGATTATACGATTGAAACTAACTAAAAAAATTTTGGTTACAACTCAAACTAAAAATTGAAGGTCCAAGACTCGCAAAATGCCACATGATGAATATATAGATAAGAAAAAATAAAATTTATGTCTTAAACAACAAGGCAGCATCGTTTGACATCCAAATCAGTCAATTTGATTCAAGAACAAAACAAGTTAATTCACACTTCAAACCATGAAAAGGCAACTAGGATTCCTATTGAAACTGCACAATAAAGGAAACTAGAATTCCTAATGAAACTATACAATAAAGGAATCAAATTCCTAGGGGAAGAAGGAGGGAGGGGGCATAGACATTGGATGACTTAAAACTTCTCTTGCACTGAATTATTCTCTGGATAACCATCAAAACGAAGTTTGACTCCCGCAGATCCATTAAATTGCTGCAAAAACAGAAGAAAGCAAAAAAATAATAGTAATAATAAATAAATAAATAAATAAAAAGATTCAAGAAATATAATAAAATTATTATTTATCAACAATGATCCATCAACTTAGAATTCGCAATAAATGTACTAACCTCATCGTAGGGTTTAATGTTATAATCATCTTTCTCAAAATGTTGAACAAAATGCGTAGGCAGATCATAACTTGAATTGGAAGTGCACAGTGTAATTCCATCACCCACATAGCATGCGTTGCCATAATTATTGATAGAAAAAGCATGACCGGAAAATTGGTTTAAGCCTTTAGGGAAATCAGCTGCTATGTGGGAAAAAGAAACAGGATAACATATTGTCTCATCCTTGAAAGCCTCTTTATTGCTAGCATTTTCATTCAATATTTTTTGCAACTTGGAGGGCCTTTCCATGGTAAAAGAGCCTGTCCAGTTTCTGTTGGATCTATCTGGAGTCCCTTGGTTAATTTGCAGACCTACATTTCCATAAACTTGGCCAAATTTGTTTAAAGGCGTCAGATGATGATTTGGTTCAATCACAGTTGATTCTCCCATTCCATATACTGATTCTGGAATTCCACAATTGTAGAAGTTTCTTTGATTACCAAGAGGCAACGTACCGTCGCTAAATACTTCATTTGATCTCTGTTGAACGGGTGAACTCAGAGGTTGAGCTGAGGTGATTTGACACTGAAGATTGTAACCGCCATCATGTTCGAGACTTCTTTCCTGGTCACGTATGGGGAGTTTAGCGAATTTGTTACACTGCTGTTGTAAAGTCTCCTCCTCCCTTCGAAGATACAAACGATATTTCTGCACCAGAGATGCATTTTTTAATTAATACACCTCTATTCAATTTTTTAATTTAATTTTGATTTCTCTGACGTCAATGCTAAATTGTCGATTGTCACCAAAAAAAAAAAAAAAAAATCCATACATTACCTGAAGGTGGCTGGCAACATTTTCTCTTGTAAGGCCGGAAACATTCATAACCTCTAAAATTTTCTTTGGAACAGCATCTGAGTTGATGATAATTAAAGCAATTATTGTCAACATAAAATAGGACAAACTTTTAATGGTGAAACTACTACTACTCAAGAACAAGAACATAATTTAGCAAAAGATCACTTGCAAGGAATATGAATGAAATTGAAAAACACTATATCTCTTTACTGGGAAAGTGTCTACATTGGGGGGATTAATTTCCTTGAACAATTTAATATATATGGGATTCTGCATTGCTATAGTAGTTTGGCGAATGAAACCAGAGCAGCGACAAAGAAAAATATGAATTAAAATTAATCTAATTAAAAGCGATAACTAACAGATGCAGCCTTACTTTTGAGGCCAATTTGATTCACAGCAGCAACAAATTGTTGATGGAGCTCAGGTGTCCAAACCATTCGTGGCTTTTTCATTGAGACCAAATCATCTCTCACTTCGTCCTCCTCGGCCTTCACACAATTTGAGCTTCCATAATTTCCTTCATCCATTGAGCTTACACGGCTTTCAACATTATTCAATTGCTGTTGGTGCACTTCGGAATCGTTCACATTCTTCAATTGCCCCAAGGCCTTCAAACTCTTGCGAACTACATGCTTCCATATAAACTTCACAGCCTCCATCCGAACAGGTTTGACAAGATAATCACAAGCACCATCAATGATTCCTTTCATCGCAATTTCATTTTCATCATCTGCCGACATCACTGGAGGATGACCCATAATTAAATTAAATTAGAGTATCAATATGAAATCGATATTAATGTATCATTTTAAATCTTACTGTCAAATCCTTCACCCCCCCCCAAAAAAAAAAAAAAACTTACTGATGACGGGTAGGTCCATTTCTAAACAAATGATCTTGAGGAGTTTAAATCCATCCATGTCGGGCATGTGAACATCACTTATAACAATATCAAACTTATTTCTTCCCTTTCGAAGGATCGACAATGCATCCGTTGCCCTCGAACATTTGGTGACTGTAAACAATAAAAATGATCAAAATGATCCAAATAAGTGAATGTGTGTATATATTAATTTTTTTTTGGTAATTGTATATATTAATTTATAGTCAGACTTCTCAAGGAAAAAAGAAATACTTCGGAGAATTCAATAAAAGAATTAAGATAATAGTTCGAGTGATTATATATATATATATATATGGCAGTACATGCATGCTGCTAGATATTCAATCATGAAGAATTATGGTTGATATTCAGCCATGAAGAATTATGGGCATTTTAGTTCAATAATAGAGTAAAAATTAGAAAGTAAACAAACAAACAAAAAAATAAAACAAACTGTTAAAAAAGAAGAAAGAAAGAAAAATAGATAAAAATAAAATAAAAAATCACTTGCACTCAAGCATTTGGTGATTGCAAACATTAAAAATGATCATATTGATTGAAAATGTGAATGACGGTATAATATCCATATTATAGTCAGGCTTCTTAACTAAAAGCAATCTCGAGATAATCGGAAAGGAAAGAAATTAATTAAGATCTAATCTGAGCGACCATATATGGAATTATATGATACTAGATATGAGATGAAGAAGATTTTTTCAACTGATTAGGTGTTTTACTTTAGTTCGACAGAGTGCAATTATAAAGTTAAAAAAAATTGCAAAATATATATATATATATAAACCTTCACTAGGTATTCACATGAAGAAAAAAAAAAATTCAACTGATTGCAATCATAAAGTATACAAAGAAGAAAAAAAATTGTGAAAAGAATAAAATAAAATAAACCTTCGTAGCCACAAGCCTGAAGCATCTGTTCGAGAACTTGGAGACACGTGGAGTCATCATCAACAACAAGAACCCTAAGTCCGACTGGAAACTGATCACTGGATTTGATCTCTTTGCCCACGGATGTAGGTCTACCCGTTTCCATTATACAGATTCAATGACAAACATTGAAACCACTGCCCCGAATCTATATATGTATATAAAGCTTCTCTTTCTGCCTTTAATAAATAAACCCTAGGTGGGAAGCCATCATTCAAGAGCTGCTTACGGAACCCTAAAGATATTTCCGAAGGTTGACCAATGCAAAAGAGAAGTATTTCACCTTTGAACCTCTATACGTATAGAGAGAGAAAACAGATGGATAACCACGCACTCTAGGTTCCGCTAAACAGCAGTGTTTTCTAGAATAGTCAAAGCTACAAGAAGGGATACAGTTAGCTCTCGTAACGAAACCTCGGGGTTCAATTTCTTCAAGATTAAAATAACCAATACATATTAAGGATTAATAAGTCAATAAAAATTACATCTATTATTAATTAGTTTCTTGGAGCATGCTAACGAGATAAATTATAAAAATTTCATTTAACGTTTTAAGTAAGCATCTCTATCTATATTTATTATTAGTGATTGAATCTGTGTGATACAAAAATTTGTCATATTATATATTTATTTTAATTTTTAATTAAACTTTATATTTATAATTATTTAAAAAATAATTTTTATTAAATTATATAAAAATAATTAATAAATAATTATAATAACAAATAACATGTATAGTTAATTTTCTTTTACTAATTAAGATATCACATGATAAATAAATTATCATTATCATTTAATTATATCCATCGAGAATCATGTGAAAAAATTAACAAAACTGAAATATGAAATTTTGTAGTACTTTAATTGGTATTCTTTTTCATCGTTATTGAATATTGTATAATAATATTTTCACATCAAACAGAAAATAAAATAAAATTTAAAAAATTATTCCCTTTATATTTAAATAAATAAATTGAAAAAAGCACTAAAAGAGATTTTGCTGAAATTTAATACAAATTTTTTTTTAATTTTAGCAATAATGAAAAAATATAATAAAATCTAAAAACTTATATAAACAATTACATTAAAAAATACAATAAAAAATAAAAAAATCATACCTTTTATTTTTGAATAAACAAGTTAAAAAATATAGTAAAGAATAGACGTTCCTCGTAGTATACAAAAGAATTAAAATTTTACCAATAATAAAAAAATATAATAAAATTTAAAAAAGTCGATTCTTATTCATTTTAACAATCACATTAAAATATAGAATAAAATCTAAAATAGTCAAATCTTATATATTTTAATGAATGAATTAAAAAATAAGTCAAAATAAAATCATAAACAAAAAAAAGATTTCAATATAAAGAAACGTTATCTAATAAAAATAAATATAAAAAACTTACCCATAATCTTAATGACCCAAAAGAAGTTAACAAACAACTAGTACTTCCAACCTTGTTAATATTAATAATAAACAAAAGTTATCATAATAAAATTCTAATAAATTTTTTTAAGTGTACTAAGTGTGAATGTTATTGTATATCCATTTTTTTTTAACTTGATATGTATATTAGAATTTTGTGTAAATTTATATTTTATTTTAAATGTAAATTTGTATTGTATTTTAGATAGGAATATATTACATTTGATATTAATACATAAGTTCACAAGTATAATAAATTATTGACAATATTAAGATAATAATAATTAAAATTATATGATAATTTTGTAATTTAAAAATAATTTTCATTTAGCTCTCTTTGTTTATTGTCTTTATCTAAATGTATTGGTTAAGGATAGAATTCAAATAAATTTGAATTAAAGAGAGATATATTTTTAAAATTATAAATTATGAATATAAATTATATTTAAAAAAATTATTTTAAAACAAAGCATTCTATCTAAAACATATATTTAAAATTTAAAATAAATTCATAAAATTATATTTAATAAAAATATATTATTAATAAGGTTATAAAATCATCAATTAGTATCATAATTTTTAGCTAATTTAATTCCAATAATTAATGTAGGCATAATAATTTAGAAATTAGCAGAGTAATCAATATAGAATTCAATTGAAAATGAAAGAAAAAGGATAAAATTTTAATTTATTAAATGGAATCAAATTAATTTTAATCCCTAATTAAATAGAATTTATTTATAATTATAAATTAAGATAAAATTTAAATATAGTTTGAATACTTAATAATAAATTATTAAAACCTTTATTTAATAGGGTAAATAATTTTTTGCATTATTTTGTTCAATAACAATAATAATATTTATTATATTTTAAATAATAAATTTTAAAAATATAGAAAAAATAAAAAATAAGAATATGTCTTAAATAAATATAAAATAAAAAATAAGAAGTCATATGATAAATAGAAGTGTAAATTAAATAAAAATATTAAGTGATATCTATGAACATTCTAATTTGAATAAAATTAAAATTATAAACACGTAGTAATAATGTAAAATATTAATTTTTTTAAAAGATAATTAAGATAATTATAATTAGATATCACATGTCGTAACCACATGCATGTTATAACCAGAACACAAGTTAGGTCCCACGTAATGCAAGATGTTTATAATTAAGTGTCACATGTCATGTTATAACCGTAGTCCCAGTAAGGTTCTACGTGGCATAATGGCGTTGTCAGATACTACTTTATATATATGTACAAGTTAGGTCTTATGTAACGTAAAATATTTATAACTAAGTGTCATGTGCCACAACTGTAACACCAATTAGGTCCTACGATGCATAGCAACGTTGCCAGTCTCTAATTTATTTATATATAACTAGTTATTAAATCTATGCTGTACAGGGATTTGTCATATTATATATTTATTTTTAATTTTTAATTAAACTTTTTTTTGAATATCTTAGGGTGTCCGGGCCAGCTTGCACGCACCTTAACTAATCTCTGGGGCTCTGAAGTTAACGATCAGGTAAACCTCTAATGGCCCTGAGTAAATTCGAACTAGTGACCACTAGGAAGTAAACCCAAGATCTTACTAGTTGAGTTAACTCTCAGGGTTAATTTTTAATTAAACTTTATGTTAATAATCACTCAAGAAAAATAATTTTTATTAAATTATATGCAAAAGATAATTAAATTGTTAAATAATGATTTAATTTATTAATAAATCACATGTCTACTTATTTATTTTTGCTAATTAAAATATCACATAATAATAAATTATTATTATCACTTAATTATATTTGTAGAGAATATGAATGACTTTAAATATTAAGTTAAATTAAATATGTAAAATAATAAAAATTTAAAAATTAATTTTTTACATTATTTTTATTTTCCTTTTTACTAATAAAACTTATTAATTTAAATTTTATTTGATCCCAGTTATCAAAATAGAATGAGATAAGATAGTGATAATATTTGAATTGAACTATAATTCTAAATTTATATAATAAAATAATTTAGTTATTATTAAAAAAAATATATCATAAAATTATTTATAACTCTAAAAGTGTATGTTGTCAAGTAATAATTTGTTTTTTATTTTATTTAATAAAATTATGTTTATATTATGATAAACATTATGATAAATTAAAATTAGAATAAATGATAAATCATATAAAAATTTATAATAAATTTGGATTAAAAATATATATAATTAATGTTATAAAATTGTGAATATAAATTATATTTTTAAATTTATAAAATTATATTTAAATAATATATTTTAAAATAATGCATTCTAGCTATCTAAAGTGCACAACTAAAATTTAAAATAAATTCATAAAATTATATTTACTGAAATTATATTTTTAATAAGATCATAAAATTATCAATTAATATTTAATTTTTATCTAAATTAAATTCTAATATTTAATGTTGACATAATAATTTAAAAATTAATATAATAATCAATATAGATAACGAAAAGAGTAAGGATAAAAATTTCAATTTACATAAAATACACAATGCTTTTGTAAAATATAATTATATTAACTATAGTGCCTAATTAAATAGAATTCTATTAGATAATTATAAATTAAGATAAAATTTAAATATAGTTTTAATATTACGGACAATGAAAACTTTAATAAAATCTAAAAAGTTACATTAAAAAACACATTAAACAAAAATAAAACAAATTTTAAAAAATATATTTTGTATATTTGAATGAACAAATTGAAAAATAAGTCATATGGGAAACTTTTTTTGTAATATGATACATAAAAAAATAAAATTTTAGTAATAATAAAATATATAATATAAATTTAATTATAAATTACATTAAAAATAAGAAAATTTTAGTAATAGTAAAATATATAATATAAATTTAATTAACAATTACATTAAAAATAAAATAAAATCTAAAAAATAAATCTTCTATATTGAATGGATGGATTAAAAAAAGCAAGAAACAAATAAATAAAAAATAATTTTAACGTAAATAAATATTGTTACGCCCCTAATTTCATAGATCGGGATGGACGACATGAATATGGGAACTAAATAAAACTTATGGAAATCTAGTCCAAGTTAAATCAAGATCATAAACACCCATGAAAAATTTAACAAATGTCCCTCATTCTTATATAAAAAAATATTAAAGAGTATCACCAATAATGAAAAAATGATATAAACTTGTTCAACGTCATCTCGAGAATAGCATCCAAGGTCTACATGATCAAAACATATACTATAGCCATGTTTATAACTTTCAAAATAATGGTATTATGAAGATAAGTAGTAGACTCATACCTTGTGTTACCCAATCTATAATATAAATAGTTCAACTCTCTGCTTAGAAAAATAAACACAATTATTATTATCCATAATTAAGGCCGGACTTAAACCACTCAAGTCTAAACTACCTTTGTATCCTATCTCGGGAATTAAGTCACCATAGTTCCTATATTATTATACAATGTTCACAACCTAACTCATTTTCAATGAATCAAACATTAAACATCATTATAATTAATAACCTTAGTATATTAACACATAACAATAATCTATGTAATCTCATGTAATGGGTAATGATAGAATACAATGTCAATACATATTCTCTAATCTTCATCTATCCCCAATCGTATCTTGGGATGGCTGACACTTAGTAAAGCAAGTGGGGTCATTAACCGCACCGTTTATATTTACGGCGAACGTATATCTTAATATATATTGCAAATAGGAACTGAGTTATACCTCCACTAGTGTAAGACTCAAGGGAATCGAGTTACACCCTTTGGCCTTTCTGTTACGAAATCGAATTACACCCCTAGTTAGGCATCTGCTTAGTTCAAGTAGGGGTCGATTGCAATTCGGATAAAATCTCATAGTCACATCTTATAATTAACGTTCCAACTCCAAATGATTAAGCTCTAGTCATATATATCGATCAGCAATCATCTGGTGTTTTCAAAATCTCATTTATCATTTTCTAAAAATCATTAATCCCGTCCAAATATATGACCTGTGCCTCGACATGCTAAGAATATCCATATGAAACTCTCGGCTAATTAATAATCATATATCAAACCGGATGATGCAATCCTAACCCCATGCACATGATGTACTCAATCATGTAAATAAATATCATTTCGACACAAGAATGCATTCTCATTAAGCTTAATGATGAATTAGGGTTCATTTAATCTCTAAAAATCGACAATTAACGCGGGTGGGCACAGAACAAACATTTAAAGATAAATATTAAAGTTTTTGGCATTCGCCATTTGACGTTCTGATACTGTCCTGATGGCAGGGGCTAGCGTCTCGATGGTGGAACCCAGCTTCTATATCCGTTTTCAATGAAACCTAAACTCCAAAACACCACCAAATCACTCATCTAAACCCCAAACTCAACAATCAATCATATACAAACACTTAAACACCTAAACAACATATTTTTATAATATTTGATTCAAGAATAACTCAAATATTTGCAAAATCTCAACATATATATCCATATATACGCACACATTCATATATACATATATATACTACAACTCCTATAATACTCAGCCAAATCAAGTATATAATATACCAAAATCTTCCTAACAACGTCTAGAACACAAATATTAAGTTCCACTTATCTCAGATTCGAAGAAAAGATGAAGAAAAGAGCAAAAATTCTTGAAACTTCGAAACTTCTTTCTTCTATTTCTCTCACCTCGAGCGAAATTATTGTAATTCGACACCACCATGATAATCAAGACGCTGAAAATACCAAGGATTTGCTATCTTTGATCCGTGACCCTCACTTTCTCTCTCTACCTTCTCTCTCCGTTCTCTTTTTCTCCTTCTTTTCTCTCATTTTTCCCCCTCTACCATGAACCAAAGAAAAGAAAAAGGAAGAAAAAGAAAAACAGAAAAAGGAAAAAAAAAAAAGAAAAAGGGATTGGGCCCCAAGCCCAATAGTCATTCTAAACCAATGTTGACCTAAGAAAATAGAATAAAACCAATAAAGTGGACCAAACCTTGGGTCCAAATATTTAATTTGCCAAATTCTCAAATAATTAGTCAAAGAAAATATTAGGTGTTACAAATATCATCCAATAAAAAAAATATATAGTAATAAATCCGAGGAGAATATTAAACGAATTGAAAAATAACTACAAAAAGAGGTTTCTACTAAATTTAATACACCAAAAGTTTAAATTATAATAACATTAAGAAATATAATAAAATCTAAAAAAATTATGTAAACAATCACATTAAATAATGCAATAAAAATTAGAAAATTATACCTTATATTTTTGAATGAAGAAATTGAAAAATATAGAAATTAAAGAGCAGACTTCATGTAATACACAAAAAAAAAAAAAAACTAAAATTTTATTAATAATGAAAAATATAATAAATTTTAAAAGTTAAAATTAACAATTACACTAAAAAACAGAATAAAATTTGAAAAACTAAAACCTTATATATTTTAACAATCATGTTAAAAGATAGAATAAAATTAAAAAAAAAAAGCCAAAACTTATATATTTTAATAAACCAAGTAAAAAATAAGTCGAAGAAAAAATTACTGCAATAAAAAGTCTCAAAGAAATTTAAAAGGAAAAAGACTTGATATCCATTTATAGATTACTATTTAGATTAGAATATCAGTTTGATCTTTGTAGATTCCGATCCTATTTATATTGAAATATTATTTTGATGAAATTGAAAATCCAAATCCCATAGAAGAATTTTTATGTATTTTTGTTTATTTTAAGGTCTATTTCTAGTTTTGGACTCAATATTTTTTTATTTTTTTATATATTTTTGTTTCTTTTAAATTTTATCTGTAGTTATCTCATTATTACCACATCTCCAAATTTAATGGATATTTTTTATTTTTTATAATTTTTTTATTTTTTTAAATTCCATATTTTTAAATTGAAAAAGAGTAATATGTGTAATAAACAAAATCATTTCAAATAGCTATGCCTCTTGTCTCCTTCATCCATTGCCAATTTTATTTTTTAATTTCTAAAACTTTTTATTTTTATAAATAAAATATAAAAAATAAAAAAATAAGAAGTTATATGATAAACAGAAGTGTAGATTAAATAAAAATATCAAGTTATATCCGTGAACGTTCTATTTTGAGTAAAATTGTAAATAAGTGGTAATTATATACAATACTAATTCTTTTTAGATTATATAATTACAAATTACGATAATTATTATTATAAAATACTAATTCCTTTTAGATTATATAATTATAAATTAAGATAATTATAAATTTATGTTAATAAATAAATTCTTTATTTAATAGACTAATTATTTTTTCATTATAATAATTTATTATTATTATTATTAATACCATTATTTAACTGGGTAAATATTTTTTGTATTATTTTTTAATAACAATAATATTTATTGTGTTTTAGATAATAATTTATTAAAATTTAGAAAAGATAAAAAATAAGAATATGTTTTAAATAAAAATAAAAATAAAAAATAAGAGGTTATACGATAAATAAAAGTATAAATTAAATAAAAATATCAAGTGATATCAATAAAACGTTCTAGTTTGAATAAAAACAAAAATTGTGAATAAGTAATAATTACATAAAATACTAAATTTTTTGTAAGATAATTAAAGATAACAATAATTAGGTATCACATGTCGCAATCATACATGTGTTACAACTGTACGTAGCACAAGTTATGTCTTACGTGACGTAAGATAATTATATTTAGATGGCAATGTCACAACTTTAACGTAAGTTGTCTTATATAATGCAGCAGTATTACCAGACTTTACTTTATATGTGATGACCCAGAATTTTAATGTTTTGGTTATTTGTTAATTAATATTTAATTTGGTAAAAATAAAATTTTTATTGATTTAAATTTTTGAGACATAAATTAAATTAAAATTTTATTTTAGACACACAAATTGTGTGAGAAATTTTGTGTTTAATTATTTTTGAGAATTATGAAATTATGGTTTAATTTTGATAAATTATTAATTTAGTGAAATATAACTTTTTTATGAAGTTCACGATGCTATGTGCATATATATTCATATATATATTTGTTTGTTAAGTAATAATATTATATATTTCTAATAGCCAATTGGATTAATGTGTAATACACTAAAGAGTAAGAGTTCAAATTCTAATTTTATTTGGTTTCTAATGTGCAATCTGAATTAGTTTGGGTGTAGATTGGATAATGTGAATTAAGTATTCTATTCCTATTTGAACTCTTTAAACAACAAACAGATAATATGTTTACATGTGTATATATATATATATATTCACACACCTGTTATATGCAAATATATATATATATATATATATATATTAATTAGTATATATATAACTTAAGACGGTCTAGATTAATAGGTACGTGAAGTTAAAAGTCTAGTTTGATTTAGATTCTAGTCCTTTTTCGATTAAGATTCTACCAACTAATAGCGGGTACGTGGAGTTGGAAGTCTAGTTTGATTTGGATTTTAATCTTTTTTCTATTAGGATTCTACCAACTAATAGCTAGCCTAGGTATACATGTATATATATATATATAACATGCGTTTTTCGGTAGTAAAGGAAAAGGGTTAAAAAAAAAAAGAAAAAGAGAGAGAGCGAGAGAAAAGAAAAGATAAGAGGTAGTGGCAGAAAGGAGAAAAAAAAATCTAATATAAATGCCATGGAGATTACCAGCTTCTTGATGGCTGTGGTGATCTTAGTTTGATCTGCTGATTGAGTTTTGGGTTTCATTATGACTTGGTTGTTCTTTCTGCAGATTTAATTTGAGGTAAGGGGTGGAGCCTTTAATATTAAATATGTGTATATTTGTGTGCATATATATGCATTATTTAAATCTAAGATGAGCAAACAAATCATTGATTTTTAAATTTGAAACTTATTCATATATATATATATATATATATATATATCATATACATATGTTCTTAAAGCAAAACTGCACGTATATTTACTGAAGGTGTTAACCGTAGGATTTTTTGTTAATGTGATAAGAAATTTGCATTAATTATGTGCTGGTGAATTAATAGTTAATAAGGTTTTAAATTTTAAATTAAGAAAAATTTATATAATGTGAATTCCAGGTGAAATTTGATTTTATTTCTTATTTGGGATTGAGGGGTACTGAAATATCAGGTATACGTACCCAAGGGTTAAGAATCTCAAAACCCGCGCGGGGTTGGTTATCGATTCCAGTAGGCTAGTAATTTACGAACGAGCAGATGCCTAAGGAGTGGCATATTAGGTATACGTACCCAAGGGTTGAGAATCCCAAAACCCGCGCGGGGTTGGTTATCGATTCCAGTAGGCTAGTAACCTACGAACGAGCAGATGCCTAAGGGTGGCATATTATATTCCTAAGATTTCGGTCTAGGAAGTAGACACCGAAGGATGGTGTATATTAGTTGGGTCTTGTTTCTACGAGACAACCAAGCGGACATCAAAGGATGATGTATATTGGTTGGGTCCTATTTCTACGAGACAACTAAGCAGCAGTACCTCGAAATCGAATTGTTTTCTTTGATGTATGATGTGGTGCTAAAACACAATTAATTGTAACAAAGATAAATTGATAAATTGATTTAATTTATTGTTTGAGATTGCTTCTTCTGCATAACTGTTTCACTTAGTAGTATGTTAGGACATTATTGCATTTATATTATTATTAGGGTTCCGAGCACACGTGGCATTAGTGCTCATCTCCTTACAGTTTGTGATGCAGGTAATGAGATTGAGTCACATGTTAAGCCTTCTGAGAATAGAAATTAGAAGTTTTATTTATTGTTATATAGTTATGTACGATTTTAAAAATTTTTTTTAGTGGATGGTAATAAACCTCTATTTGTGCGGTGAAGATAAATTGCTAATTTATTTAATTTTGTGGAGATTGTTTGGGTTTAGTTTTGGAGCTTATTGCCTAGTTGACTTTAATTAAGGCATGCATTTAAATTTAAAGTTTAGTTTTATTTATTTTTATATTCCTTGCTCCATAATGTGTGTATGTATGGTTCTGACGAATGACTAGAAAAATTATTAAGATGTATATTATTTATCTTTTATTCACGTGCTCGAGTAATGAAATTCGGGGTGTGACATTATATATAGATAATATAATATGATATGATATCTATATTTAAAATTAAATGAATGTTTTACGCTCTTCTCTTCTCTTTTATCTAATTTTACATGACTTTCTTCTCTTTTCTCATTTACAAAATATACATATTTTTTTTATTTCACATCACCTGATGACAACAACTTCATCTTTCTGTTCTTTTTATTTTTATCTTTTTTGTGTGTGCATATAAAACTATTGTAGTTGTTGCATGTTATTTTAATATATACATGCATGTGAACTGAACTACTAGGTTCTCATAAGTGATCTATTTGCTTATAAATTCACTATATACATAAAATTCATATATTTCAAATATATTAGAAATTAAATTAAAAATACAAAGAAAAATGCCTAACTAATAATTAAAACAAATATTTAAAAATTATTTTTCTCATAATAATAACTCTTACTTTTTTAAATTTAAAAATACACAAAAAATGTCTAAATATTAATTATGTTTAGGAGTAATTATTTTTGTAAATTCTAATTTTAAATTTAAATTAGTTACATAGACCATTTTTTTTAATAAAACACAACTTAAAATTAGTAATAATATTTTTAATTTAAGTTATTTTTGTAAAACCATTCAAAAAATTGATATCAAATCCTATGGGACACTTTCATATTCACCATTCTATTTTTTTATTTTTGTAAATATTTGAATAAAATTAGTCTTGGAAGTAAATTTTTTATAAATTCTAATTTTAAATTTAAATTAGTCAGATTGACTATATTATTTTTATAAACCACAATGTACCATTAACAGTAATATTTTTATCTCAATGTTCACCATTCTACTTTTATATTTTTACAAAATTTTAAATAAAATATTATTTTCTCATTTTTTCAATACATTTTATCCTTATTCATAAAATATTTATTTCGTTTCGTCCCACATTAGTGTATGGTCACAAAATTTCTTTTTTTGTTAATAAAATCACTGTAATTGTGACTTGAGATTTTCATCAATGTAAAGTATACTCATAGTTTCTTAAATGGTGTTGTAGTCGTAAAGTTTATTAAAAAATAATTTAAATTGGAAAAAGATTTAAAAATGATTAAATATTAATAAAGTTAAAAATATAACTTCTCTTACAATATTATATCTTAAATTTAAAATACAAATAAAAAATACCTAGATATTATTTAGGCCTATATAAATAATGTGAAATGAGTTAACTTGTTGCTAAAAATGGGTCCACCTTGCCTATTGATTCAATATTATTATAAAGTTCACATATTTTAAATATATTAAAAATTAAATTTAAAAATATAATGAAAAAATATAAATAATAATTAGGCTTGAAAATGATATAATCTTGGCAGTTCTTAAATATTAATTAGGCTGGATAGTAAATTTTTAAATTATATTTTTAAAGTTAAATTAGTCATGTTAATTATCAGAATAAAAATTTTGATTAATAATATTTAGTATTTGAATCATTTATATAAAATACAATGCATAATCAATGAAAATAATATTTTTAATTTGAGTTATTTTTATAAAATCAGTTAGAAAATATTTTAATACAATTAAGAATAAGAGTATTTTTAACTCAAGTTAATTTTAGAAAATGAGTCAATAATTAAAAAAAAATAAAAGTACATATTAAAATCAACTAAATAGATTGAAATAAAAAAAAGATTGGACTAGCCGGGTAGGTTTGAGACTTTATATATATTTTAGAGTAAATTTTGATTTTTAAGATTAGAGTTAGATAGAAATTTGGTAAAATATAAATTTTTAGTAATCATAGACTTTGATCAACTCTATCGTCTCACTAATATTAACAAAAATAAAAAATATAATAATTCACTAACTATTTCATGAAAATATGAAACTTTGTTAAAATATTTTATAATATATTTAAAAATTATTTTTTGTCAATAAAAAATATTATATAATTTCGTACCTAGCAAAAATCAACACTAGTATATAATATATATAAATATATTGTTAGTTTTATTACTTTTATTAAAACTGTTAAGGTTAAAACTTGTAAATTGACAAATTCATAATAAAATAGAATTGTTTATACTTTAAACTTAGTGTAGGCTAAGAAACTAGAGTCTTAAGTAGATTAGAATTCTAAAAGATCTTAGAAAATCAAGTTTTCATAATGGCTAGGAATCCTGAAGGGAT
Source organism: Vitellaria paradoxa (assembly GCA_019916065.1). NCBI lineage: Eukaryota > Viridiplantae > Streptophyta > Magnoliopsida > Ericales > Sapotaceae > Vitellaria > Vitellaria paradoxa. The sequence continues at coordinate 18,875,863 of CM034243.1, read as the reverse complement.
TCGGAAGTCTTGAAGAGGTTCGGAACTGAATAACACAGGAAGAATGCACTTGGCCGCGGGAAAAAGCCAAGAGAGATTAAGCCGTGCGGGAAGGCCATTTTGAGTCATGGGAAGACCACGGGAAGGCCGCTAGTGCGCCCTTCCCGCGAGGTACCAGCATGACAGTTTTCTGTTCTCAACTTCCAACGCAATTTTGACCTTGAAAATGATGGATTTAGGCTTCGGCTAAAACACAAAAGTTGTAGCCCTTTGAGTCTTCTTTCCATCCAAAAAAAAATCAAGTCAATCCAAATTGTGAGTGAAAAGATATGGTCAAAAAACTGACATGATATCAAGATGGAACTTCAACTACACACCACTTCAATAGCCCCAGCCGCCTCTGTTTGTCTATATATATCTCATGACATCTTCAAGAGATAGAGAGAAGACACACACATAGAGAGAGATAGAATACTCAATTGTTCATGAGCCAAAAGTTTAATGATTCTCTCACTTACTTAGCCGACATGTTTTGTGTTCAATCCGAAGGAGTTCGGGTTCGAGTTTTATGAAGGTTGAGAATTCAGCACGCTGTGGATTCAGCAAAGCTACCGAGAATTCAGTGTTGAGCCTTCGAGGAGTCGAAGGGCTTTCGCTAAATGAGTTGGTGAATCGAGAATTCGAGCAAACGTCAACAAGAGTATAGAGTCGATGAGTCGATCTATCGAGGGGTTGAGTTTGTAACCAACGTTTGTTTTTAGTGAAAGTTTTGTTTTAGATTTCCCTTTGTGGGTTTCCTCATTTTGTTTATCTCGCCTTCTGTTTATCTCTGTGTGTGATTGTCATTGATTGGTTGGGATCTCTATCAACGTATTTCAAAATTTCAAAAACAAATCCTAAATTAAGAAACCTGGCTTGAAATTAAAAAGAATAATTATGGACCATACAGATATATGAGTTAAAAAAAAAAATAATGACAGCAGAACTTATCAAAAAAATAAAATACTTATCTTGAAGATCAGATAACAGCCAAAGTCATCTCAATGATGCTCGGTTATTATCTCAGAAGAAAAAGAGACGGCAAAAAAAAAAAAAAAAAATACACACACACAAGAATCGATTAAATAAAAATATACAGAGAAAGAAAAAAGGCTACAATTAAGTTGGCCATGGTTCATAATCCAATTCCTTTCCCGGAAAAAAAAAAAAAAAAAGGGTTCATAATTAATCAAATTAAATGTTCGAAATTGAAACTTCATCATTTATCGCCATACCAAATGTACCCCAAGCGTAAAAATTTGATCGGAAACAAATTCAAGCTTTAAATTTGAAAAGATTTGACTTAATCTCTAAATATTAAAAGACTAACGTTATAAAATTAGAAAATATAATAAGAATAATTATCAAAATAATGTAAAATATTTATGAATCTATCACTTTAAAATAACAAATTCAGAGAAATAAACATTTACATCTATACTACCATTATCATCTCATTCTGATTTCACTTAAATTGTTTGGTCAGAATAGTATTTTTAGTATCAAGATAAGTCAACGTTATATAATTTTTATTTTAAATTACGTCGCTTAATATTTTTTAATTTTCTAATTTCCTGGTATAAATGAATATTATTTTCATTTTAATTCGTAAGAGTAAACGTATCTTAATGTATTTAAATTTTAAAATTTAATTCTCAAATATTTCAAGAAAACTACACCCATAAATTTTGAGAAACTAACCTTATGGGTGATCATTTGATCAATCGTGACTCAAATTATGATACATTTGTTTTGTTGTAAGCTTCTTTTCAATGATAAATAAATGGTTGAGTGTAGTGAGAGATCAATGACATGAAGGAATGTCAGTTAAAATTAGAGTCCATATTGCTTTAGAATATTAATTGTTTATCTCTCTCTCTCTTAATTTTTTTTCCCTTTACTTATTTCTTGATTCCCCAATTTGCTAAAGAATTCAGGATTAAAAGAACAAAAATCATATTTCATAATTAATTTGAATTTAAATTCAGAGATATTAGTGTAGGGTTATATATAAGTTTTTCAAGTGAATTTTTCCTTCTCTAAAATAGAGTAAAAAGTTGCTCTACTTGCACCGTTTTACCGTATAAGTTACCAGTTTGATTATTTTCAAGAGCACCGGAGACTTTCAGTTATTAATTTCAGGATTCTATAAGCTAGTCAATCATCTTAAATCATATAATAATCAACAAGAATTAATTAATTTAAAATAAAAGTACCAGATGTATTACTATTAAAGATACAGAAAGTTTTAAGTAATATAGAGTACTTGGAGTTGTAAAAATTAGTATAAATTTGTAAAAGTTATAACATCATAATTCCTATAGTAAGTAGAAAATTTAAATTCTATAAAGATCTGTAAAGATTTATATATTTTTGTAGAACTCCAAACATGCTTTTAATAATTAAAGATTTTAACTTTGAAGTTAAAAGTGGCTTATCCTAGAAGCAAACCTCCTTTAACAATAACCACCATGTTCTACCCTATTAATTATATTTTGCATCATATTTTATATTTATTCGTGAAAGGAAAAAATAAACTACAATTATCAGGCAAAGGTTGGAGACATTACGGAGTCATCAAAAGAGTTATGCAAATCAGATGCGTAGGCCTTTGAAGTTTCATGTGGGGGAGCATGTATTCGGAAAGTCTTACCAGGAAGTGATAACTTCAGTTTGGTTAATGGGGAAGTTGTCAACGAGTAATATTGGCATGTTTGAGATTTTGGTCAAGGTTGGAGAGATTGCTTATCGTTTGGCATTGCCACTTTAGTTGTCGAAAGTTCGTGAGGTGTTCCACGTGTTCATAAATACATCCTGAATCTCACATATGCGTTAAATTGGACTGATTTGGAAGTAGTTTCAAATGTGTCTTATGAGGTTAGATTGATTTTGATTTTGGATCATAGGATCAAGTATTTTGTGGAAAGACGATTTCATTGGTTAAGGTATTGTGGAAAAATCATGGGGTTGAGGAGTATACCTGGGAATGTGAATTTAAGATGTAAGTGAGGTATCCTCATTTGTTTTCTTAATATTTTTCTCTATCTTACCCCAAATTTCAAAGACAAAATTTTTATAAGGGGAGAGGATGTAATGAATTGTACTTTGATATATGTTATTTTATGGTTAACTATGGTTAACATAATGATCTTTGTGATTAATGTGGTTTATGTGTTGTATATAATGCCTCAGTTGCCTTGTATTAACCGATTTTTTGCAACTTGCTAGTTGCCGCTCACCTACTCCATTGTTGCCTACTTAGCACCATAGACCATCTCGAGGACCACTGCCCAAACTACCTTAACCTCCCATCTACCTACTCTTTAGCTTGTATGGCTGTGACTATGTGAATTGTGGCCGTATATCTATATATATATATATGTATAGCTGGGGGGAGTGTGTTGCTTGATTTAAGTTCTTCTCTTTCTTTGCTTCTGGTTCTTTTCCTTTCTTCATTTCTTTATTTTTTGGAGGGTTATAAAAGTTAATTTAATTACATATTTCTCCTACATTTATATTTCGTGTTGTTTATTATTTTTAGATATTAATTTTTGGTATTTGGAGGTCTAACAACATAAAGAATGCAAGTGAAAAAGTCCCCCATAAATGTGAGATAAAAAGAGGAAGATATGATGTTAAAAATGGAGAAAGAGTAGAAGTTGTTCGAACGCTGGTTCTAACAATAGAAGGTATAAAGGAATGCTGAATAGGAAAAATTCACTAAGTGTCAAAACTTGGTTCGAGCACATGTTCAGACACAGGTTCGGACATGCATTTGAACCAACTTACGTTCTAGGAAATTTTGTAATTCAATTGTGATTCCGAAAGGTTATTTTGTACTTATAACATGTAGACTATAAGTGCTGAGAGATAGGTCATTTTGAGTAGGTTTTAACATTACATACAATATACTTGTAGTAGATTAGAGAGGATTGAAGGGTTTCTTCATATCCTCATACAGGATTTTCAATTTCTTTTGTAAGTTTCTACTTTTCTTTGTAATTCTATGCATTTAGAGCAGATCAAGGCAAAGGGGCCATTGGATCCTTGAAGATTTTCATGTATTTGAATCAATTGAGGTACAATTTGCAATTTAATTCTAATCTGTATATATTTAGATGTTTGATTGGTTGATTTTTCTTTCAATCCTTGTTTGTATGCAATTTCTACATTTCCTTTTCATGTCATGTATATTTAGTACTTGAGTGGAACTAGTATGCACACTACGTGTTTGATAGAATGTCTTCAGGGGTGATTTAAATATAACCCTTTCATATCCACATGTTTTTCCAGACTCTGTATGCTCACCAAGTGTTTGTATACATGGTGCTTATGTTAAATGTGATTACATGTTAGGCCTTTATTTGAATACTTATATTTCTAGATCAATTATGCATGCTACGTATATTTGATACTATGTTTCCTTAAGTGATCTAGCAATTGGATTTTATTTTTTTAAATCAACCCACCTTGTGATGGTTTGCTGAGATGCTTATAGGTAGACATGTTCGCCCTCTAAATTGATTCAATTGTATGTTGATTTGATGGGTTAACCTTGGTCCCTAGCCTCCTTAATTTCATAGATTTTAATTAATTTTCATTCACTTTGCATTGATTTTATTTTAGCCTTCTAGGTGTTTGATAGAATAACTCCGCCTATGTTTTTTACATGGCCGGTCCCAAGCCCGGATAAAGGAGGAGGGTTGTGTTAGGTAGTCGACAGCCAGCGTAAAACTTTGTCGAATTTTTATGGATTTTATGACACCTAATGAGATTTCGTGGGGGCGTTCTCTACTTAGCGATGCGCTGTATGGTCCGAGTACAGTGTTAAATGAGCAAGGACCGCTGCATCGGCGCCCGGGTGTGGTGTTAAATAGGTAAGGGTCCTCGCACTTTCCTGGACGAGTGGGGGGGCAAGGAAGCTAGTCCAAAATAGAAGGCTGAGATTAGGTACTTGGAATATTAGGAGCTTAACTGGGAAACTTATGAAAGTGGTGGATACAATGGAAAGGAGAAGAATTGCAATTGCTTGCTTGCAAGAGACGAAGTGGGTGGGACAGAAAGCTAAAGATATTGAGAGGACTGGGTATAAGTTATGGTATACGGGACTTAATAGATCGAGAAATGGGGTCGGCATAGTAGTAAGCAAGGACCTAAAGGAAGATATAGTTAATGTGAAACGCTGTGGAGATAGGATTATTGCAATTAAGTTAGTGTTAGGAGAAGAGATAGTAAACGTAATTAGTGCTTATGCCCCCCAGGTGGGCTTAGGAGATGTACATAAGGAGAAGTTTTGGGAAGACTTGGAAGGAATGCTATTAGAGATACCTCAAGGAGAGATGATCTTCATAGGAGGAGATTTGAATGGTCATATAGGATGTGACATAGACGGATACATAGGAGTACACGGGGGATATGGTTACGGTGATAGAAATGAAGAAGGGAAGGATATTTTGGAGTTTGCAGTGGCTTATGATCTCATGGTGACAAACACCTTTTTTAGGAAGAGAGAGGAACATTTGGTGACTCATAAGAGTGGCTCCTCAAAGACACAGATTGACTTCTTCTTAACTAGGAAAAGAGATCGTGTAGCTTGTAAAGATTGTAAAGTTATACCGGGGGAGACCTTGACTGCCCAACATAGGTTGTTGGTCATAGATGTGCAGCTTCAAAGGTAGACTAGAAAAAAAAAGTCGTATAAATACTCAAAAACTAAATGGTGGAACTTAAAAGGTGATAAGCAAGCAGCATTCAGGGAAAGAGTACTAGAGGAAAACATTTGGACGGTAAATGAAAGTGCAAATATTATGTGGGATAAGGTAGCAAAGTGTATTAGGAGGGTAGGGAAAGAAGTCTTAGGAGAATCCAAAGGGAGTGCTCTGGCACAGAAAGAGGCATGGTGGTGGAACGAGGCCGTCCAAGGCAAGATAAGAGTTAAAAGAGAGTGTTTTAAATCTTGGCAAAACGACTGAAATGAAGCGAACTTGGAGAGGTATAGAGAAGCTAGAAGAGAAACTAAAAAGGCAGTTAGTGAGGCTAAGGCAAAGACATTTGAGGATTTATATAGGAGACTTGACACTAAGGAGGGTGAAAGAGAGATATTCAAGCTTGCTAAATCTAGAGATAGACGGACCAAAGATTTAAACCAAGTTAAATGCATTAAGGATGAGGATGAAAAGGTATTAGTAAAGGAAGAGGAGATAAAGGAGCATTGGAAGAGCTACTTCTACAAGTTATTTAACGAAAGCAGTAGTAGTGACATACATTTGGGGTAGTTTACCACTTTTAGGGAAGAATTAAATTTTATATTCTATAGGAGAATCAGTAGGGAAGAAGTAAAAGAAGTATTAAAAAGGATGAAGAATGGGAAAGCGGTTGGGCCAGATGGTATCCCTATTGAGGTTTGGAGGTGCTTAGGAGAGGATGGCATAAGTTGGTTGACAAAACTTTTTAATGTAGTGCTAAAGAGCAAGAAGATGCCTGATGCATGGAGGAAAAGTATCCTTATACCCATATACAAGAACAAAGGAGATATTCAGAACTGTGCGAACTATCGCGGGATTAAATTGATGAGCCATACGATGAAATTATGGGAGAGAATTATTGAGAGAAGACTAAGAAGGACAACAAACGTTTCAGAGAACCAATTTGGTTTCATGCCTGGAAGATCAACCATGGAGGCTATCTTTCTCTTGAGGAGGTTAATGGAACAGTATAGAGAAGGTAAAAAAGATTTACATATGGTGTTCATCGATTTAGAGAAGGCATATGATCGGGTTCTTAGGGAGATTCTATAGAGAGTATTGGAAAAGAAAAGAGCGCGTGTCGCATATATTGAGGCGATAAAGGACATGTATGATAGAGCCATGACATCTATACGGACGACTGGTGGAGAGACTAATGAGTTCCCTATCACGATTGGTTTACATCAAGGCTCAGCGTTAAGCTCGTACTTGTTTGCTTTAGTTATGGATGAGATTGCAAGACATATTCAGGATGAGGTGCCGTGGTGTATGCTATTTGCAGATTATATTATTTTAGTAGATGAGACGAGAGAAAGAGTGAATGCTAAACTAGAATTGTGACGGGATACATTAAAGACAAAAGGGTTTAGGCTAAGCCGATGCAAGACGGAATATATGGAATGTAAGTTTAGTCAAAGTAGGATAACGGGTAGTATAGAAGTAAGTTTAGACACACAAAAGATTGTAGAGAAAGATAAATTTAGGTACCTTGGATCTATGGTGCAACAAGATGGAGGGATTGATACTGATGTAAGTCACAGTATTCAAGTTGGGTGGACCAAATGGAAGAGTGCTTCGGGGGGTTTTGTGCGACCGAAAAGTCCCCGTCAAGGTGAAAGGAAAGTATTATAAGGTAGCGGTTAGACTAGCGCTGCTATATGATCAGAGTGTTGGGCAGTAAAGCATAATCATGGTCAGAAGATGACAGTTGCGGAGATGAGAATGTTAAGGTGGATGTGTGGGATTACAAGGAAAGATAGGATTAGGAACGAAGAGATTAGGGGCAAAGTAGGAATAGCATCGATTGAAGATAAAATGAGAGAAAATCGATTAAGATGGTTTGGCCATGTTAGAAGGCATCCAGCAGAGGCATCTGTTAGAAGTTGTGAAAGTATGGAGATTGCTAGGAGTAGGAGAGGTAGAGGAAGACCCAAGAGAAGCTGGAAAGAAACCATTAAACATGACTTGACCTACCTAGATTTATCGGAGGACATGCCCTTAAACAGATCTAATTGGCGTCGACAAATCCATATAGCCGACCCCACCTAGTGGGAAAAGGCTTGGTTTGGTTTGGTTTGGTTTAGTTTGGAGTTATATGAATATGTCGGTGTACATATATACATACATGTATGCATTGATTAGTATATATGAGAGAAGTTGAGATTTCTTGCTTAACCCATAATATTTTTGGTTGGTTGAACATGAATACATGTGATTTATATGTCATTGTGGTGTATTGTTGAATTTGAGACTTTCCGTTGTTATTTTGGGAGTCAGGTTTCATGATTGGTGAAAGACTAATCCAGAAAATCACATTTTTAGTTGAATCATTTGAATGTTCAAACAGCCTTCGGTGCATTCGAACAAGCTTATCTAGGAGTGAAAAGTACTTGGCCATTGCCAGGTTACGTTCAAATAGCCCAAGGTGAATTCGAAAGGATCTAGGCTATTTTTAAAGATTTTGCTAAAATATTCCAACGATCTAGGTAATTTTTAAAGATTTTGCTAAAAAATAATATTTTGAGCTTTTTAAACCTCTCCAATCTGGAATTCTCTTAATATATGATCTACCCCAATTCTTATGGATTGTCTTGAATTATTTATGTTATGTTCTTAAGTGTACAACATATTTGAAGAGATATAACATTGAGATTATACATGATTAAGCATATCATGTACATAGGGTTAAGGTTGCATCATTTAGATTTATTATAATTGGCCAAGTGTGTCATGTTGTTAATGTTCATGTGTTGATGGCATAACCATATATGGACAGAATCCATTTTCATGAAAATGATAAAATAGGATTTGAATCGAATACCAGATGATCCATATTGATATATATGACTAGAGATTAGCTATTGGTGTTGGGACATTAACCTATGATTATTAGATACTGTGATTTAGGCTCCGTTTGGAGCTAAACAAAATAAAATAAAATCCTACAAATCTCTACAAACACGAATTACGAGACAGCAAAATTTAAATTCTTCACTCACTGCACGAATTACAAGACATTTACTTTTACAATTTTATTTTATTTTATACATTTTTATACAACTCCAAACACACCCTTACTAATTATACAGTTGGATTCCTATTGCGAGATACAATAGAAGGGTCGATGAGAGACCGTGATTATATTTATATCTTTTTTGGGATAGTGTGTACCTGAGGGTTTTGGTTTGCCTTTAACCGGATCAAGATGGTGTGGTTGGTGGCTCTACGTTTTATGCTAATCCTCACATAATTCTTGTAAGTTGAGAAAACAATGTGGTTGGCGACCTCATGTGCTCTACTAAGTGTCACTAGTCCAATAATAATGGGGGATAGATGGTGGATTAGAGGTTGCATTAGCATTGCATTTTATCATCCCAATTGCAAGAGATTACAGTCACTATTGCCTATGTTGGGTGATTGATTTTTTAGAACCAACATAGTGAGATTGTTGATTATAATAATATTTCATGCTTACGATTGCGTTAATGAATTATGGTTGACTTTAGTTATAAATGTAAGAACTGCAGCGACTTGATTCTTGAGAAGGGATACGTAAGCAGCTTGAGCCTAAGTGGCTTTAGTCTAGTCTTAGACTCTACTTAGTTGTTATTGTCTTTATCCGCATAAGCCTTGAGAGTTGGGTGTGTCACTTAAAATTGAGCTGAGATTACCGAATTGACTGAATGATTACGTTATCTCTTTCTATTATTTGTATTACAATTTATGCGACCCAAAGTGTGGGTCCCAAACTTGAATTATTATTATTAATATTATTATTATTACTAGAATAAATTATACTTAGACCCCTTGAATATTTGAGTAATTACACATAGACCCCCTCGACATTTGAAAATTACAAACACTTCTTTTATTTTGAAAAGTTGGTAACATTTAGACCCCTGCCGTTAGTTGGAACCTAATTCCGTTAAATATTTATTATAAAAGACAGACTACCCTTAGTTTAATTTACACACTCGTGTGACTCATGTTACCTTTCTAGTCCTTTCCTTAGCTCATCCATTAACCATCTTCCTAGCTGGTTTATCCTCCAATTACTAAACTTCACCACCACCACCATGGCACCGAAGCTTCGCCCCCAACCACCGTACTCCTCCCAGTATTGGCAGCATATCTCGCAGTAGTTGCAGTAGCAGGGGATCTCCCCGAATTTCGGGAGGCTAGGCATTACGCCGGGGATCTCTCCAAATGCCGCAAGGAGATTCGGGTCAAAAAAGCTACCAGAGTTCAAATTGGGTTGACAAACTTTGTTATGTCAATTCCAATAAAGGGGTGGTGTGCTTAGGATTATTGTTTACCAATTTTGGGCACTCTGGGTTTACTCTAGATTTTTTTCCTTGTGGATTCAATGAACCTGAAGTCTCCATGTCTTTATCTTTGGCCTCTGTTTCTGGACTAATGTTTCCTTGCAATCGATTTCATCTAGTTCTTGTACTTTTACACTACTTTGAGAGTTTTTAACCTCCATGGGCAATTGAAAGCCAAATTCATTTATCGCATAAACAACTTTATCTATCCACCAAACAAAAACTCACTTACAAGTTAAACGTCAACCCCCCGGGATCCAAATTCCTTCGTTTTTTGCAAACAAATAGATTGACTTATCTAATTTAATTATTTTTTTAGATAATATTTGAATAACCAATTTAAAATAAAATATTATACAAAAATTAGTGAGATAAACACAAACATTAATTTTTTTATGTTAATTACTTTAATTTTTTTGTAATTTTAAAAGTTCAAAAAATTAGATAATTAAAATTAGGTGATTAAAAAAATATTCATTTGTCAAAAGTTTAAAAAAGAAATTATATAATAAGTACATTTAGGAATCAAAAATTTTTTAGATAATTTTATTAATTAATTAAAAAATATTTACCCTTTTTTTAGATAGGTAATTCAAAAGTTTAAATAAAATTGATAATAAGTACCCTTAGAATTCAAAAGTTAATTTTATTTATCAATTAAAAATACTTAGTTTTTTTAGATAAGTTCATCCAAAAGTTTAAAAAATTTTAGATAATGAGTACACTTAGAATTCAAAAGGCTTTTTAGATAATTTTATCTATCAATCAAAAATATTTACTAATTGAAAAGTTATAAAAAAATTAGACTATGATTCAAAAAGTTTTTTAGATAATTTTATTTTTCAATTAAAAATAATTATGTTTTTTAGATAATTTCATTCAAAAGTTAAAAAAAAAAATTAGATAATAAGTATACTTAGAATTCAGAAGTTTTGTTATTTTTTTAGATAGTTTCATTCAAAAGTTATAAAAAAAAAATAATAATAATAAGATAATAAGTATACTTAGAATTCAAATAATTTCATTCAAAAGTTTAAAAAAAATTCAAATAACAAGTATACTTAGAATTCAAAAGTTTTGTAGATAGTTTTATTTTTAATTGATAAATAAAATTATCTAAAAAACTTTTTGAATCATCGTCTTTTTTATAACTTTTCAATTACGTAAATATTTTTAATTGATAAATAAAATTATCTAAAAAACTTTTTGAATTCTAAGTGTACTCATTATCTAAAATTTTTTAAACTTTTGGATGAACTTATCTAAAAAGACTAAATATTTTTAATTCAATTAAAATAAAATTAACTTTTGAATTCTAAAGGTACTTATTATCTATTTTTTTTTTAACTTTTGAATTACCTATCTATAAAAACGTAAATATTTTTTAATTAATTAATAAAATTATCTAAAAAATTTTTGAATCCTAAATGTATTTATTATATAATTTTTTTTCTTTTTTACTTTTGACTGATGAATTTTTTTTAATTACCTAAATTTAATTATCTAATTTTTTAAACTTTTAAAATTGCAAAAAATTAAAGTAATTAAAATTAAAAAAACTAATTTTTGTGTTCATCTCACTAATTTTGACATAATATTTTGATTTTAATTAATTATTCAAACATTATCTAAAAAATAATTAAATTAAAATAAATAAATTAATCTATTTGTTTGCACGAAAACAAAGGAATTTGGGTCCTAGGGGTTGAAAAACTTTTACCTTGTAAACGAGTTTTGTCTAGGGGATAGATAAAGTCGTTTATGCCATCCATAAACGAATTTGGCTTTTAATGAAATCTTCTAATCAGTAAATAATTTTGCTCCCATCTTCGTAAATAAGATCAAAATTAACCTAAATCTGTATATACTCATTTTCAATTGCCTATCTAGGTTAAAAAACTCCTGCTTTGATTGGCTTTCATTGTCTCGTCATCTTTGGAAACCATTTGGGTCTTTGGCATTTGATAGATTGGCTTGATGGATTTCAATTTCTTCAGCAATTTTCCCTTTATTCCCTTCATTTGTTTACACGGTTTACTTCCCAAAATCCAATATGGGTATGCGAGATATGCAGTGATTAGAGAGTAGAGAGAACTAGAGAAGGGATGCTTTGGGTTTTAACTGGGTTTATGTTTGAGAGAGAGAGACTGCCATGTTTGGAACTTGATTGTTTTCTTCTTCAGGCATTTCCCTGGGAGGGGGGGAGTCAAGCGTTAGATGAGGATCCAGAAGATATACGAGCTGGGTTCGTTGCCACCATTCTTGGTGGTCTTCGCCGAGAATGTGGAACTAGTCGAACACCAATGGAACTAGCATGGCCTCGGAGGGGACAACCAAAAGGGATCCAAGAACACCTCGGATTCTTGCAGCAGGGAGAGAGACATTTTATTTATTTATTTATTTATTATTATTATTTTTTTACAGTAGAGAGAAAAGGGAGGAAAGAGAAGTTTTTTTGTGATTAATTAAATTAGTTACGGGTAAATTTGACTAGCGCTGCTATATGAATCAGAGTGTTGGGCAGTAAAGCATAATCATGGTCAGAATATGGCAGTTGCGGAGATAAGGATTCTAAGGTGGATATGCGGGATTACAAAGAAAGATAGGATTAAGAACGAGGAGATTATGGGTAAAGTAGGAATAACACCGATTGAAGATAAAATGAGAGAAAATCGATAAAGATGGTTTGGTTATATTAGAAAGCGTTTAGCAGAGACACCTGGTCGAAGGTGTGAAAGTATGGAGATTGCCAAGAGTAGGAAAGGTAGAGGAAGACCCAAGAGAAGTTGGAAAGAAGCTATTAAACATGACCTGACCTACTTAGATCTATCGGATGACATGACCCTAAATAGATCTAATTGGCGTCGACAAATCCATATAGCCAACCCCACCTAGTGGGAAAAGGATTGGTTTGGTTTGGTTTGGTTAGTTATGGGAGAGAATTATTGAGAGAAGACTAAGAAGGACAACAAACATTTCAGAGAACCAATTTGGTTTCATGCCTGGAAGATCAACCATGGAGGCTATCTTTCTCTTGAGGAGGTTAATGGAACAGTATAGAGAAGGTAAAAAAGATTTACATATGGTGTTCATCGATTTAGAGAAGGCATATTATCGGATTTTTAGGGAGATTCTATGAAGAGTATTGGAAAAGAAAAGAGCGCGTGTCGCATATATTGAGGCGATAAAGGACATGTATGATAGAGCCATGACATCTATACGGACGACTGGTGGAGAGACTAATGAGTTCCCTATCACGATTGGTTTACTTCAAGGCTCAGCATTAAGCCCGTACTTGTTTGCTTTAGTTATGGATGAGATTACAAGACATATTCAGGATGAGGTACCGTGGTGTATGCTATTTGCAGATGATATTGTTTTAGTAGATGAGACGAGAGAAGGAGTGAATGCTAAGCTAGAATTGTGGCGGGATACGTTAGAGACAAAAGGGTTTAGGCTAAGCCGATGCAAGACGGAATATATGGAATGTAAGTTTAGTCAAAGTAGGATAACGAGTAGTATAGAAGTAAGTTTAGGCACACAAAAGATTGTAGAGAAAGATAAATTTAGGTACCTTGGATCTATGGTGCAACAAGATGGAGGGATTGATACTGATGTAAGTCACAGGATTCAAGCTGGATGAACCAAATGGAGGAGTGCTTCGGGGGTTTTGTGCGATCGAAAAATCCCCCTCAAGGTGAAAGGAAAGTATTATAAGGTAGCGGTTAGACCAGTGCTGCTATGTGGATTAGAGTGTTGGGCAGTAAAGCATAATCATGGTCAGAAGATGGCAGTTGCGGAGATGAGGATGCTAAGGTGGATGTGCGGGATTACAAGGAAAGATAGGATTAGGAACGAGGAGATTAGGGGCAAAGTAGGAATAGGACCGATTGAAGATAAAATGAGAGAAAATCGATTAAGATGGTTTGGCCATGTTAGAAGGCGTCCAGCAGAGGCACCTGTTAAAAGGTGTGAAAGTATGGAGATTGTTAGGAGTAGGAGAGGTAGAGGAAGACCTAAGAGAAGCTGGAAAGAAACCATTAAACATGACCTAACCTACCTAGATTTATCGGAGGACATGCCCCTAAACAGATCAAATTGGCGTTGACAAATCCATATAGCCGACCCCACCTAGTGGGAAAACGCTTGGTTTGGTTTGGTTTGGTTTAGGTCTTTGACAGAATGCCTAGGTAGGTTTTATTTCAAAAATTAAACCCAATTTTGGGTGTGTTTGGAGTAGCAAAAAGTGAGATAAAATGAGATAAAGTAAGATAAATTCTAAGTTCGTAATTCATGTAGTGAGATAAAAAGTGAGTAACTTTTGGAGTTTTTAGAGTTTTTCACTATTTTCAAAGTTTTTTTATCACCCCAAACGGAGCCTCTATTTGAGTTTCATTATGTGACACCTCCTAAATAAGAGAAGAAGAATTGTGAGTAACAGCGCCTCTCCCTGTAGATATGGCTGGTACTTCACTATTATAAATTTAAATTGCTACATTGGACTATCTTGCACTTGGGGTGTAAATCCACATTATGGAACGACAAATAGTTGAAAGTCCCAAATCTTACACAATAGTATCCAGATTAAAATATCCACAATAGAAATTAACAAGATAAACCAAAGAGACACAGGGATTTATTAACTAGTGTAAAAACTCCTTTGAACTCAAAGGAGAAAAACAATCCTGGATCCTTAAGCAGATCAGACTAAACCTTCTTCACTATAAAATAAGAGGTTACAAGGTACATAGAAATGGATTACAAGTTTCCCTAACTAACTACCTCTTGATCTACTTGCCTAAAGACCCATTCTAACCTTGTTTGCTAGACATCCCACAATACACCTCAGCCCGTGAAGAATAAGACCTTCAATACATAAAGAAGCTCACCCGATCTGATGCACACCCACAGATCTAAGCTGGTTGATGATGAATCTATACCAAAGATAGCTAATGATGTCAAGAATTAAGCAAGCTAAGCACCACCATCATCCCCTTTTGATTTTTTTTTCAAATAGGTTAAGTGTAGGTCACACACTGTCCAAAAGGTTAAGGTTAAGAAAAGGAATTTCTTTTTATATCAAAAAGGAGGGTTAAAAAGGTCATTTGGACAGATCTTAAAAATCTGGACGTCTTCACAGGTAATTTGTGGACACAAGCTGCACATGAAGTACTCACAAGACATCCTTACACACTAGACAGAAATTTCCAAGTGTCATAGGCATCTTATGGGCATGAACTTCTCACGAACTGCTTGTGAGACATCCCAACTTTCTAGACAGTAACATTCAAGTCCAAATGGGATATGACAGTTGAACCAGTAACCACATCTCTTCCAAATCCAGCGCTCTTCTCAACCATCAATAAGAATGCTTAAACACTCTTTGGCGTATGCCTAAGCATCTAAAAACCTAACTTGTAACATTCTACAAAATCTAAAATAAACAATTACAAGCATAGTGCGGTCTCGGATATTGCCAATACAAAAGCTAGTCTAAATGACACTTACAATCTCCCCCTTTGGCAATTCTGAGACAAAACACCCCAAATCCACAAATTACAACCAAATGAAAATTGTCACAAGTTCTTAATCAGCAACCACAACTGTAATCTGTAAACCTGAACAATAATTCAACAGTAAGAAGTAACAGGAATCAGAGTAAATGTTTACAAAAAAACATCAATTCATCAGACATTCAAATGTTCTCCCCCTTTAACAAAAATCACTCTCCCTTAATCCCAAATTTTCTCCCCCTTTTTGTTCAGAATTGACAAAGCAGTAGTCAGCAAAATGTTAGTAAATAGCAGTAACAATCAATAAACATGTGACAAACAATTCAGCAAATGTTCAGCAAAATGTAACAAGCATGTCTCAGTAAAAACAGGAAGCAACAAAGATGAAGTAAGCTATCTGAGTCTTTACTGAAATTTAGCAAGGGAATACACATGAAGCTCAACAAATCAAAACAAAGTTTCCAAAAGCAAATACAAAAACAGTGACAAAGAAATAATTAAGGACGATTGCGGCCACGTCGCGAGTAGGCTTTGATTTCATTGAAAATACTAACAAGATCTCTGACTTCAGTCCCAAGCTCATTGACTTTGTCACCCAGTGAAGTCAGGGATGATTGAGCTGATGTAGCAATTTCTTCGAAGGAGGTGAAAAGAAGTCCATTTGTGTCTTGCAATAAGAGGCAGCTTGGTTGACAGCGTTGAGGTCAGTAAGCATGGAGGTGCGACTACTCTCATTTTCGCATTGAATAATTTGTTCAAGATGAGTGAGACGATCAGACAGATTTCTCTCCAAGTGAGTGATCCGATTGGTTAAGGCATTGAGAGGAAAAATAATGACTGAATGAGGATTGGAAGACGAACTGCTAGAAGGGAGATCAGTGGGGAGAGATGGAGAAAGGCAATGACCTATGGAGGGACCAGAGGGCTGAGGATCAGGGGAGGACACAGTGGGTTTCTTCTGCGCTATGGTACGAGAGATGGTGACCCGATTAATGGGTTTATCTTAAGTCAGGGCTAACTCATCAACTCGACAGACAATATTAAACTAGGATATGAGAAGATTTGTGATAAACATTCCATGGGGTAATCCAAACCTAGTGCCTTTTTGAGTGAAGGCATTATAGATGTTGCGAAACGGGATAGAGGGAAGGTCAATCGGAATGTCATGAGTGAGGCAGTAAAGGAATTTGACCATTTTCTCAGACATATTAGAACAGTGATGTGCAGGAGAGATGACAGAATCTATAATCAAGTTCAAAATCCTATAGGGAACAGTGAACTCACTATGTTTGAAACCCATTCCCAGAAACCAGGCTTGCGATGCATCTCGCATTGGCCTAGCCATTTCAAATGGAGGGGGAAGTGACATCCAATTAAGGTTTGGATATTGGGCATCAAGGACATGGGCTATGTGAAAGTATGTGGCCAAGGAGTCTACAGTAAAATTAGAAGACACCCCTCTAAATTTTGTATCAAAGGCCTCAAAATCATGTCAGAAATTGTGCATGTTGGTGTAAAACTCACGCACAATATTTTCTGATGCATGCCCATACTCTGAACATACTCCTACCCATCCCCGGCTGACAAAAATCTCTTTGAGGAAAGCAAACTCACTAGTGAGTTAAGTAAAATCAACCGGCCGTTCAAAGAGAACAAGTCGATGAGAGAAGACAGACTCAAACAAAGTTTGACCACCAGCAATGAAGGTGTTAGACTCGAAAGATGAAGGGTCGAGGTTGGACCTGACCTGAGATGAAGAAGAGGGTTTCAATGAGGGACCTCCACTGATAGAGGTAGCCTTGGTTCTGGGAGTGGTCGAAGACCCACCACTGGTGGAAGTACTCTTCTTCTTTTGCATGGTCGATTTGATGGGGGATTTTGGTTGATTTGAATCCCGATCGATGATTACCCTTTAGGCGTGCAACCTTTGCCATGGTTGTGGGCTGGAACAATGGTTTACGAAGGGATGGAGGTAAGTGTAGTGAAGGATACTGAAGAGATAAAGCCTGAAGGGTAAGGGTTTTGGATGAAATGCAGAAGAAAGTAGAGAGGTTACCTGATAGAGGTATAAACGCAACCCCAAAACACAAGAAGAATCCAAAATAATTTCAAGGATTGCTGCAAGATGGGATTTCGGTGAGGAAGGCATGAAAATGAGTTGCAAAGGGTTAGGGTTTCACCAGCTTCCCGTGTACTGGAGAGAGAAAGAAACGTGCTGGAGATGTGAAAAGGTGGGATGTGAAAGGATGGAAGCAGCCGTTTGTGGGAAAGATGAAGTAGTAAATGCACAACATTGCATTGAAACCTGTAAATAAAGAAAAATAAAAACAAAAAGAAATAAAAAGCAATAAATGAGATGACATTTGTCACACACACAAAAAGTAAATATTTTAAAATTCACCTCCACACACACCAACCCTTGCAGAGAATATCAGTCATAAGAGACCCAAGCCAATTAAAAATCAACACATCATTTTAGATGGAACAAATCAGCACACAATTTGTACATAAAGTGTACGGCCCACTCAACAAATTAGATTATTAGTCTAAGATAGTCACACCACTTCTCACTCTGCAGCAAAAAAAAAAAAAAAAAATAGTGAAACATACAAAAAGACAAAAAAAAAAAAAAAAAAAAAGAAAAAGTTGATATGCCAAAATAGAGTAGACAAAGTCAATTGAAGACAAAACAACCTTTACCAAGAAACTCATCAACTACCCAAGCCAAACACACACCCTTTGAAAATCATAAGATCTAATGAGTGAATTTCGTGCCCACAAAAATCATGTGAATTACCCTTGTGCCTTACACAGAAAAATATTTCATGATGCAACAAATTTATGCTAAAAATCTGTCAACAAAAATCACTATCAATGAAAATACTTTCTTATATAGATTTATGTCAACATAGAAAGATTAATACCAACAATTAGAGCTATGAAGAAAAGTCAATTGTTTGAACACACAGCTTCAATTAAGAGTCGAAATACTAAAATTTTTCAGAATTTATAAAAACAAGATATTAACAAACACAATAAATCATTGATTTATTGTCTATATCCTTGTAAGAATCTTTTAAAAACACACATAATGGGCAGAGAAGTATTTCAAATAAGACTTTAATTCCACACAAATGTTCTTCAATTAACTCAATCGACATCTCAGGACATGGTACTAGTTGTAGAGCCACATTCAAATTTGCTAGTAGACATCTACTTGGAAGTCAAACCAATCAATTGCCCAACAATAATAACACAACAGTTTTCCTAACTTGAGAGAGATGAAAGTTGACATGGCAATTAAGTTTAATCATCCTTATCGCTCCAATACAAAATTAAATTCAATAAGTGCAATGTGATGATGGTTTTCACACACTTTTCTCCTTTTTTTTTTTTTTGTATTTTCTCTTTTCCATCCTCAACTTCTTTTTGATGAACATTAGAGAATAAAGTGGTAACCCTTTCCATCACTTAGATAGGGAAACAAACTCAACAACTTTAATACTCCCAACATTTATAACTTGGAATCTAGAGAATTGTGGGCTAATCAATTATAGGTCAATCCAAAATAAACATCATACCAGCAATTCAAGCAAGGTTCAATCTCATTTGACCATGTGTTCGACATCAACCAAGTTGAAAGTAAAACATAAATGTGATCTTAATAATCAACATTTTCAACACAATCTCTACACAGCATGAGATTAAAAAGAATTCTACAAAAACAAGGCAGTTGGCTAAAAATTGAAAGTGTAAGTAAATATCAAGTTCAAACAAATTCTTACTCCTTTGAATATTTCAAAACTTAAAAGACACAATATGATCTCACTTTCAATTTAAATTCATAGCAATAATTGTAAGATCATTTATTCTCAAAATTGAGATAAAAGTATTTAAGAAGTATCACTCCTAGAGATGAACGAAGATATTCAAATCTTGAAACTTCTAATGGTTTTGTAAACATATCAGCAAGTTGTTGATCAGTGGGAATGTGCTCCAAACTCAACACTTGTCTCTCAACAAGATTTCTAATGAAGTGATGCCTTATGTTAATGTGTTTTGTTCGAGAGTGTTGAACAAGATTTTTGGAAATATTGATTGCACATATGTTATCACAAAACAAAGGCATAGTACCTTAATTGATTCCATAATCTGAAAGCATCTGCTTCATCCACAAAATTTGAGCACAACAGCTCCTAGCTACAATGTACTCAGCTTCGACAGTCGAGAGAGAGATTGAGTTTTGCTTCTTGCTATGCCAAGCCACCAAATTTCCTCCTATGTAAAAGCAACCTCCGGATGTGCTTTTACGATCATCACAGCATCCTGCCCAATCTGCATCTGAATAACAAGTGAGTTCTGAAGAAGAACCATTAGAAAACCAGACGCCATAATCTAAAGTCCCATTTACATAATGAATGATGCGTTTGACAGCTATTAAATGAGACTCTTTGGGACAGGATTGACACCTAGCACAAATGCCTACACTAAATGCAATGTCTGGACGACTAGTAGTCAAGTACAGTAGGCTACCAATCATGCTACAGTATAGAGTTTGATCAACACTCTTCCCTGATTCATCTTTGTTTAATTTGGTAGTTGTGCCTATGGGAGTCCTAGCATGTTTAGATGTAGAGAGTCCAAACCTTTGAACCAAATTTCTTGCATACTTGGATTGAGATATGAAAATGCCATTTTTCAATTGTTTAATTTACAACCCTAAGAAAAATTCAACTCACCAACCACGTTCATTTCAAATTGGCTTTTCATGAGTTCGGCAAAATTTAAGGCATGTTTTTCTGAAGTTGACCCAAAAACAATGTCATCCACATAAATTTGTGCAATGGTAATTTCCTTTGAATCTCTATGGATGAACAATGTTTTGTCTACACTTCCCCTTGAGAAATTTGAGTCTACCAAAAATTTGGTAAGTCTATCATACCAAGCTCTAGGAGCTTGTTTTAAACCACACAATGCCTTTTTTAAACGAAACACATGATTGGGATGTTTAGGATCAACGAGGCCTTTTGGTTACTCAACAAAAACTTCTTCTTGTATAAAACCATTCAAGAAGGCACTTTTCACATCCATTTGAAAGAATTTGAATCCTAAGTAGCAAGAAATGGCCAACAAAATCCGAATTGATTTTAGTCTAGCCATGGGTGCAAAAGTCTCATCAAAATCCACTCCTTCAACTTGAGTGTACCCTTGTGTGACTAGTCTAGCTTTGTTTCTAATAATAGTGCCAAATTCATCGATTTTGTTTTTGAAAATCCATTTGGTCCCTATAACATTAACATCACTAGGTCTAGGCACAAGTTCCCAAACTTCATTTCTAGAAAACTGTTCTAGTTCCTCATGCATGGCATTAATCCAATAGTATCCAGATTAGGAGCAGAGAATTCATGCGAAATACCACACTCATCACAAAACTCAGAAAATTCAGAATTTTCAAAATTCTTTTCCATGATCACTTCTCAATCTAATGATCCTGCCAATCTTAACAGCTTTTTCATTTTGAATTCTATTGCACAAAGATTTAAAGGCTTGAAAGGTGTCAAAATTTTCTCTTAAAAAATTTATCCAAGTAAATCTAGAAAAGTCATCAACCATCACAAAAATGTATTTTTTGCCACCTAAACTCTTAGTCCTAATGGGACCCATTAAGTCAACATGCACAAGCTCTAAGAGAGATGAAGTAGCTATTCTATTGGTCTTTTTGTGAATAGCCTTTGTTTGTTTTCCTTTCTGACATGGTCCACAAACAATTTTCTTGACTTTAGCAAGTTTTGGCAACCTTTCATAATCTTGGACTTAGACAATCTTGCAAGATTTCGGTAATTCACATGTCCAAGCCTTTGGTGCCAAAGTTCTATGATGTCATCCTGTCCAACATTACAAGTCAAACTTTTGTTAGTGGAAATCCCATAACAATTATCTAAAGTTCTAACTCCCTTCAACACAATATTGTTACCCTTGTCTAGAATTGAGTACTCATCTTTAGCAAACATAACATTGTAGTGTGAATCACAAATTTGACTAATGCTAATCAAATTTGCTTTCAAACCATCAACATACAACACATCCTTGAGTCTAGCAAGACCCAGATGATCAATGCTCCAAGAATTTTGGATTTGCTACCATCACCAAATGTGACAGAGCCTTTATCACAATCAACCAAAGATGAAAACATGGACTTGATGCCACACATGTGCTTAGAGCATCCACTATCCAAGTACCACATGTTGGAATTTTGAGCTCTAAACGTAGTGTGTGCAACTAAGCATTTTAAATCATCACATCTAATCCATGCTTTTCTAACTTTATTTTTTGAAGAAATTTTGCCTTTGAAAATAGTTTTTGAAATGTTCTTGGCATTGGATTTAGACAAACCTCCATTAGAATTATCTCTTTTTTGTTTGAATGGAGCTCGTATGACATTGTCATCATGAAATTGAAGATCATTGAACCTATTAGACAGAAACTCTCTTCCTTTAAGACCTTTGTTAGGATTAACTTTGGATTTAACATAATCCAATGGTAATCCATGCAATTTATGATAGAATGCTCTTATGTGGCCTCTAATTCCATAATAATGACATATGGGAACAAATTTCTTAGAATTTGCAGAACTTGAGGAATGCAAACCAGTTTTAGTGAAATTTTTACCTCCAAAATCTGAAAAATAGTTGGTAGAAGCATTACCTTGAATGCGATTTTTCACCTTACTTGCATTCGATAACACTTTCAGTTGGAAACTTTGACTTCCTCTTGAATCTTCTTTCAAATGTTCACTTTCAGCTCTTGGAATCCTCGAAATGAAGTGAAAATTGCTAGACTTGTTCTCAATTCTCTTGGTTGCTGGGACAAATTTGATTGGTCCATTTCCTTGATTTGAAGAAGATGAGGACAACTTTGTACATCCAATTCCGATTCTATCATTAGAATACATTTGAGCTTCCAATATGTCATCTAACTTCTTGGTTCCGGCATTCCATTTCTTGAGTGAACTAGGTGTCTTAGCAATCTTCTCCTTCAAATCTTCCACTTCTTTCTCAAGTGCCACATTCATGGACATCAATTTTTCTTCATTCTTTTTCAAAGTCTCAACCATTTTCTCCAATTCACCCACATGAGACTTATGACTTTCAACTTCACCTTTTAAACTCTCTTTCTCATTTTCAACCCTATTCAGTTTGGAAAGTGCTTTAGCCTTCTGCTTTGCAAGAGTTAGTGATTGCTGGTACAATTCATTATATTTATCTTGCAACACATCAAACTTCTCTTGAATGTCTTCTTTAGAATCTGTATCGGAAGTGTCACTCTCATCACTTTCACCAAGACTTATCTGAGAAACACTAATTTTAGAATTTTTCTTTCGAGAACAATCATCGGCTTTCACCATAAACGCTAGCACATTTGAAGAGTCATCCTAAGAACCAGATGAATCATCATCAGTTTGGTCTTCTTCAGTCCTCGAATCATCTTCATTATCCCAAGAAGCATTAAAAACTTTCTTGTTCCTTCTCTTCATCCTATTTGCACATTCATTAGCAAAATGTCCATACCCTTTACATTCAAAGTATTGCTTCTCATCGGATTTCTCTTGCTTTTTCTCTGTTTTGATCCCTTCACCAAACTTTTTCTTTCCTTTAAAGAACTTTGACTTGTTCTGAAGAGACTTTTTGGAGAAACTTTTGAACTTCTTGACAAGGAAAGCAATATCCTCAGCACTCACTTTTGAGGTGTCTATTTCTTCTTTCTCATCTTCACAGACTGAACTCAAGGCAATTCATTTGTTCCTCTTGTTTTGATTCACATTAACTTCATAAGTTTACAGAGAACCAACTAACTCTTCAACCTTCATTTGATCTACATCTTTACTTTCCTCAATAGCTGTAACCTTTGGTTGAAACCTATCAGGTAATGACCTTAAAATCTTGCGAACAATCTTTGATTGTGGATAAGTTTCACCAAGATTTGCTAAGGAATTTACAATATCACTGAGCTTAATGTAAAACTGATCAAATGTTTCATTCTCTACCATATGAATTACCTCAAAAGCAGTAGTGAGTCTTTGTAACTTGGCTATTTTCACTGTTGTGGTTCTTTCATAAGTCACTTGAAAAATATCCTAAGCTTCGTTTGCAACTTCACAGTTATAAATTCTTCTAAACTCTTCTTGAGAATCATTGCAGAATATTGCATTCAAAACTTTACTGTTCCACCCAGCAGCTTTATTATTAGCAGGTAACCAATCCTTCTTTGCTTTTGGTGTGAGGTTAGTCTCACTCACAGTAGATGGTCTCCATCCATCAACAACAGAATCCCAAACCCGTTCATAAATAGATTTGAGAAAAGCTCTCATCCTTGCCTTCCAGTAGTGATAGTTAGAGCCATCAAGAAAAGGAGGCCTAACAGTTGATTGTCACTCTCTTTGGTTATCCATGGATACTATACGGACCAACTCTCAGACAAAAAGTCTAGACACAGAATAGAGAGCAGCCAATGATCTGATACCACTTGAAAGTCCCAAATCCCACACAATAGTATTCAGATTAAAACATCCACAATAGAAATTAACAAGATAAACCAAAGAGACACAGGGATTTGTTGACTAGGGTAAAAACTCCTTTAAACTCAAAGGAGAAAAACAACCCCGGATCCTTAAGCGGATCAGACTAAAATTTCTTCACTATAAAATAAGAGATTACAAGGTACATAGAAATGGATTACAAATTTTCCTAACCAACTACCTGTTGATCTACTTGCCTAAAGACCCATTCTAACCTTGTTTGCTAGACATCCCGCAATACACCTCAACCTGTGAAGAAGAAGACCTTCAATACATGAAAAAGCTCACCCAATCTGATGCACACCCATAGATCTGAGCTGGTTGATGATGAATCTATACCAAAGATAATTAATGATATCAAGAATTAAGTAAGCTATGCACCACCGTCATCATTTTTTGGTTTTTTTCTCAAATAGGTTAAGTGTAGGTCATGCACTGTCCAAAAGGTTAGGGTTAAGAAGAGGAATTTCTTTTACATCAAAAAGCAGGGTTAAAAGGTCATTTGGACATATCTTAAAAATCTAGACGTTGTCACAGGCAGTTCGTTGACACAAGTTGCACATGAACTGCTCGTAAGACACCCTTACACACTGGACAGAAACTTCCAAGTGTCACAGAGATCTCATGGGCATGAACTTCTCACGAACTGCTTGTGAAACATCCTAACTTTCTGGACAGTAACATTTAAGTCCAAATGGGATATGACAGTTGAACCAGTAACCACATCTCTTCCAAATTCAGTGCTCTTCTCAAACATCAACAAAGATGCTTAAACACTCTTTGTTGTATGCCTAAGCATCTAAAAACCTAACTTGTGACATTCTACAAAATCTAAAATGAACAATTACAAGCAAAGTGCTGTCTCAGATATTACCAACACAAAAGATAGTCTAAATGACACTTATAGTAGTGATCTTTATTCTTTTGTTGATACTTAAGTCTGTGCTTTGCACCTAATTTTGTGAAGGATGCCTCACTCCTTGGTTGTTGGTGGTCTTGTGCCATGCACTAGACATTGATGAGAAGAATGCCATCCTTATAAGTTGGTATGCTCATGGTTTCTTTTATGCATTACCATGTAAATGATCCTATGGTGTTTGATTTTGAAAATGTTTGGGAGTTTGAAAATTGGGGAACGTAACCATGTGCAGTCTTGTTTTGTGAAGTGCGATCTTGTTTTGTGAACAAAGTCATATGTAGTTATTGAATTCAATTGAAATAATGTGCATCGTTTCAAAATTTTAGTTATGCAAAATGAATGAATTTGAATGAAGGAATTTGGCATGTATTGATCAAAATACGTTCTGGATGTTTGGTTTGAAAATAAATGATTGATTATTTACAATGTGTGTGACCCACTAGTGCGTTAAAATGACTGCTTGTGCACTTTTTGAAAATTATTCATTTTGTGAATAATGAATAATTTTTAAGGCCCAAAGATGCCTTGACAAGGTAACAAGTTCTTCACATTACAACTTACAACATAACTTATATCACTTGGAAAAGTAAAAGAAATTACATTAGGATCAGGATCACAAAGGATCTAAAATTATCCAACATTTCTAGCATGCAAATTTTGGCAAGACAATATTGGGATAATAAGAGCAGCATTTAGGCCCTAAATTTTTCCAAAAATCTCCAAAAAAAAAAAAAAAGAATAAAAGTTTTCAACTTCGTTCAATCAAATTTCACTACATGTCACTTTTATATCATTCCAATACCAACTTTTGATTTTTTGAACTTTTCAAAATTCTAAACTCCCCCAAAGTAGGCAATGCATAAGTCATTATTAAGTTACATCCGTTAAAATTTTTATTTCTATTAAGAACATTAGTATAAAATTTATAATAATTATTACCAAATCTAATTTTTCATTTAATATCAGCATTATTAAAACGAGGTGGAATATATGGTTGAGAAGAAATGACAAGTGTCGATGCAACCGAACTATTGACTGAATCTCTTGAAGATGAAAGAATGGAAGGAAACTCAATAATATCAATAGAATAGTCATAAGAGATGCCACACACGACTTGTAAGAAAAAATTGTTTGATGTACGCAAGAATGTCTCTATTATACACTAGAAGTGGGAGGGACCCCATGCAACTGAATGGTCACATGAAAGCATAACGTGGACATTGACTCAAAAAAATTTCGATTGATCGGGTCACTAAATAAAACTTTTGAGATGCTTAAAATAATATATCCTAAAAAAGTAACCATCATCGATGATAAAGTCTATATAATCTCTATGGTCATTATTCATAATATCATAAAATAAATTGACATAATCATTCCTAAAAACTTTTAGGAATAAATTAATCACTCAAAATTTGTTACATTATGGCTAATAGAGTAACAAGTCTATTACATATCTTGTTATAGTATAGCTCGACTATTTGTCAATATTCTTTAGCATAGTTGGTAAATCTTGTTTTGGCCGGATGAATACACTGATCATTTGACAGACCGTGACGGTAAAAAATGTGTTCAGTATCATCCACCTAAATAAGGAACTCATGAGGATTGGGAGCGCCACTAAAAAAATGAGGATCTTTGACATAAGTTTGACAAAGCGAGCGAAGTCCTACCTTATACTCAAAATATAATTGAGTTTCAAATTTCATAGCAAAAGGTCATAAGCAATATATATATATTTTTTTCAAATGCTAATAATAAACAAGATTGGAAAAAAAAAAGAGTAATAAAAATATAAAATCCTGGTATGCTTAGAATAGCAATTATGAACCTAATAAATGAAAACTCAACAAATAATTTAGATAAGTAATGATTGGTTGATTTTTTTTTAATCAAAACACTGCTGGATAGGCTGAGAACTATCAAAGCTTCGTCGAAGGGTCATTAGAATTTCGCCGCAACTCCGATTGTCACCTAACAAAGTATTATTGAGGTCTCCGGAGAGACACAATGGGAATATTGGTTGGTTTGTGGTGGTCTAACCGTACACGTGCCAGCACAAAAGGTGACAATGAATGTGGGTAGATCTCACTTGCACGACAAATGGTGGCATGTGATCTTGTGCGGGGGATCAACGGGCTACGCAGTTAAATCTAACAAATTTGTCATCATTTGATGAAGCCTCTTGTGGTGGCGGTTGGCTTAATGATGTTTGGTGTGGTTTTATTGAACATTGGTAGTGGCTACGCAGTTAAATCCAACAAACTTGTCATCATTTGATGAAGCCTCTTGTGGTGACAGTTGGTCTAATGATGTTTGGTGTGGTTCTGTTGAACACTGGTAGTGGCAACAGTAAAGGTCCAATGTTTTTTGGAGACATCGAATGTTACTAACACAGATCAAAGTCACCAAAAGCCTTGATAATGATCAGCAAAGGTATGAGGAGGATGGAGATGTTGCCAATGCCTTGTGGCTAGGGTGTCTAGAGGTCCACGTGTTGTATGGGTATAGTGATGAAGGCCTAGGGTTATTTGGGAAAGTGGGTCTCTAATTTGACATTGATGGCTATAGGATTCATTTACTTTGATGTCAAGTTAATGTAAGACAAATTAGATTAAACCAAATAAAGGAGAAGAAGAAGAAGAAGAAGAAGAAGAGGAGGGGGAAAGGAGAATAAGCAACACAAGCTTTAATTCAAATCACTTATATTTTTTTATTCATCAAAAGTCTCCATAACACTTACAATTCAAGTTTTTATATAGATATCCAAATCAACCATCTAAAAAAAATTAAATCAAAGATACAATCAAATAAAAATCAAATTCTAAAAATAAGATAAAATCTAATCCTAATAATTAAAAAATAAAATCCTCTTAAATTAAAATCTTAAATTTTAATTTACATCACATATTAGCATATCATGGTATGGTACTCTAGAGTCAGTTGGAAATTCAATGTTGCTAGAATGAAGAACAAAACCCAGTTAAGTCCATCAAAATCATGCCTTGGATACGCCAATTTGCACGGATCGATTATTCAGCTGTTGCATGACAGAAAAACACTGCCAAACAACGCTGGTTGAACTTAGACAGAAAAAAAATTAAATTAAAAAAAAAATAAGGTTAAAAACTCTACTGCTGTTGTGGGTGAAGCTTCCTAATCAGCCACTTCTTTCTCAGTTTAACATCCAGTGCCAAAAATGTCTTTGCCTTCTTTTCATCCTCCAACAAATCACAAGCATCCAAAACAAGGTCTTCATCCATGTCAGGCAAGGCCTGGATTGCTTCTATCACATTCTCCACTGAGATGGAATTTGACTCCTCCTCCTCCTTTTTCTTGTCCGCCAAACAAGAAACTGCACTTGCCATCTCGCGAAGAGCACTAGCCATGCCCTCATCATTGGCCCTTCCTCGCTTGGAATGTGCACAATATTGTGGGTTTTCTGAATGACGCCTTTTCTTTTGATCAGACACACTGAACTTGAAATCCACATGAGATGACTCCTGTACATCACCAACTTGATCCTCGCTGGAAACAGAAGGAGCTGGAGATTGCAAACCCTTCAATAACCAAGGGGATTTGAATTCTGGGACTTCATCTTGCTGGTCTAAATTATGACCAGAGAGACTGTCTCTTCCATCGCCACTCAATTCTCCACATATCAAACACAAATCTTTATAGTATGGCACAGGTCTGGTCATGTATTGGCGTGCATCCGTATGTACCTGCACATATCAATCTATAAAGCCCTTTTGGCACAGGATTTGTAGCGAAACATTTGAATCATGTCAAAATGGAAACATCGGCATCACCACAATTACGTGACAACCAGAAGGCACTAGATGGGGGGTTTTTTAATTCATATACAATATTATAAATAAAATCATTTCGTTTCACTCCTCTCCAATTAAATGCTTCAAAAACTCTACCCGGGATGAGTTAATGGATCCAGTACAAAAGAATGGCCAGCATCACTAAAGGACAAGAAAGAAAGATGAGGCTTTTTTTGGAGGGGTGCGTGGAGGACAGTAGTTAAACAAGTCAAAAAACTGAAGCCAATTAAAAGATAATGATAGATCTAATCTAACCAACATCAATTCTTAAATTCAAAAAAGTAATCTAACGTCTAATAATATGGAAAAGACTTGTTTTGGTCACCCTATCATGTGTTTTGTGTGTGTTCATATGATACAGGAAATATGGGATTCTCTACTGGTTATAACCATGAGCATAAATTACTTTCAGAAAAACAAGAATAATAACTTCAAAATGCCAGTCCTTCCAGATGGCCAGCAATAAAATCCTATCTAAATCAACGTGAAAAAGAAGAGCGAGCATATCTTAAGATAGATTTGAATGGGGAATACATAAACTACAGCTTGTTGAGAACAGATGCAATAATCTTAATTTCAAGTGGATATCAAACTCAACCAAGTCATATAGAATGCACACACCTTAATATAATCCTGCCAGACACAATCATCAGCCGTCACCATCTGACGTGTTTCATCCCAAGAAAACCCATCCAAGTCAAGAAGATTCTTTATAACCTTAAACTGCCTTTTCAAAGTTTTATATCGATTTTTCAAAACATCAATGTCATACTTTAAGCCAAATCTGGAATTAAACGAGTCAATCATCTCCATCCATACTTGTTTGTGAAACAGACCATCTACTAGATTCCCTTTCTGCACATGCTCTAGCATGAGATCAATGAAATAACGATCCATTGGTGGCTGCCAGTAAGTCCTTGAACGAGTAGCTATCCTGGAGCCAGTATCTACTAACAAATGAGGTGTCACGTCATCACATGCTTTTGACATGGAAATGCCATAGTCTTCATCAATCATGATATCATGTAGAGCCTCTGCAGCTCCCTCACCAATGCTAGTTGGAGTGACTGTCATCTTTGTGTTACCACCTGAACATGGTGATAATTCCAACAAATTGCCACATGGTTCCCCATCATCAATGGTAGTATCCGGAGATTCTGCACCTCCCAAGGCTCTAACAGTTTCTGATTCTAGTGTATTTCTATTAACATTAGCATGTTCACTACAAAGGTTAACTTTCCTTTCTACAGTTGCACTTTTATATATCACACACAAATCATTAAAGTATGGGATTGTTTTGATCCTGTATGATCTGGCATCTGGGTGTACCTGCAGAGTAACCTGTAAGACTTCCGTGAAAATATATAAAAAAGATTCAAGTTCAGAAATCTTAAAAACTGCACCTTGATATAATCATCCCAGACTTTATTATCAGCTGTAACCATCTGTCTTGTTTCATCCCAGCTGAATCCTTTCTGGTCAAGAAGACTTTTTATAGCCCTGTATAGATTTCTCAATGTTTTGTGGCGATTCTTCAAAACATCCTTTTCATATTGAAATTTGAATTTTGCGTTGAACGACGACATCATGTGCTTCCATGCCCGTTTGCTGAATAAATGATCATCTATCCTATTCCCCTTGTCGACCTGCTCCAGCATGAGGTCAATAAAATAACGATCCATTTCTGGTGTCCAAATTGTTCTCAGGCGATCGCTACCACTTCGTCCACGAATACCCATTCTCCTTACTATCTGAGAGAAGGTATCAATAGGAATCAAAAAAATTACAAAAAAGAACTTCATTATATTAGATGTTCAATCTCAAAGTTACCAATGGACGACATGTTCTATTAGAGTTCATCACTTCATCAATGTATTAATACTTCAGGCTACATGCAAACTGATCAACAAAACCAAAATATCCCAACATCCATTTATTTTCTTCACTTCTTGCTCAGTTAGTTAATTGGAACTGCACCTTCAAATGCCTGGAAAAATGATCTTGTTAAAGTGCCACCCTAGGCTTCAGCATCTCATTGATTTCTTGCTTCAGCTATCCAATAGGATCTGGGAATAATTTGCTTCATCCTTGACGCCAAATATGAAAAAATTCATACCAAAAGCATCCACTGGGTTCTGCTTTGTCATAAATCTTAACATACAATCAGCCTTCTCAACATATATGACATTACGAAGGCACAAATAATCAGCTCTCTCACAAAAGTTGGAAACAGGCCAAGCTAAAACTTCCTCTATCTTACATTGTAATCAACTAAATGGCAAAACTGATAAAATCTTACACAAATGAAGATATTCCTAGCTATAAATCTACTACTCAAATTGCTCTCGGACTTCCACTGGCTATCACAATGTTATCTACTGTCTTCCAATGAAATTATGGATTGTAGTAAGACTTACCGCACATCACCTTCAAAAATAGATATCTTCAGAAAAATGGTGTGGACAACTAACCCAAACACGAAACAGTCAGGTTCGTTATAAGTATGTATGTATTGGTTTTATTTTATTTTCTTGGACTAAGCTAAACCAAAGTTTTGTTTGGACTGTGGGAGTGGTTTAAGGGGCCTACCCCTTTCTCTTTTTCACTTTTTCCCCTCGCTTTTCCTCTTCTTCTCACCTCACTCAGCTGAGCAACAGGAGAGAGAAAAAAGGGAGGAAAGGGAGGGTAGAGAAATAAAGTAAGAGTTGCAGAACAAGATCATAGGTTTTGATTGTCTTGACACAGTGAACAACGTCAAGGTGTTAGTTCGCAAAGACTGTGACCCAGGTTAGAGATCTAGGCGCTTGAAGTTTGAGACTTCAATAGGTTTTCTTCATTTTCTTCCCTATGTTTTTTCATGGCCGGTCCCAAACCCGGATAAAAGAGGAAGGTTGTGTTAGGTAGTCGACAGCCAGCGTAAAACCTTGTCGAATTTTTTTATGGATTTTCTGACACCTAACGAGATTTCGTGAGAGCGTTCCCTACTTAGCGACGCGCTGTATGGTCCGAGTACAGTGTTAAATAAATAAGGACCGCTGCATCGGCGCCCGGGTGCAGTGTTAAATAGGCAAGGGTCCTCGCACTTTCCTGGACGAGTGAGGGGCAAGGAAGCTAGTCCAAAATAGAAGGCTGAGATTAGGTACTTGGAATATTGAGAGCTTAATTGAGAAACTTATGGAAGTGGTGGATACAATGGAAAGGAGAAGAATCGCAATTGCTTGCTTGCAAGAGACGAAGTGGGTGGGACAGAAAGCTAAAGAGATTGAGAGGACTGGGTATAAGTTATGGTATACAGGACTTAATAGATTGAGAAATGGGGTCGGCATAATAGTAAGCAAGGACCTAAAGGAAGATATAGTTAATGTGAAACGCTGTGGAGATAGGATTATTGCAATTAAGTTAGTGTTAGGAGAAGAGATAGTAAATGTAATTAGTGCTTATGCCCCCCAGGTGGACTTAGGAGATGTACATAAGGAGAAGTTTTGGGAAGACTTGGAAGGAATGCTATTAGAGATACCTCTAGAAGAGATGGTCTTCATAGGAGGAGATTTGAATGGTCATATAGGACGCGACATAGATGGATACATAGGAGTACATGGGGGATATGGTTACGGTGATAGAAATGAAGAAGGGAAGGATATTTTGGAGTTTGCAGTGGCTTATGATCTCATGGTGACGAACACCTTTTTTAGGAAGAGAGAGGAACATTTGGTGACTTATAAGAGTGGCTCCTCAAAGACACAGATTAACTTCTTCTTAACTAGGAAAAGAGACCGTGTAGCTTGTAAAAATTGTAAAGTTATACCAGGGGAGAGCTTGACTGCCCAACATAGGTTGTTAGTCATAAATGTGCAGCTTCAAAGGTGGGCTAGAAAAAATAAGTCGTATAGATGCTCAAAGACTAAATGGTGGAACTTAAAAGGTGATAAGCAAGTAGCATTCAGGGAAAGAGTACTAGAGGAAAACATTTGGATGGTAAATGAGAGTGCAAATATTATGTGGGATAAGGTAGCAAAGTGTATTACGAGGGTAGGGAAAGAAGTCTTCAAAGAATCCAAAGGGATTGCTCCAGCACAGAAAGAGGCATGGTGGTGGAACGAGGCCGTCCAAGACAAGATAAGAGTTAAAAGAGAGTGTTTTAAATCTTGGCAAAACGACCGAAATGAAGCGAACTTGGAGAGGTATAGAGAAGCTAGAAGAGAAACCAAAAAGGCAGTTAGTGAGGCTAAGGCAAAGACATTTGAGGATTTATATAGGCGACTTGACACTAAGGAGGGCGAAAGAGAGATATTCAAGCTTGCTAAATTTAGAGATAGACGGACCAAGGATTTAAACCAAGTTAAATGCATTAAGGATGAGGATGAAAAGGTATTAGTAAAGGAAGAAGAGATAAAGGAGCGTTGGAAGAGCTACTTCTACAAGTTATTTAACGAAAGCAGTAGTAGTGACATACATTTGGGGCAGTTTACCACTTTTAGGGAAGAATTAAATTTTATATTCTATAGGAAAATCAGTAGGAAGAAGTAAAAGAAGTATTAAAAAGGATGAAGAATGGGAAAGCGGTTGGGCCAGATGGTATCCCGATTGAGGTTTGGAGGTGCTTAGGAGGGGATGGCATAAGTTGGTTGACAAAACCTTTTTAATGTAGTGCTAAAGAGCAAGAAGATGCCTGATGCATGGAGGAAAAGTATCCTTATACCCATATACAAGAACAAAGGAGATATTCAGAACTGTGCGAACTATCGCGGGATTAAATTGATGAGCCATACGATGAAATTATGGGAGAGAATTATTGAGAGAAGACTAAGAAGGACAACAAACGTTTCAGAGAACCAATTTGGTTTCATGCCTAGAAGATCAACCATGGAGGCTATCTTTCTCTTGAGGAGGTTAATGGAACAGTATAGAGAAGGTAAAAAAGATTTACATATGGTGTTCGTCGATTTAGAGAAGGCATATGATCGGGTTCTTAGGGAGATTCTATGGAGAGTATTGGAAAAGAAAAGAGTGCGTGTCGCATATATTGAGGCGATAAAGGACATGTATGATAGAGCCATGACATCTATACGGACGACTGGTGGAGAGACTAATGAGTTCCCTATCACGATTGGTTTATATCAAGGCTCAGCGTTAAGCTCGTACTTGTTTGCTTTAGTTATGGATGAGATTGCAAGACATATTCAGGATGAGGTGCCGTGGTGTATGCTATTTGCAGATTATATTATTTTAATAGATGAGACGAGAGAAAGAGTGAATGCTAAACTAGAATTGTGACGGGATACATTAGAGACAAAAGGGTTTAGGCTAAGCCGATGCAAGACGGAATATATGGAATGTAAGTTTAGTCAAAGTAGGATAACGGGTAGTATAGAAGTAAGTTTAGGCACACAAAAGATTGTAGAGAAAGATAAATTTAGGTACCTTGGATCTATGGTACAACAAGATGGAGGGATTAATACTGATGTAAGTCACAGTATTCAAGTTGGGTAGACCAAATGGAAGAGTGCTTCGGGGGTTTTGTGCGACCGAAAAGTCCCCGTCAAGGTGAAAAGAAAGTATTATAAGGTAGCGGTTAGATTAGCGCTACTATATGGATCAGAGTGTTGGGCAGTAAAGCATAATCATGGTCAGAAGATGACAGTTGCGGAGATGAGAATGTTAAGGTGGATGTGCGGGATTACAAGGAAAGATAGGATTAGGAACGAAGAGATTAGGGGCAAAGTAGGAATAGCACCGATTGAAGATAAAATAAGAGAAAACCGATTAAGATGGTTTGGCCATGTTAGAAGGCATCCAGCAGAGGCATCTGTTAGAAGTTGTGAAAGTATGGAGATTGCTAGGAGTAGGAGAGGTAGAGGAAGACCCAAGAGAAACTAGAAAGAAACCATTAAACATGACTTGACCTACCTAGATTTATCGGAGGACATGCCCTTAAACAGATCTAATTGGCGTCGACAAATCCATATAGCCGACCCCACTTAGTGGGAAAAGGCTTGGTTTGGTTTGGTTTGGTTTAGTTTGGAGTTATATGAATATGTCGGTGTACATATATACATACATGTATGCATTGATTAGTATATATGAGAGAAGTTGAGATTTCTTGCTTAACCCATGATATTTTTGGTTGGTTGAACGTGAATACATGTGATTTATATGTCATTGTTGGTGTATTGTTGAATTTGAGACTTTCCGTTGTTATTTTGGGAGTCAGGTTTCATGATTGGTGAAAGACTAATCCAGAAAATCACATTTTTAGTTGAATCATTTGAATGTTCAAACAGCCTTCGGTGCATTCGAACAAGCTTATCTAGGAGTGAAAAGTACTTGGCCATTGCCAGGTTACGTTCAAATAGCCCAAGGTGAATTCGAAAGGATCTAGGCTATTTTTAAAGATTTTGCTAAAATATTCCAACGATCTAGGTAATTTTTAAAGATTTTGCTAAATATTCGAACGATCTAGGTAATTTTAAGATTTGCTAAAAATAATATTTGAGCTTTTTAAACCTCTCCAATCTGGAATTCTCTTAATATATGATCTACCCCAATTCTTATGGATTGTCTTGAATTATTTATGTTATGTTCTTAAGTGTACAACATATTTGAAGAGATATAACATTGAGATTATACATGATTAAGCATATCATGTACATAGGGTTAAGGTTGCATCATTTAGATTTATTATAATTGGCCAAGTGTGTCATGTTGTTAATGTTCATGTGTTGATGGCATAACCATATATGGACAGAATCCATTTTCATGAAAATGATAAAATAGGATTTGAATCGAATACCAGATGATCCATATTGATATATATGACTAGAGATTAGCTATTGGTGTTGGGACATTAACCTATGATTATTAGATACTGTGATTTAGGCTCCGTTTGGAACTAAACAAAATAAAATAAAATCCTATAAATCTCTACAAACACGAATTACGAGACAGCAAAATTTAAATTCTTCACTCACTGCACGAATTACAAGACATTTACTTTTACAATTTTATTTTATTTTATACATTTTATACAACTCCAAACACACCCTTACTAATTATACAGTTGGATTCCTATTGCGAGATACAATAGAAGGGTCGATGAGAGACCGTGATTATATTTATATCTTTTTTGGGATAGTGTGTACCTGAGGGTTTTGGTTTGCCTTTAACCGGATCAAGATGGTGTGGTTGGTGGCTCTACGTTTTATGCTAATCCTCACATAATTCTTGTAAGTTGAGAAAACAATGTGGTTGGCGACCTCATGTGCTCTACTAAGTGTCACTAGTCCAATAATAATTGGGGTAGATGGTGGATTAGAGGTTGCATTAGCATTGCATTTTATCATCCCAATTGCAAGAGATTACAGTCACTATTGCCTATGTTGGGTGATTGATTTTTTAGAACCAACATAGTGAGATTGTTGATTATAATAATATTTCATGCTTACGATTGCGTTAATGAATTATGGTTGACTTTAGTTATAAATGTAAGAACTGCAGCGACTTGATTCTTGAGAAAGGATACGTAAGCAGCTTGAGCCTAAGTGGCTTTAGTCTAGTCTTAGTCTCTACTTAGTTGTTATTGTCTTTATCCGCATAAGCCTTGAGAGTTGGGTGTGTCACTTAAAATTGAGCTGAGATTACCGAATTGACTGAAAGATTACGTTATCTCTTTCTATTATTTGTATTACAATTTATGCGACCCAGAGTGTGGGTCCCAAACTTGAATTATTATTATTAATATTATTATTATTACTAGAATAAATTATACTTAGACCCCTTGAATATTTGAGTAATTACACATAGACCCCCTCGACATTTGAAAATTACAAACACTTCTTTTATTTTGAAAAGTTGGTAACATTTAGACCCCTGCCGTTAGTTGGAACCTAATTCCGTTAAATATTTATTATAAAAGACAGACTACCCTTAGTTTAATTTACACACTCGTGTGACTCATGTTACCTTTCTAGTCCTTTCCTTAGCTCATCCATTAACCATCTTCCTAGCTGGTTTATCCTCCAATTACTAAACTTCACCACCACCACCATGGCACCGGAGCTTCGCCCCCAACCACCGTACTCCTCCGAGTATTGGCAGCATATCTCGCAGTAGTTGCAGTAGCAGGGGATCTCCCCGAATTTCGGGAGGCTAGGCATTACACCGGGGATCTCTCCAAATGCCGCAAGGAGATTCGGGTCAAAAAAGCTACCAGAGTTCAAATTGGGTTGACAAACTTTGTTATGTCAATTCCAATAAAGGGGTGGTGTGCTTAGGATTATTGTTTACCAATTTTGGGCACTCTGGGTTTACTCTAGATTTTTTTCCTTCTTGTGGATTCAATGAACCTGAAGTCTCCATGTCTTTATCTTTGGCCTCTGTTTCTGGACTAATGTTTCCTTGCAATCGATTTCATCTAGTTCTTGTACTTTTACACTACTTTGAGAGTTTTTAACCTCCATGGGCAATTGAAAGCCAAATTCATTTATCGCATAAACAACTTTATCTATCCACCAAACAAAA
Source organism: Vitellaria paradoxa (assembly GCA_019916065.1). Taxonomy (NCBI): domain Eukaryota; kingdom Viridiplantae; phylum Streptophyta; class Magnoliopsida; order Ericales; family Sapotaceae; genus Vitellaria; species Vitellaria paradoxa. The sequence continues at coordinate 18,838,419 of CM034243.1, read as the reverse complement.
ACTCACTTACAAGTTAAACGTCAACCCCCTGGGATCCAAATTCCTTCGTTTTTTGCAAACAAATAGATTGACTTATCTAATTTAATTATTTTTTTAGATAATATTTGAATAACCAATTTAAAATAAAATATTATACAAAAATTAGTGAGATAAACACAAAAATTAATTTTTTTATGTTAATTACTTTAATTTTTTTGTAATTTTAAAAGTTCAAAAAATTAGATAATTAAAATTAGGTGATTAGAAAAATATTCATTTGTCAAAAGTTTAAAAAAGAAATTATATAATAAGTACATTTAGGAATCAAAAATTTTTTAGATAATTTTATTAATTAATTAAAAAATATTTACCCTTTTTTTAGATAGGTAATTCAAAAGTTTAAATAAAATTGATAATAAGTACCCTTAGAATTCAAAAGTTAATTTTATTTATCAATTAAAAATACTTAGTTTTTTTAGATAAGTTCATCCAAAAGTTTAAAAAATTTTAGATAATGAGTACACTTAGAATTCAAAAGGCTTTTTAGATAATTTTATCTATCAATCAAAAATATTTACTAATTGAAAAGTTATAAAAAAATTAGACTATGATTCAAAAAGTTTTTTAGATAATTTTATTTTTCAATTAAAAATAATTATGTTTTTTAGATAATTTCATTCAAAAGTTAAAAAAAAAAATTAGATAATAAGTATACTTATAATTCAGAAGTTTTGTTATTTTTTTAGATAGTTTCATTCAAAAGTTATAAAAAAAAAAATAATAATAATAAGATAATAAGTATACTTAGAATTCAAATAATTTCATTCAAAAGTTTAAAAAAATTCAAATAACAAGTATACTTAGAATTCAAAAGTTTTGTAGATAGTTTTATTTTTAATTGATAAATAAAATTATCTAAAAAACTTTTTGAATCATCGTCTTTTTTATACCTTTTCAATTACGTAAATATTTTTAATTGATAAATAAAATTATCCTAAAAAAATTTTTGAATTCTAAGTGTACTCATTATCTAAAATTTTTTAAACTTTTGGATGAACTTATCTAAAAAGACTAAATATTTTTAATTCAATTAAAATAAAATTAACTTTTGAATTCTAAAGGTACTTATTATCTATTTTTTTTTAAACTTTTGAATTACCTATCTATAAAAACGTAAATATTTTTTAATTAATTAATAAAATTATCTAAAAAGTTTTTGAATCCTAAATGTATTTATTATATAATTTTTTTTCTTTTTACTTTTGACTGATGAATTTTTTTTAATTACCTAAATTTAATTATCTAATTTTTTAAACTTTTAAAATTGCAAAAAATTAAAGTAATTAAAATTAAAAAAACTAATTTTTGTGTTCATCTCACTAATTTGGACATAATATTTTGATTTTAATTAATTATTCAAACATTATCTAAAAAATAGTTAAATTAAAATAAATAAATTAATCTATTTGTTTGCACGAAAACAAAGGAATTTGGGTCCTAGGGGTTGAAAAACTTTTACCTTGTAAACGAGTTTTGTCTAGGGGATAGATAAAGTCGTTTATGCCATCCATAAACGAATTTGGCTTTTAATGAAATCTTCTAATCAGTAAATAATTTTGCTCCCATCTTCGTAAATAAGATCAAAATTAACCTAAATCTGTATATACTCATTTTCAATTGCCTATCTAGGTTAAAAAACTCCTGCTTTGATTGGCTTTCATTGTCTCGTCATCTTTGGAAACCATTTGGGTCTTTGGCATTTGATAGATTGGCTTGATGGATTTCAATTTCTTCAGCAATTTTCCCTTTATTCCCTTCATTTGTTTACACGGTTTACTTCCCAAAATCCAATATGGGTATGCGAGATATGCAGTGATTTGAGAGTAGAGAGAACTAGAGAAGGGATGCTTTGGGTTTTAACTGGGTTTATGTTTGAGAGAGAGAGACTGCCATGTTTGGAACTTGATTGTTTTCTTCTTCAGGCATTTCCCTGGGAGGGGGGGAGTCAAGAGTTAGATGAGGATCCAGAAGATATACGAGCTGGGTTCGTTGCCACCATTCTTGGTGGTCTTCGCCGAGAATGTGGAACTAGTCGAACACCAATGGAACTAGCATGGCCTCGGAGGAGACAACCAAAAGGGATCCAAGAACACCTCGGATTCTTGCAGCAGGGAGAGAGACATTTTATTTATTTATTTATTTATTATTATTATTTTTTTTACAGTAGAGAGAAAAGGGAGGAAAGAGAAGTTTTTTTGTGATTAATTAAATTAGTTACGGGTAAATTTGACTAGCGCTGCTATATGAATCAGAGTGTTGGGCAGTAAAACATAATCATGGTCAGAATATGGCAGTTGCGGAGATAAGGATTCTAAGGTGGATGTGCGGGATTACAAAGAAAGATAGGATTAAGAACGAGGAGATTATGGGCAAAGTAGGAATAACACCGATTGAAGATAAAATGAGAGAAAATCGATAAAGATGGTTTGGTTATATTAGAAAGCGTTCAGCAGAGACACCTGGTCGAAGGTGTGAAAGTATGGAGATTGCCAAGAGTAGGAAAGGTAGAGGAAGACCCAAGAGAAGTTGGAAAGAAGCTATTAAACATGACCTGACCTACTTAGATCTATCGGATGACATGACCCTAAATAGATCTAATTGGCGTCGACAAATCCATATAGCCAACCCCACCTAGTGGGAAAAGTTTGGTTTGGTTTGGTTTGGTTTGGTTAGTTATGGGTAAATTTGTTTTCACAATAAAAATTTAATTTAACAGAGTTAGGGTTAAAATTAACGGAAGGAGATCAAATGTTACCAACTTTTCAAAATAAAGAAAGTGTCTGCAATTTTCAAATGTTGAGGGGGTTCAAGTATAATTACCCAAATGTACATGAGATTTAGGTGTAATTTACCCTTGTTATTATTTTTATTATTTTGAAAGTTAGTATTATTCACCGCCAATGGTTGTTATATTATTATGGTAGTTGAATTTCACTTACAGTGATTAAACATGCATTGTTTGAATGTCACTCATCCATATAGCAGCCTGTTGAAAATTTTTAACAAGTCCATTTGATTAAAATAATCAATTATAATAAGTTAGTGGTAAAAGTGTGATTAATTCTATAAGTCGCTTCTATTAGTTAAAGGGTAGACCTAAACCAAAACAGGCTGCATGTGACTCTTACCCATTTGTAAATTACTGGTCGCTACCCTTGCAAGTCTCTAGCTTGCTTGATTTCTGTTTGTTAGGTCCTAACCAAGCTCTTAGTCATATTTGATTTCTGCTCCATGCTCTCAATACCATCTCTTTCGCGACCAAATTCCAATAAGACGCAGTATAGGCATAGTAACACGTGTAATTTGAGAAATTACTATTTAGTATAAGCAAACTTTACAAAACCATCTTCTGGGTTTCATACCTGTGCTTCAATTACCAAAATGAAACACCCATTATGGCATTGGGAAAATGAAGAGATTAAAATTTACAATAATCTAAACTCATTGGGAAAATGAAGAGATTAAAAATTTACAATAATCTAAACTTCAGCTACCGACATAGAGCTATATCAGCAACCTTCCGAATGAGCAGAATTAATATCAGTGGTTAAAAAAAAAAAAAAAAAAAAAAAAGGTGCACGTAAACATAATTGCATTCGGCTTTTTAGAGCTAGACACGGTTAGTCAATATTGGACTATACTCGGATTCGGAAAAACCATCATCTAACCCAGCAGCAATAATAAAAAACAAAAATTATTAAAGAAAGAAAAGACAAGAAAGGAATATTGATCCCAATATACCATCAATAAAGATGTGGAGTCCAAACTTTTGAGGGGGGAAAAATCAAATCAAATCAATTACTGTATTAGATATTATAGCAATGTAATTTAAGCAAATTCCTATGCTCTTCAAATAGATAATAGGGAATAAATTACCTACGGAGCCATTGCCAATTTGAATTCTGTAATCAGAGATAAATGTAACGAGGAAACGACGAGAAAAGGAGATAAAAAACCAGATAAATAGATAGTGAATATGTAAGAAAGATTATCAGACGCACCTTCTCAAATCAATTGCAAAAGTTTCTCCAACCTAGGACGGAGTGAGGCTTTCTGTGAATCCAGAATCTGCCAAGGCCGGGCGAAGATTGGGGATAAGATTTTCCAGGATAAGATGGAAACTGTTCCGCTGCTAGAATACAACCCTAACCACGACCGTAACAATGCCCTATCCTTAAAATGTTGCAGGAGAAAAGTGCGGGTGCTGCCCCTGTCCGTCATTCTATAAGAATGACCGTCCAATTATGATGGCACTTCTAAAATAATAAAAATATAGGGTTAATTGTTTTCAAACCCCTATACTTGAGAAGGAAATAGCTTGCACTGCATTCCTAAATTTAAAAAATTTATCTTCACATCCCTTATATTTTAAGTTAAAATAAAATTATTAAAAATTTTGTCAAATATAATTGTTTTAGTTCTTATTAATAACTTTAAAACATGCACTTATATTTCAATAATTTATATAATCTACACTTGTACCTTTAATTTTGTTTGATTTCTAGTGAATATTTTATTTTTTTCACTTAAAAATTTAACACCCCTTATAGTTATACTTCAATCTCAAGTACGAAGAATATAAAAGTAAATTTTTAAAATTTAATATAAGTAATTTTCATCATAAATATAATGGATAAAAAGATAATTATTCTAAAAATAAATGATGTTCCAAAACTCTGCAACTGGGGTTGCAAATGAAGTGAACCGCTTGGATGTGGAGTCGGAATAGTCTCAATACTACATGGCTCGGGGTTGTTAAGTGCACAAACACATCTAACATTATATAATTAAATAATACACATTTAAAATATAATATATTAATTATTTTGTTTTTAGTATTTTTATTTTAAAAATTAATTAATGTCTAGTTGAATCATTTCTGTATTAATACTTATTTTTTAAACAATATTTCTCACAATACAAAATTTATATTTGAATTATTATACCACTCAATCAAATAAATTTAAAAGTTATTGATAACAACGCTTTGATTTATTAAAATACAATATTAATATAATGCATTAGTGAATGATCTCTATTTTTCTCATATCAGAATATAAATTTGAAAATTGTCTTACACCAAACAATTCAACAATTTTAAAAGCTATTCATAATGCCTTATTGATTTATTAAAATATTAAAAATAATGCACCGGTAAATCATTTCTATGTTTTTCACATCACATTGTAGATATGACAAATGTCGCCTCCGAAGAGCAATACAACTAAATTTTATTATTCACGATAAATTTGAGCTCAAGTCACTAAAAAGTTCAAGGTTGACTAAGTTCATAACTTGGTAAATGTGCCAAATTTGAACACAAAATTAAAATTTGTTTATTAAATGAAAGTCCATTTAAAAAAAAAAAAACTCAGATTGGCTCTGAAATTTCGTAATTTGCTATTAAAAGATCCCAACCAATTAAACACAATCACACACAGAGATAAATAGAAGGCGAGATATACAAAAAATGAGGAAACCCACAAAAGGAAACCTCAAATAAAACTTTCACTAAAAATAAACGTTCGTTACAAATTCAACCACTCGATAAATCGACTCCTCGACTCAATACTCTTATTGACGTTTGCTCGAATCCTCGATTCACCAACTCCCTCAACGAAATCACTTCGACTCCTTGAAGGCTCAACATCGAATCCTCGGTAGCTTTGTTGAATCCAGAGCGTGCTGAATCCACAGCGTACTGAATCCTCAGCCTTCATCAACCTCAAACCCGAACTCTTTCGAATTGAACACGAACCGTGTTGGCTAAGTGATAGAGAGAATCATTAAACTTTTGACTCACGAACAATTGAGTATTCTCTCTCTCTCTCTCTCTATGTCTATCTAACCTAGAAGATGCCCGGAAGGTATTTATAAACAAAACAGAGGCGGATAGGGCTCGAAATAGACAAAATAAGTTGGAATAGCCTACCTCGCGGGAAGGGCTTCTCGCGGCCATACCGCAAGTCAGAGCGGTTTTTCCGCACGGCTTAATCTTCAATTTCAGCTCTCAGGATTTTCCTGTGCCAAACTGCGGCTTTCCTGTGGACATTCTGCGTAAATCAATTCTGAACCTTGTCAGGACTTCCAGTAGTATGCAAACACAGCTTTCCTGAAGCATTTACACTTCTACTTGACTCATGACTGTAATATCTTAGACTATACTAAGTCTGTAGTGTCTTAGCCTACACTAAGTCTAGACATTACAAAATACTATCTTGGACCATGGATTTGCCAATCTACAATTTTAGCCTTAACAATCTCCCCCTTTGGCAATTCCATGTCAAAACTCAATAAATGAAATTACAAATGAAATCAATCCACATTAAGGCCTCAGTAAACTATTCCTTGATCAATATGTTCTGATTATTTAACCTGTTCGCTGCACACTTAAACAAAACGATCAAGGCATCTTGTGGAATAAATAAAAATTAAAGGAAATATTAACACAAAAGATGAAACAAAATATTCTCCCCCTTAATAAACAAAATTCTTTCTCCCCCTTAATAAACAAAAGCATTATCCCCTATTCTCCCCCTTAATAAACAAAAGCATTATCCCTTTTTCACGCTATCTCCCCTTTAACACGCTATCTCCCCCTTAACCTAGTCTTTCCATTTTTGACAGGAATTGACAAATACAAAAAAAAAAAGGTATAGTCGGTAATCCTGATAAAATCATTCCAAGTTCTATTTTCCCAATCCCGCACATTAGTGCGGCTTTCCCGCATAGCCAAACTCCTGATTCCAGTTCTCGGCTTTATCCCGCAGCCAAATTGCGACCTTCCTGCGGTCTTCCTACGTTATTTAATTCCGAACCTTTTCAAGACTTCCAACCGTTATGGAAACTTGATTTTTTGAGGCCTTTTAGAATTCTAACCGACTTAAGACTCTAATGTCTTAGCTTACACTAACTCTAAAACACAAACAATTCTATTTGATCATGGAATTTCAGTAGTATACAAACATAGCTTTCCTTAGGCCTTCACACTTCTACTTGACTTAAGACTATAGTGTCTTAGCTTACACTAAGTCTAGACATTACAAAACACTTTCTTTGACCATGGATTTGTCAAACTACAATTTTAGCCTTAACAATCTCCCCCTCTGGCAATTCCATCTCAAAACTCAATAAATGAAATTACAAATGAAATCAATCCACATTAAGGGCTTAGTAAACTATTCCTTGATTGATATGTTCTGATTATTTAACCTGCTGATGGAGATCTCAAACAATCAACCACACACAAACAAAAGATTGTAGAAGGCAGTATACAAGAAACGAGGAAACCCACGAAGGGAAACCTTAAACAAAACTTTACTAAAAACAAACGTTGTTTATGAACTCAACCCCTCGATAGATCGACTTCTCGACTCTATACTCTTGTTGACGTTTGCTCGAATCCTTGATTTACCAACTCCCTTAGCGAAATCCCTTTGACTTCTCGAAGGCTCAACACCAAATCCTCGGTAGCTTTGTTGAATCCACAGCATGTTGAATCCTCAGCCTTCATCAATCTCAAACCCAAACTCCTTGAATTGAACACGAACTGTGTTGGCTAAGTGATGGAGAGAATCATTAAACTTTTGACTTACGAACAACTGAGTATTCTCTTTTTCTCTCTGTCTATCTAACCTAGAAGACGCCTAGAAAGCATTTATAAACAAAATAGAGGCGGCTAGGGCTCGAAACAGACAAAACAAGTTGGAATAGCCTACCTCACGGGAAGGGCTTCCCGCGGCCATCCCGCGAGTCTGAGCGGACTTCCCTCACAGCTTAATCTTCAATTTCAGCTCTCAAGATTTTCCAGTGCCAAACTACGGCCTTTCTGCGGACATCCTGCGTAAATCAATTCTGAACCTTGTCAGGACATCTAGTAGTATGCAAACACAGCTTTCCTGAGGCATTTACACTTCTACTTGACTCAAGACTATAGTGTCTTAGCCTACACTAAGTCTATTGATTAAGCACATATAATGTTATTTCACCATGATTTTGCAATTGGTTTTAAGTGTTTTAGGTACATAAATCCTATAAGTTATAATGAAGTGAGCTGATTTACATACTTGTGGATGTTTGTATGTATTTGGTGTTTCATTTGAGGAAGAATGATGAAAAGAAGAGCTAAAAGAGCAAGGAACCAAAGTTGTGGATGAAGGTGAGAGTCATAGGTGCCCCACTGGTGGCATAGGTGCCCCACCATAGATCAGATGGGCACCCACCGAGAGTATGATTTGGGCAGAAAAGTTGGTTCTCAGAAGAATTTGTCAAACAGTTAGGAGTGCACTCACCATGGGCGCCCCACTGTGAATCAGATGGGCGCCCACCGAGAGGAGGTTTTGGAGTAGTTGATTGACGACTTCATCAAACACCTTGGATAGCTAGGCCATGGGCACCCCACACCTACCTTGGGTGCCCAAGACGACTCTTTCAGCAAACTTTTACGATAAAGTTCGAATTGTAAATTTACCATTATAACCTTGAGTTATGTACTATTATAAATAGGATGAATTCTGATGTATTAGGGTACCGAACCCTACACAATTTTGACACTTTTGTTTCAGAGAGTTAATTGAAGGTTTTTACACTACTTCAGCACCTAGGTTTAGTTGTTTTTCCTTTTGTTTTGGATTATAGAGGTTTCGTTTCATATTCGTACTAAGATTTTCTCTTGTAAGCTCAAATTTTTTTTTAAGTTTAATTGAAGTTCATTACTTTCTTATTATTCATATTTATCATTTACGCTTTCGCAATCACTTCGTAATACTTCATCTTCGCTTGTTTGTGTTTGATTTGGTTTCGAAAGTGCTTAAAACTACTTCGATATACTTTGTTTTCGTGTTTTATTGCATGATGAAAATGATTTTCTTTTTGAAAGGCTTTGTTCATGCTTTCGCAATGCTAGGCTAAGGTTTTTCTTGGTTTTAACCTAGGAATGTAATTAAATCGAATGAGTTGAATTCAGATAGTTTGAACTAAAATTTATTTATCATCTTTTGAATAAAAACGTAAAAATCGTAATTCTAGATTAATTTTCGAAAACGAATCAACTGTGATAAAGTTGAACTTCGGTTACAATCGTGTAAATCGAAGGTCAATTCCAGGTCCCGATGATTTCGAACTTGTTTTCAAAACCCTAGATTAGCGATCTCCTTATGAAAAAGGGTTTTCGACTATTAAATCTTCCAACCTAATATTACCGGTGTAACAATTAGGTTGTGTTAACTAAATATCCGAATTCAGCCCTTCAGGGACATTACAGGATTAGGTTAAAGCCAAGTGTTTCCATTCACATAGTTTGTTTAAATTCAATTTACGTAGTTTGTTAAAGTTTGCATCTTCGTGTTTTCATTTTTCGTTTAACTTGTATTTTCAATTTTCAAATCATCATTTCAATTCCCTATTCGGAAACTCCAAAAAGATTTTCATCTTTTCTTTTGAAAACTTTTGCAAGCGTTTTCAAAACTAAGTTTTCCAACATTTAGTCACACCCTTAGTCCCTATGGAAGATGACCTAGGACTCACCTAGACTAAACTCAACCGACCTCTTATACTTGAGAGTGAACCACTACCAAATTAGAGAGTGGTTAAGTTTTTGGCGCCGTTGTCGAGAAGCAATGGTGTGTGTGTGCTGAACTCGGAAAGCTTGTGGATGAAAGGACTTGCTGACGTGGTTACATTCGGACTTCTAAGTGACATCGCTCCTTATTTCTTTTCTTGTGTACATGACATTTTCATTTTATTTTCTTTTCTTTAGTTCTAGGATTTCTTTTAGATAACTGAAAAAAAAAAAAAAAAAAAAAACAAACTTAGGAGATTTGTTAGTTGCATGCTGTTAAGGTCGGGTAGGTTGGTTCTAGCTGAGATTGAACTAGGAGATCCCTCATACCTTCCTGAATCTCTTTCACCAAATTCACTTTCCACAGTCTCACTCATCATATCATTTTTTCACTCAATGGCAGAAGTAAGAGGGGAAGGTAGTGTGCACGGGGACAATGATCCCCAAGAGGTTCCAGGTTTCATTCCCTTGAGAGATCACCTCAATCCTGTTAGGTAAACTACACCTTCATGTATAATCTTGCCTTTGAATAGAGGAAACTTCACTCTTAGACCAGGAATCATCCAACTTCTTCCCACCTTCCATAATCTTGATTCTGAAAACCTTTACAACCATCTTAGGGAGTTTGAGGAAGTGAGCAACACGTGTGTCGATCATAATGCCAATGAGGACATAGTGTGTCTCCAATTGTTTCCATTTTCCCTCAAGGACAAAGCCAAGTTCTTGCTTAATTCCCTTCGCCCACGTTCTATTGGAACGTGGCATGAAATGCAAACTGAGTTCCTTAAGAAATACTTCCCAACTCAGAAAACTCAGTACTATGGGCGACAGATTACCATTTTCTCTTGCAAACCCAATGAGAATTTCTGTCGAGCTTGGGAAAGGTTTAAGGACCTTTTGATGGCTTGTCCTCGCCATGGTTTTGAACCATAGAGGTTAGTGAGCATCTTCCATGAATCCCTGAGCCCTAGTCTTAAGTAACTAGTGTCTACCATGTGCAATGGTACTTTGTTTGACAAGACTGCGGAGGATGCCATGGACTTCTTTGACATAGTGGTCGAGGACTCCAATGATTGGGAAATTGGACCACCTTTTTCTTTAGAGCATAGGAATCCTACACCTAGCAGACAATTGGAGTTGAGTGAGAGTGATGACCTGCGGGCTAGGTTAGCTGTGTTGCAGCATAAGCTAGATTCTTTAGAGCTTAAGAACAGGGAGAAATTGGTTGAGGCGAAGGTGATATGTGTTGCGTGTGACCAAGTAGGGCATGATGCTAACTCGTGCCCCGAAATACCTCTGCTTAGAGAGATTACCTATGGTCAAGCCTATATCAACAACTCCCAAAATCGCTCATTTTAGAATAGGGGCCAAGGCAATGTCTTTTTCCCACAAGGTGGGAATGTCACTTATCCAGGGGGAAACCAACCTTCCAATACTTATCCCCCGGGGTGGAGGAACTATCCTGGTTTCTCGTGGAGAAATGATAATCCCGGTCAATCATTTCAACCACAGCTTCCTTTGCCACCACCCCAATACCAACAGCCCAATCCTGTTGCATACCAACCACCACAAAAGAGGTCTCTTGAGGACACTCTCAATCAATTTATGTAACAACAGCTGAACATCAACAACCAAGTGACTCAGGACTTAGATGACATTAAGGGCCAAGTTTCCAAATTGACACAGGCCATGAGCACTACTCAGAGTGGCAAACTCCCTGCATAACTGTTTCCTGACCCGAAAGGCCAGTAAACATGACTGAGTCGTTGACCTCGGGTGCTACCCCACATGAGCAAGTTCAAGCTATTACCACTTTGCGGAGTGGTAAAATCATTCAAAAACCTACTGACCCTAGAGTCAATGTCACTAGTGAGAAGTTAGAAACAAAGGGTAGTGGGAATGTTGAAAATGTAAGTGATGGAGAGGGAAAAGAGAAGGAGAAAGGGAGATTGGAGGATGAAAAAGAGAATGGAGGGACTGAAAAAGAGAGTGAGGAGGAAACCAGTGAGGGGCCTTTGGTTAGACCAATTGACCATCCTATTGAGCACATGCCTAGACCACATTTTCCCCAAAGACTAGCAAAGGATAAGAATGAGATGTTGAACTCTGAAATTTATGAGATTTTCAAACAAGTGAGAATCAACATCCCATTACTTGAAGCTATCAAGCAAAATCCCTCTTATGCAAGGTTTCTTAAGGATATGTGCACCGTGAAGAGGAAGCTCAATGCCCAGGAAAAAGCTTTCTTGACGGAACAAGTGAGTGCCATAATCTAGTGTGACACACCTCCTAAGTATAAGAATCCTGGGTGTCCAACCATTTCATGCATCATAGGGAACCACATCATTGATAGAGCTCTACTTGACCTAGGTGCTAGTGTCAACCTTTTGTCTCACACTATTTACCAGCAACTAGGCTTAGGTGAGCTGAAACCTACCAGAGTGACATTGCAATTGGCCAACCATTCGGTCTAAATGCCCAGGGGTGTGGTGGAGGACGTATTGGTCCAAGTAGACAAGTCTTACTTTTTGGTTGACTTTATCGTGTTGGACACCCAACTAGTTCTAAACCCTACCCAATCTATTCCGGTCATTCTTGGTAGACCCTTTCTCACTACGTCTAATGTTGTGATCAATTGTAGGAGTGGGGTCATGAAACTTTCTTTTGGGAACATGATCATGGAGATGAATATCTTTCGGGTAGGAAAGCAAATGGGAAAGTGTGAGGATATTAGGGAGGTGGATATGATTCATACATTGAGTGAGGAATATTTTGAGAAAACTTACTTTGAGGATCCCCTAGAGCATGCCTTAGTAAAGAGTGAAAGAAGTGAAGTGTTAGATAAGGAAAACTTCATGGATGTTGGAGAGTTGATAGATGTTAAGGAGGAAGTTATAGTAGTTAGTGGCTGGGTGCCAGTGTTTGAACCTTTAGAGCCATCTTTGATCAAACCCAAGCCATCAGTAGAATGTCCTCCATGCCCTTCTAGGAAACCATTGCCGAATGAACTTAAATATGCATTCTTTGGGAAGGGAGAGACATTTCTAGTAGTCGTGTCTACAAGTTTAGAGAAACACTAGGAAGTGAGGTTGTTGGCTGTGTTGAGTGCCCATCGTCGAGCACTAGGTTGGACTGTGGCAGATCTTCGAGGTATTAGCCCATTAATATGTTCTCATCATATATACCTTGAAGATGATGCTAAACCGATGAGGTAAATGCAACGAAGGCTGAACCCCAACATGAATGAAGTTGTGAAAGGGGAGGTGCTTAAGTTGCTTGATGCGGGTATCATTTACCCCATCTCTGATTTGAAGTGGGTAAGTCCCACTCCAGTGGTTCCTAAGAAGTCTGGTGTCACTGTGGTTAAGAATGAGAAAGGAGAGTTAGTGCCTCAACGCACCCAAACTGGGTGGCGTATGTGCATTGATTATAGGCACTTCAATGCTATGACCCGGAAAGACCATTTCCCATTTTCTTTTCTAGACCAGGTGCTTGAGAGAGTAGCGGGAAGGTCTTTCTATTGCTTCTTAAATGGGTACTCGGGATACAATCAGGTTGAGATAGCACTTGAGGACCAAGATAAGACCACTTTCACATGCCCTTTTGGCACCTTTGCGTATAGACGCATGCCATTTGGGTTATATAATGCACCTATGACTTTTCAAAAGTGTGTGATGAGCATTTTTAGTGACATGGTTGAGAGGTTCTTATAGGTTTTTATGGATGATTTCTCTGTCTACAGAGATACATTTGATGAGTGCCTGACTAACCTTGAGAAGGTGTTAGTGCGATGTGAGGAGAGCAATTTGGTGCTAAACTGGGAAAAGTGCCATTTCATGGTACAACAGGGGATTGTTTTGGGGCATATAGTGTCACGTCGTGGGATTGAGGTAGACAAAGCAAAAATGGACATCATTCAAAACTTACCTACCCCTCGATGTGTGAAGGATGTAAGATCATTCCTTGGGCATACCGGATTCTACCGGTGATTCATTCAGTCCTTCAGCTCTCTTGCCTGACCCCTATGCTCATTGTTTTCCAATGATGTTCCATTTGAGTGGACAACATCATGCCAAGAGGTATTTGACCGACTTAAACAGTTGCTCACCACCACTCCTATTATCCAAAGCCTAGATTGGTCCCTACCATTCGAGCTTATGTGTGATGCAAGTGATTTTGCGGTGGATGCAGTCTTAGGGCAAAGGAAGAGGGGAGACCCTATGTTATTTACTACGCTAGCAAGACTCTAAATGAAGCTCAAATCAATTATACCACTACTAAAAAAGAGGTTCTAGCGGTAGTTTTTGCCCTAGACAAGCTTAAGTCTTATTTGGTAGGATCTCATGTTACAGTGTTTACGGACCATGCGGCCTTGAAATATCTGCTTTCCAAGCAAGAGGCCAAATCCCATCTAATTAGATGGATGTTACTCTTTCAAGAGTTTGATTTAGAAATCAAGGATAAGAAAGGAGTGGAGAACGTGGTAGCTGACCATTTGTCTAGACTACCTTAACATGTGTCCAACTTTAACGACCTACCAATTAATGAGCATTTTCCCGATGAGCACATCATGCACATTAGCACCAATTCCCCGGTCCAGTCTCCATGGTATACAGACATTGTTAATTTCCTAGTGACCGGTCAAATGCCTCTTTATTGGACAAAGGTTGATAGAGGTAAGTTCTTACGCAATGTGCGTAGCTTCTTTTGGGATGAGCTTAACCTTTATAAGTACTACTCCAACCAAATTGTGAGACGATGCATTCCCGACAATGAGATTCCTAGTGTCATTGAGTTTTACCATGCCTTGGCTTGTAGGGGTCACTACTCTACAAAGAAAATCACCGCTAAGATCCTTCAAAGCGAATTTTATTGGCCCTCGATGTTTAAGGATGTGCATAACTTTTGTTTGAGGTGTGACCAATGCCAACGATTAGGAGCCTTATCCAAGCGTAATGAGATGCCCCAAAATCTTGTCATTATTTTGGGGATCTTTGACTGTTAGGGGATAGATTTTATGGGCCCATTCCCTATATCATTTGGTTTTGAGTACATTCTTGTGGCCATTGACTATGTTTCCAAATGGGTAGAAGCCACTGCCACTCGCACCAATGACCATTGTGTGGTGGTCAAGTTCTTGAAAGAAAACATCTTCTCACATTTTAGGATGCTTTGGGCCATCATTAGTGATGGTGGTAAGCATTTTTACAATCGGCCTGTGGGTATCTTAATGCTGTAAATATGGTGTGACACATAAGGTGGGAACTCCCTATCATCCACAAAACAGTGGCCAAGTTGAGATGGCAAATAGGGAGATAAAAGGCATTCTTGAGAAAACAGTTAACCCCACACGTAAAGACTGGTCCTTGCGGTTTAGTCAATGCATTATGGGCTTATCGGACGGCTTACAAGACTATTCTGGGCATGTCTCCCTATCACCTTGTCTTGGCAAGGCTTGCCATTTACCCGTTGAGATGGAACGTAAAGCCTATTGGGCAATTTGGCAATTCAATGAGAGTATGGATGATGCCAGCATTCTTAGAAAGCTTCAATTGAATGAGCTTGAAGAGTTACGAAATGATGCTTTTGAGAACGCTAAAATTGCCAAGGCTAAGATGAAGGACTTGCATGATAAGCACAATCTTAGAAAGTCCTTTCATAGTGGCCAAAAAGTTCTGTTGTATAACTCATGGTTACATCACTTTCTTGGGAAGCTTAGGTCTCGATGGTCCGGTCCTTTTGTCATCACTTCAATTTCGGAACATGGTGTGTGTGAGATTCATAATCCACGTAACAACACCACCTTCAAGGTGAACAGACATCGTTTCAAGCCATATTTAGAGAATTTGTGGCTGAGATGGAGACTTGGGAGCTTACTGACCCACCCCCATTCGAGTAATGCTTCGGAGCCCATGTTTGTAAATAATTGTTTGTTTTCTTTTTCTTGTTTTGTTTTGTTTTGGATTAGAGTGTCGTAGAGAAGTCTTGAGTTTTGATTAGTAAAAAAAAAAAAAGTTCTGTTGAGTGGGGTGCCCCACATTCATGAGTGGGGCAGCCCCACATTCATCTGTGGGCACCCGTGGCAGCCATGTGCTAACTTAAGGGAGTCACGTGACCTGGTTTCAGCTGCTGGTAACTTCAACTAAAGGGAGTCATATTTGAACCAAACCCTTCCTCTTTATCCCTCACAACCAAATCCTCTCTTCCATGGTTTCCCCAATACCTCCACCTCAAAGGATTCTAGTCCACCATGTTTCCTTATCTAGTTGCTGCAGTTCTTTGCAGCAAGTAAGTTGTCCTTGAAGCTCTATCTTCTGCCAAGGTGAGGTGGGCACTTGGGTCACAAGGTTCTCAAACGTGAAGGTATGTTGACTATCCTTTGATGGGCTGCAGGTATTCCCTATTTTCTATGTGGTTTACTCCTTTTGGCAATCTATTTGTTGATTTGGAGGGTTAGGCAGCTTGGGACATCCATGGGCAGTGTTGAGAAGAAAGTTGTGTTAATTTGCCCACCTAGTGTTTGATGAAATGCTTGAGTCAGTTGTTGGTAGTCAATTGAAAGTTTGTTGATTGTTACATGATCTTCGCTTGAAAGAGGTTGTTTTTAAGGGTGATGAGCTGCACTTATGATATGTGAATGTGGTGAAAGAAATTGTGCCTGCCAAGTGTTTGATCAATTGCCACAGTTAGTGTTGGTGGGCATTTTGTGAATGTACTTGTTGCATGCATTCCTTGTTTGGCAGTAGGTTGATTAGGTGATCCTTGAATACTATGTTAAGGTTGTAATGTGAACTTGAACCAATGCCAAAAACAAGGAAACAACTTAATGTAGGGAGCTTAGTGGGCCTTCCCAAGCTGCTCACTGAAAGAGACGGCATGATCCTACGCCACCTCCTTCTTTTTTTTCCTGAGGAAAATGAGGTTGAGCTTTCTGCTGCGAATGATGCTTCATCTGAAAATGGACTCCTCCACTTCCCCTGAGAATTCTAGTTCTGAGGACCTTATGGAAGGGGAAGATGATGATTTGCCTTTCGATCATTTTCGATTTCGGAATCAAAAGAGGCAAGTCTTCTTTGAGAATTATTGGAGTCATAAGCCAGTGCTTTGTGAGAGGGGGATTCGTTTGAATGATTTCCCTACCCTTCAAGAGATCATCGTAAATCGAGGATGGACTAGAGTGATGACTTTTCGTAATTCTGCCAACCCTATGTTAATGCGTGAATTCTTTGCAAATGTTAAGGTCTATACCCCAGAGAAGGGTGAACGGCAGATTCTTGTCAGGGTTCGTGGGAGACGTCTTTGCTTCAAGGCGTCTACTATTATCTGATTTCTTAACCTTATATGTGTAGATAACCCTGGGTATCCATTCCCTGAGGCCTCTCATCCTTCACGTGACACCTTGGCTGCAGCTTTATCTAGTAATTCTCAGATGACTTAGGGTTTTGTGCCACAGTTTCCTAAGAAGAAGTTGAGCTCCTTTTATCGTGTTCTGCATTAGCTTTCTTGTAGTCAGATTTTTCCACTAGTGCATGATGACTTGGTTAGTCCGAAACAAGCTTTGCTACTTTATGCTATTGCCACTGGCCTTCCTGTTGATTTGGCTTCAGTTATCTTTGACATGATCATTAATCGAGCATGCACTACTACGTCACAAGCAGTGTGCCTTTTGGTGGTCTTATTACTGGGATACTTGAGAAATTTGGTGTTGTAGTTGAGAATACTACGCGGATTGATCCTCCATCTATTAGGATTTTCGAGTCCACTGGTGCCTGGCATTCGACTCAATTACGATTACAGGATCCTTCTCCATCTACTTCGGGACCTTCCACGTCCACCACACCACCTGTTGTGACCCCACCTCCATGGCCACCTCTGACTGTTCTTCATCGTGATATCATTTGGGGTATTGATGCTCATTTACAGCGTGTAGAGGCTAAGATTTCGACCATAAGCGGTTCCTTATCTAGGATTGAGTTTGAACAAGTGGCTCAGTGTCGCCTACTGGAATCCCAAGGTGTCACATTGGATTCGATTCTCATGGCTCTTCGCGCATTGGCTCCTACTCCTCCACCTCCCGCTAACCCATCTTTGGACCGCCTTCCGAGCCCATAATTTGTTAGGCCTGTTTTGATGTTGTTGACCTTGTGTTAACAGTTTAGGTCTCTGTTTTGTTGTCCATTAGATGTTGACCTAAACCTATCCTTTTGGAGTGTAGGCTCGAGTTGTTTGTGGAGGTTCTCTTTTGTACTCTGTTTACATTTTCTTTAATGCAAGTCAATAATCTATTTTTCGTGTAGTAATTTTGCTTTCGTTTAGTTTTCTTATATTTTCTTTTTCTTGAGCACACTACTAATCTGTTTCTTTGTCTTATTTTCCTTTTATTTTATTTTATTTTATTTTATTTTTTTCCTTTCTTTCTTGTTGGTCCAATTTCTTTGTGCTTTTTCATGTGACAATCTCCAGGTGCTATCTTCTGTTTTATTACTTGTTACATTCCTCTTTCGAATGCTTATCATCATCATGCTCACTTTGCACACTACGGACCCAATTTTCTCTCATGGTTCTCACATTGAGGACAATGTTTAGTTTAGGTTGGGGGGTAGAGTTCACATGATGACCCTTTGTGTGAAAGTTGTCAAAATTTTCACCTTTTGAGCATCTTTTAGCACATTTTTACATGCATTCTGGCCCTTTTGGTTTAGTTGATGGTAAATTTGAGTAAGAGAGTGATAAATGAGTCATGTTTAAGCTTTGACGAGAAACTTAATTTAAGTTGAGTGTGTCATGACCTTGTGCATTCTTGGCTATCATGGAAGAACTTATGTGCATAAGAGTGAACTTTGAGTAACTTTGGTCAATTGAGCATCCTTGGACTAGGTGGAGACTTATACCCCTATGGTGAGCTTTTGAGCCTTTTATTCTATTTTTGAGGGGTTGCACATGATCACATCTCCTTTACTCTTCACTTTGAATTCCAATGTAACCATTGCATCTCACACACCTGCATGAGTTTCAATTGGCGCATATGAGTTGTTGTAAGCTTGAAAATGATACTAGGCCCTCTTTGTTAATTTGAGCCTTTTTATCATTTCTTGATATGAAATTGCCCTAGGAACCATCTTGAAACCTCAAAATAAAGTGTGTGATATAAAGTTTTCTCTTTTTGATTCTCCTCACACATGATATCCCCTACACCCTATTGACACACTTTAAGCCTCACCCTCACATGTCTTGGGTTGTGAAAGTGTCTTAAGTCTAATTTGTGAACTCGGGTTAGGAATGTAAGCTTTTAAAGAGCAAAATGAGAACGAATATTGGGGTGAGAATTCATGTGTTGTATAGTTCATTATTCATAAAAAAAAAAGTTTATCATTCCTTTTGTTTATGAATTTCTGGGATTTATACATTATTTTCAATATTTGCAAGTGACCCAAGGGTAGTATTTAGTGTGAATAAGCTTCTTGTTGGGATCCTTGTTGGGTTTGGAAAGGAAATGGGTAGTCTGGGACTTGTGTATAACTGAGTATCTTCACCCCAGGACATGTGTTTTGATTTCCATACCTTTCATTGTTAGCCTCTACCCATGGCCAAGTTACAACTGGATCAAAGACCTAGTGAATTCTAAGTGAACAATACTTATGTGTGCATGTAATGGACTTATGTAGGTTGTGTGTGTAATCTATTACATGGCATTGGAATTTTTTGATATGAGCTGTCCACTCAGAACTTCAATTTAGTTCACTCTTTTGTTTGTGGGGTTATGTGCAACTAGGACAGCATCATATGCTATTAGGTGAGTGTGAACCCTTGATGAGTGAGTTTCTTTCTATGAGTGATCTACATTGTGAGCTTTTGAATTCGAAGCTTAGTTTCGATTATGCTTTCGAGACCTTGTTGAATGAATGACATTGTTTTGCACACATGCTCTTTCAATTTTGATAGCACATGCATTCATGCTAGCACTTGGGAATTACACATAATATTTGAATTTTGTGACTTGTTGGGCTTAAACTCGAGTCATTGTTGACCTTAATCACTCTTTTACACCTTGAGATCATACCATAGATGTTTGTGGGTACATAAATCTCATAAGTTATAATGAAGTGAGCTGATTTACATACATGTGGATGTTTGTAGGTGTTTGGTGTTTCGTTTGAGGAAAAAAGATGAAAAAGAACTAAAAGAGCAAGGAACCAAAGTTGTGGATGAAAGTGGAGAGTCATGGGCGCCCCACTGGTGGCATAGGCGCCCCATCACAGATCAGATGGGCGCCCACCGAGAGCATGACTTGGGTAGAAAAGCTAGTTCTCAGAAGAATTTTGTCAAACAGTTGGAGTGCATTCACCATGTGCGCCCCACCTCAATCATGGGCGCCCCACTTTGGTCACGAGCGCCCCACTATGAATTAGATGGGCGCCCACCAAGAGGAGGTTTTGGAGCAGTTGATTGAGGACTTCATCAAACACCTTGGACAGCTAGGCTATGAGCACCCTACACCTACCTTGGGTGCCCAAGACGACTCTTCCAGCAAACTTTTACGATAAAGTTTGAATTATAAATTTACCATTATAACCTTGATTTATGTACTATTATAAATAGGATGAATTCTGATGTGTTAGGGTTCCGAACCGTACGCAATTTGATGCTTTTGTTTCGGGAGAGTTGATTGAAGGTTTTTACACTACTTCAGCACCTAGGTTTAGTTGTTTTTCCTTTTGTTTTGGATTACAGAGGCTTCGTTTCATCTTCGTACTAAGATTTTCTCTTGTAAGCTCAATTTTTATTAAGTTTAATTGAAGTTCATTACTTTCTTATTATTCATATTCGTCATTTATGCTTTCGCAATCACTTCGTAATACTTCGTCTTCACTTGTTTGTGTTTGATTTGGTTTCAAAAGTGCTTAAAACTACTTCGATATACTTCGTTTTCGTGTTTTATCGCATGATGAAGATGATTTTCTTTTCGAAATGCTTTGTTCATGCTTTCGCAATGCTAGGCTAGGGTTTTTCTTGGTTTTAACCTAGGAATGTAATTAAATCGAAGGAGTTGAATTCGGATAGTTCGAACTAAAATTTATTTATCATCTTTTGAATAAAATGTAAGGATCGTAATTCTAGATTAATTTTCGAAAACAAATCACTTGTATTAAAGTTGAACTTCGGTTACAATCGTGCAAATCAAAGGTCAATTCCATATCCCAGGTGATTTCGAACTTGATTTCAAAACCCTAGATTAGCGATCTCTTTACGAAAAAGGGTTTTCGACTGTTAAATCTTCCGACCTAATATTACAGGTGTAAGAATTAGGTTGCATTAACTACATATCCGAATTCAACTCTTCGAGAACATTACAGGATTAGGTTAAAGCCAAGTGTTTCCATTCACATAGTTTGTTTAAGTTCAATTCACGTAGTTTGTTAAAATTTGCATCTTCGTGTTTTCATTTTTCGTTTAACTTGTATTTTCAATTTTCAAATCATCATTTTAATTCCCTATTCGAAAACTCCAAAAAAATTTCATCTTTTCTTTTTAAAACTTTTGCAAGCGTTTCCAAAACCAAGTTTTCCAACATTTAGTTACACCCTTGCTTCCTGTGGAAAATGACCTAGGACTTACCTAGACTAAACTCAACCGACCTCTTATACTTGAAAGTGAGCCACAACCAAATTAGAGAGCGGTCATCTATAGTGTCTTAGCCTACACTAAGTCTAGGCATTACAAAATACTATTTTTTACCATAGATTTGCCAATCTACAATTTTAGCCCTAACAATCTCCCCCTTTGGCAATTCCGTGTCAAAACTCAATAAATGAAATTACAAATGAAATCAATCCACATTAAGGCCTCAACAAACTATTCCTTGATCAATATGTTCTGATTATTTAACCTGTTTACTGCACACTTAAACAAAACGACCAAGGCATCTTGTGGAATAAAAAAAAATTAAAGGAAATATTAATACAGAAGATGAAACAAAATATTCTCCGCCTTAATAAACAAAATTCTTTCTCCCCCTTAATAAACAAAAGCATTATCCCCTATTCTCCCCTTTAATAAACAAAAGCATTATCCCCTATTCTCCCATTTAATAAACAAAAGCATTATCCCTTTTTCACGCTATCTCCCTCTTAACTTATTTTTCCCTTTTCGACAGGAATTGACAAATATAAAAAAATAAGGTATGATGAGTAATCCTGATAAAATCATTCCAAGTTCTATTTTCCCAATCCCGCGCATCAGTGCAGTCTTCCCACATGGCTAAACTCTCAATTCTAGCTCTCGACTTTAACCTGCAGCAAACTACGGCCTTCCTGCGACCTTCCTACGTTATTCAATTCTGAACCTTTTCAGGACTTCCAGTCGTTATGGAAACTTGATTTTCTGAGGGCCTTTTAGAACTCTAACTGACTTAAGACTCTAGTGTCTTAGCCTACACTAACTCTAAAGCACAAACAATTCTATTTGATTATGGAATTCCAGTAGTATACAAACACAACTTTCCTGAGGCCTTCACCCTTCAACTTGACTTAAGACAATAGTGTCTTAGCTTACACTAAGTCTAGACATTACAAAACACTTTCTTTGACTATAGATTTGCCAACCTACAATTTTAGCCTTAACAATCTCCCTCTTTGGCAATTCCATCTCAAAACTCAATAAATGAAATTACAAATGAAATCAATCCACATTAAAGTCTCAGTAAACTATTCCTTGAATAATATGTTCTGACTATTTAACTTGCTGATGGAGATCTCAAACAATCAACCACACACAAACAAAAGATTATAGAAGGCAGCATACAAGAAATGAGGAAACCCACGAAGGAAAATCTCAAACAAAACTTTCACTAAGAACAAACGTTGGTTACAAACTCAACCCCTCGATAGATCGACTTCTCGACTCTATACTTTTGTTGACGTTTGCTCGAATCCTCGATTCACCAACTCCCTTAGCGAAATCCCTTCGACTCCTTGAAGGCTCAACGCCGAATCCTCGGTAGCTTTGCTGAATCCTCAGCCTTCATCAGCCTCAAACCCGAACTCATTCGAATTGAACACGAACCGTGTTAGCTAAATGATGGAGAGAATCATTAAACTTTTGACTCACGAACAATTGACTATTCTCTTTCTCTCTCTTTGTCTATCTAACCTAGAAGACGCTCGGAAGGTATTTATAAACAAAATAGAGGCGGCTAGGGCTCGAAATAGACAAAATAAGCTGGAATAGCCTACCTTGCCAGAAGGGCCTCCCACGGCCATCCCGCGAGTCAGAGCGGATTTTCCACACGGCTTATCTTTAATTTCAGCTCTCAAGATTTTCTAGCACGAAACTACGGCCTTCTTACGGACATCCTGCGTAAATCAATTTTGAGCCTTGTCAGGACTTCCTGTAGTATGCAAACATAGCTTTCCTGAGGCCTTTACACTTCTACTTGACTCAAGACTGTAGTGTCTTAGCCTACACTAAGTCTAGACATTACAAAATACTATTTTTGACCATGGATTTGCCAATCTACAACTTTAGCCCTAACAATCTCCCCTTTTGGCGATTCCATGTCAAAACTCAAAAAATGAAATTACAAATGAAATCAATCAACATTAAGGCCTCAGTAAACTATTCCTTGATCAATATGTTCTGATTATTTAACCTGTTTGCTACACACTTAAACAAAACGATCAAGGCATCTTGTGGAATAAATATCAATTAAAGGAAATATTAACACAAAAGGTGAAACAAAATATTCTCCCCCTTAATAAATAAAATTCTTTCTCCCCCTTAATAAACAAAAGCATTATCCCCTATTCTCCCCCTTAATAAACAAAAGCATTATCCCCTTTTCACGCTATCTCCCCCTTAACCTATCCTCCCCCTTTTTGACAGGATTTGACAAATATAAAAAAATATGGTACAATGGGTAATCCTGATAAAATCATCCCAAGTTCTATTTTCCCAATCTCGCGTATCAGTGCAGCCTTCCCGCATGGCCAAACTCTTGATTCGAGCTCTCAGATTTGTCTCGCGGCAAACTGCGACCTTCCTACGGTCTTCCTACGTTATTCAATTCCAAACCTTTTCCGGACTTCCAGCTGTTATGGAAACTTGATTTTCTAAGGCCTTTTAGAATTCTAGCCAACTTAAGACTCTAGTGTCTTAGCTTACACTAAGTCTAATGCACAAACAATTCTATTTGATCATGGAATTCTAGTAGTATGCAAACATAGCTTTCCTGAGACCTTCACACTTCTACTTGACTTAAGACTATAGTGTCTTAGCTTACACTAAGTCTAGACATTACAAAATACTTTCTTTGACCATGGATTTGCCAATATAAAATTTTAGCCTTAACAACCTCCCTCTCTGGCAATTCCATCTCAAAACTTAATAAATGAAATTACAAATGAAATAAATCTACATTAAGGCCTTAGTAAACTATTCCTTGATCAATATGTTCTGATTATTTAACATGCTGATAGAGATCTTAAACAATCAACCACATACAAACAAAAGATTGTAGAAGGTACTATACAAGAAACGAGGAAACCCATGAAGGGAAATCTCGAACAAAACTTTCACTAAGAACAAACGTTGGTTACAAGCTCAACCCCTCGATAGATCGACTCCTTGACTCTATACTCTTGTTGACATTTGCACGAATCCTCAATTCACCAACTCCCTTAGCAAAATCCCTTCGACTCCTTGAAGGCTCAACACCGAATCCTCGGTAGCTTTGCTGAATCCATAGCGTGCTGAATCCTCAACCTTCATCAACCTTAAACCCGAACTCCTTCGAATTGAACACGAACTGTGTTGGCTAAATGATGGAGAGAATCATTAAACTTTTGACTCACGAACAATTGAGTATTCTCTCTCTCTCTCTTTATCTAACCTAGAAGACGCATGGAAGGTATTTATAAACAAAATAGAGGCGGCTAGGGCTCGAAACAGACAAAATAAGCTGGATAGCCTACCTTGCGGGAAAGGCTTCCCGTGGCCATCCCGCGAGTCAAAGCGAATTTTCTGCACGGTTTAATCTTCAATTTTAGCTCTCAAGATTTTCTAGCGCCAAACTGCGGCCTTCCTACAGACATCCTGTGTAAATCAATTTTGAACCTTGTCAGGACTTCTTGTAGAATGCAAACATAGCTTTCCTAAGGCCTTTACACTTCTACTTGACTCAAGACTGTAGTGTCTTAGCCTACACTAAGTCTAGACATTACAAAATACTATTTTTGACCATGGATTTGCCAATCTATAATTTTAGCCATAACAATCTCCCCCTTTGTCATTCCGTGTCAAAACTCAAAAATGAAATTACAAATGAAATCAATCCACATTAAGGCCTTGGTAAACTATTCCTTGATTAATATGTTCTGATTATTTAACCTGTTTGCTGCACACTTAAACAATACGATCAAGGCATCTTGTGGAATAAATAAAAATTAAAGGAAATATTAACACAAAAGGTGAAACAAAATATTCTCCCCCTTAATAAACAAAATTCTTTCTCCCCCTTAACAAACAAAAGAATTATCCCCTATTCTCCCCCTTAATAAACAAAAACATTCTCCCCTTTTTCACGCTATCTCCCCCTTAACACTCTATCTTCATCTTAAAGTATTCTCCAATTTTTGATAGGAATTGACAAATATAAAAAATAAGGTACAATGTGTAATCCTTATAAAATTATTCCAAGTTCTATTTTCCTAATCCCGTTCATCAGTGCGGTCTTCCAACATGGCCAAACTCCTGATTTGAGCTCTCGGCTTTGTCTCGCGGCAAACTGCGGCCTTTCTGCGGTCTTCCTACATTATTCAATTCCAAACCTTTTCAGGACTTCTAGCCAGTATAGAAACTTGATTTTCTGAGGCCTTTTAGAATTATAACTGACTTAAGACTCTAATGTCTTAGCCTACACTAAGTCTAAAGCACAAACAATTCTATTTGATCATGAAATACCAGTAGTACACAAACACAGCTTTGTTGAGGCCTTCACACTTCCACTTGACTTAAGACTATAGTGTCTTAGCTTATACTAAGTCTAGATATTACAAAACACTTTCTTTGACCATGGATTTGCTAATCTACAATTTTAGCCTTAACAATCTCCCTTTCTGGCAATTCCATCTCAAAACTCAATAAATGAAATTACAAATGTTATCAATCCACATTAAGGCCTCAGTAAACTATTCCTTGATCAATATGTTCTGATTATTTAACCTATTGATGGAGATCTCAAACAATCAACCACACACAAACAAAAGATTGTAGAAGGCAGTGTATAAGAAACGAGGAAACCCGTAAAGGGAAGTCTCTAACAAAACTTTCACGAAGAACAAACGTTGGTTACAAGCTTAATCCCTTGATAGATCGACTCCTCGACTCTATACTATTGTTGACGTTTGCTCGAATCCTCGATTCACCAACTCCCTCAGCGAAATCCCTTCGACTCCTCTAAGGCTCAACACCGAATCCTGGGTAGCTTTGCTGAATCGACAGTGTGCTGAATCCTCAGCCTTCATCAACCTCAAACCCGAACTCCTTCGAATTGAACACGAACCGTGTTGGCTAAGTGATGGAGAGAATCATTAAACTTTTGACTCACAAACAATTGAGTATTCTCTCTCTCTCTCTCTATCTATCTAACCTAAAAGACGCCCGGAAGGTATCTATAAACAAAATAGAGGCAGCTAGGGCTCGAAACAGACAAAATAAGTTAGAATAACCTACCTCGCGAGAAGGGCTTCCCGCGGCCATCCTACGAGTCAGAGCAAATTTTTCGCACGGCTTAATTTTCAATTTTAGCTTTCAGGATTTTCCAGCGCCAACCTACGGCTTTCCTACAAACATCCTGGGTAAATCAATTCTGAACCTTGTCAGAACTTCCTGTAGTATGCAAACATAGCTTTCTTGAGGCATTTACACTTCTACTTGACTCAAGACTGTAGTATCTTAGACTACACTAAGTTTAGACATTACAAAATACTGTATTTGACCATGGATTTGCCAATCTACAATTTTAGCCTTAACAATCTCCCCTTTGGCAATTCTGTGTCAAAACTCAATAAATGAAATTACAAATGAAATCAATCCACATTAAGGCCTCAGTAAACTATTCCTTGATCAATATGTTCTGATTATTTAACCTGTTTGCTGCACACTTAAACAAAACGATTAAGGCATCTTGTGGAATACATAAAAATTAAAGGAAATATTAACAGAAAAGATGAAACAAAATATTCTCCTCTTTAATAAACAAAATTCTTTCTCCCCCTTAATAAACAAAAGCATTATCCCCTATTCTCCCCCTTAATAAACAAAAGCATTATCCCATTTTCACGCTATCTCCTCCTTAACCTATTCTCCTCTTTTTGACAGGAATTGACAAATATTAAAAATAAGGTACAATGGGTAATCTTGATAAAATCATTCCAAGTTCTATTTTCCCAATCCCCCGCATCAGTGCGATATTCCTGTATGGCCAAACTCTTGATTCCAGCTCTCAGCTTTATCCCGTGGCAAACTGCGGCCTTCCTGCGGTCTTCATACGTTATTCAATTTCGAACCTTTTTAGGACTTCTAGCCATTATGGAAACTTGATTTTCAGAGGCCTTTTAGAATTATAACCAACTTAAGACTCTAGTGTCTTAGCCTACACTAAGTCTAAAGCACAAACAATTCTATTTGATCATGGAATTCCAGTAATATACAAACACAGCTGTCCTGAGGCCTTCACACTTCAACTTGACTTAAGACAATAATGTTTTAGTTTACACTAAGTCTAAACATTGCAAAACACTTTCTTGGACCATGGATTTGCCAATCTACAATTTTAGCCTTAACAATCTCCCGTTTTGGCAATTCCATGTCAAAACTTAATAAATGAAATTACAAATGAAATCAATCCACATTAAAGCCTCAGTATACTATTCCTTGATCAATATGTTCTGATTATTTAACTTGTTTGCTACACACTTAACCAAAACGATCAAGGCATCTTGTGGAATAAATAAAAATTAAAGGAAATATTAACACAAAAGATGAAACAAAATATTCTCCCCCTTTATAAACAAAATTCTTTCTCCCCCTTAATAAACAAAAGCATTATCCCCTATTCTCCCCCTTAATAAACAAAATTCTTTCTCCCCCTTAATAAACAAAATTCTTTCTCCCTCTTAATAAACAAAAACATTATCCCCTTTTCACACTATCTCCCCCTTAACCTATTCTCCCTCTTTTTGACAGGAATTGACAAATATAAAAAAATAAGGTACAATGGGTAATCTTGATAAAATCATTCCAAGTTCTATTTTCCCAAACACAAAACTAAACACAGTTTCAAACTTTTGACCATACATAAATAGTAATAAATAAGAATTCCAAGAATCACTCTACTATTCATGTCATACCAATGGTCAAATGCCTCTGCGGTGTGTGAAATGAAGTTCAAGTGCGGCGTGATTAATACTTTTCATATAGTTGCATGAATTTTAAAATTGCTCCTTTTGGACTTTGAATTGAATTGAGTAAGAAATGTAGTATTAACTCTTCGACTAGTTTCTCTTCAATTCATTGTTTTCAACTAAACACTAATTTTTCAATTTTCAATATTTTTTTTTATTTTTACTTGGCGGCTTTCACACACTTATGGATAGGTAGCCTTCTTCCTGCATTGTCAAAACTATAGGGTGGTTATTTTGATAACCCGCACATCAATAGGTTAGCTTTCACTCTATCCCATATGGTAGCCCTTTCCAAGTGAAATTTTTTTATGTAAGCTCAAAAGCAACCAATAGTCCAAAATGGAGAATTTATTAAACCAATTGAGTAGTGAAAAATATTTCTCATGATGTACTAAATTTCGTGCAATTACAATTGGCACACCACTACCATAACAAGGGACAACAGAACATAGGATTCAGGTTTATCAAGCAATTCAAATTTATGACACCTATGTCGATCAACAATTTTAATTATGTGATTTTGAAGTGTGTATGAAGTAATAGAACATGCAAGAATATCACAAAGAATAACATTGTACCAAAAAAAATTTTTCATCAAAAAATAAAAAAATAAAAAGTATCTAATCTATATGAATTCATAGAACTAACTAAGAATATAACAATGAAACAAAGCCTAATTCATAAAGAAAATTGCCTTTACATATCAAGACTCACCCCTTCAAGATTCTTAGGGGTGTGGGAAACATATAAATTACTCTTCCTAATTCAAACATTTTTTTTTATTTTTGAAAAAGCTTTTTGAGTCTTGGAATTGTTGGGTTTTGGACCAATGGGTTTTGAAAAATTTTTCTTTATGTTTTTCCTCACTGGCCAAGTCATGTAAGATCTAGAATCAAAATAGGACTTTTGAAACCTTAAAGGAGTAAACCTATTTGACACTTGAAAGTTAGATCTTAAAGAATTCCTAGTGTCAACATAGGATAGGGGAAGCCCATATAATTTGTGATAATGTGATCTTATGTGACCAGGTATACCACAATGAAAACATACAAGAACAAAATTGTGTTGCAAGTTAGATGGCGTACCTTTAGACTTCTGAAAATAGGCTCTAGACTGATTATCTTTCTTAGGTTGGGGAGCTTTGACTATTTGTGGAGCAGTTGTCTTTGAGAAACTGGGGGTAGCTTTAGCTTTTAGATTGTCTACTTGCGTGCCAATGTAGCCAAGTCCTCTTTTGTCACGCGGGCTCCTTTGCATCCTAAGTATGTCATCAAGTTATGACGATGTAGTATTCATCTTGAGTTGCATGAATTGCAGCTTGCCATGTGCCTCTTTCACATCTTTTTCTTTTTTGTTTCGACTTGGCCTTAAGTGTTGCTATCAACTCCTCTTGAGTTTTCTTGTTTGCTTTAAGACCTTCACATTTGGCTTGCAATTCTTTCAGAGCAATTTTTAGACTATCTCTATCCCTTTTCAACACCTTATTCTTCACGGTCAACTTCTCGTTTTGCTTATGGAGGACTCAGCTTCTTTCACCGTTTTTAGGGCAACTCCTTTAGACTTTGGTTTGATCATGTTGGCTTCATAAGTCTGCAGGGAGCCAACCAAGTCTTCCACCCTCATTGAATCAACATCCCTAGCCTCTTCAATAGCTGTAACTTTGGCTTGAAAAGACATAGGTAGGGATCGGAGAATCTTACTTACAATCTTTCAATTAGGAATTGGTTCTCCAAGGTTGAAACTAGTGTTAACAATATCATAGAACTTTGCGTAAAAACTATCAAAGAATTCATCTTCAGACATCTTCAAGCTCTCAAATTCAGAAGTAATCTTTTGTAATTTTGACTTCTTCACAATGGAGTTGCCTTCATGAGTGAACTCAAGAATAGTCCACGCTTCCTTGGCAATCTCACAACTTGATATTCTTCTGAATTCATCAGCAGAGACCACAAAAAATAGAGCTCAGGGCTTTGTAATTCCATTCTGCCTTTTCCTGTTCTACCTTGGTCCACAAATCCATTGGCTTCTCGACTGTGACATTGTCGACAGAATGAGTTGGTTTTACCCAACCTTTTTCAATGGCTAGCCAAACATTAACGTTCAATGAGATTAGATAAGCTCTCATTCGAACCTTCCAATACGCATAGTTGGTGCCATCAAACCATGGGGGTCTCGTGCTCGAACCGCCTTCTCTAGGAGGATCCATCAGCAAATAGTAAGATCATGTTTTGTTCTAAAAAATGTAGCCGCTCTGATACAAATTGAAATTTCATAATATGCTGATGGAGATCTCAAACAATCAACCACACAAAAACAAAAGATAGTAGAAGGTAGTATACAAGAAACGAGGAAACCTACAAAGGGAAACCTCAAACAAAACTTTCACTAAAAACAAACTTTGGTTACAAACTCAACTCCTCGATAGATCGACTCTTCAACTCTATACTCTTATTGACGTTTGCTCGAATCCTTGATTCACAACTCCTTTAGCGAAATCCCTTCAACTCCTAACACCGAATCCTCGATAGCTTTGCTGAATCCACAGCGTGCTGAATCCTTAGCCTTCATCAACCTCAAACCCGAACTCCTTCGGATTGAACAAGAACCATGTTGGCTAAGTGATGGAGAGAATCATTAAACCTTTGACTCATGAACAATTGAGTATTCTCTCTCTTTCTCTGTCTATCTAACCTAGAAGACGCTCGGAATGTATTTATAAACAAAACAAAGGCGGCTAGGGCTCGAAACAGACAAAATAAACTGGAATAGCCTACCTTGTGGGAAGGGCTTCCCGCAGCCATCCCGTGAGTTAGAGCAGACTTTCCGCACGGCTTAATCTTCAATTTCAGCTCTCGAGATTTTCCAACGCCAAACTACGGCCTTCCTGCGGACATCCTGTGTAAATCAATTCCAAACCTTATCAGGACTTCTAGTATGCAAACACAGCTTTCCTGAGGCCTTTACACTTCTACTTGACTCAAGACTGTAGTGTCTTAGCCTACACTAAGTCTAGACATTACAAAATACTATATTTGACCATGGATTTGCCAATCTACAATTTTAGCCTTAACAGGCTCATTAAAACCCAGATTTGAAACCCAAGCTAGTGGGTTGTGTCGTGAACTTCCAACACCCAACAAATTAGTATCTTATCAAAGATTGGACACTTTTTAATAATAAAGATTTGTTATAATTAAATTTTAACATGTTTATCCATTATATAAATTACTAAACCCTTGAAGTTTAAACTTCAAACGAAATGTTCCTGTATATGTTTCTTAAGTTATGATATGAGATATAATGGCATGGAAATATCAACTATTTGATTAATATGAAAAATATTAATGTTTATTTAATATTTATAACTCCTTTAAAATATATATAGTTAAAATTATATGCATGTCATTCCACAACACAGGTTACATGCGAAAAAATCGTCACTCGCTCATGAGTACAATCACCATCCTTTTCTTTTTCTTGTAAGACGTACAAAACAAGGACCGATTAAAATACCATGGCTAGTCAAGTGCCAACCGAAAAGATTCTGACGGTCCAATCAATTGACTTGTAATCTAAAGAGAAGTTAAAAGGAATTGTGGTTGTGAAGAACATACCTCTAATGTATTAGAAAATCTTCTTTATATAGACTTCTTCATTCCTTTTAAGGATTACAATCTCTTAATTGATTTATAGTGCATTTGGAGTGACAAAAAGTGAGATAAAATGAGATAAACTGAGATAAATTTTGGGTTCATAATTCGTGCATGAGATAAAAAATGAATAACTATTAGATTTTTCAATATTTCTCACCATTTTTCAAAGTTTTTGTCACTCCAAACGGAGCCTTAATTGGACTATACCAATCTTCTGTTAATTTGAAGTGCAAACAGGATGTCGTGATTTGACTAATTAATTGATAACTTATTCATTTATTTTCTCTTGATATGCTTGCCAAGTAAGAAGGTGACACATGTTGATGGATGATTTTATCCTCTCCAATTGTCCCCTAAGTCTAGCTCATGTAATCAGTTAGCTCTACACAAGGTAGAGATTTTAATGTTATATTTTCTATTTTTTTGTTTTTAGTGCGTGATGTAACTTCTATAACATTGTTTATTCTAGGAATCTCTTTTGAACCTGATTGTTAAATGTTAATGCTAACCTTCACAAAAAAGTGATCTTAATAAGCTCATGCATAGGTTATTTTTAGCAAATACTTCTTTAACCTCTAAAGTATGAAGCTGTAATTAATAAACTTTAGGGAGTTGAAGTGAATTCACTAAAATAACTAAATGTTGTAAAAGTGGAGCTATTCTTATGAAAACTTAAAAGTGTTTTTCAAAATTAATCTTTTTTGAAAATGAGTGCTATGCTACTCAAAATCAATCTCTTTTGAATATAAGTACTAGTCAGAGCAAATCTCTCTCTCTTTTAAACTTCATTATTGACCAAATCCAATCTACATCTTACTGTTGGCCATGGTGAATCCATTTATCTTTGCTGACCAGAGATAATCTCTTTCTCTTTTGAACCTCATTGTTAGTTGAGTCAATCTATCTCTTATTGTTGGCTATGACAAGTCTCTTTCTTTTTGCTAATCAACATGATGTTCTTCTCTTCTGTAAAGAACTCAACACTTTGAAGAAGACAAAAACCAATAGTATGTAGAACCATTGAGTTGTCCACATGAAGAAGAGCAAGAACCAGCACCTTTGAGGATTTCTCCACCATTGATGAACACCTGTATATTCTTTTTCATCTTCTTTGCAAATTCATATTTATAATAAAATAAAAATTTGAAAGAATCCTATGTTTTAACCATAAAGCTTACATCATGTTCTAGGAATTAATAAAATCAAGATAGGCACATGAGGAACATAAATTTCTTGTATTAGTAGGCTATTAGAGTCTGTAAATCCCTTATAAATTGCCTTATGCTATGTTATCACATCTCAAATTCTATAACCCAAGGTGTGATCTAATGATTGTTTGCAATGACAATTAACCATAATAATTCAAATTAAAGCGACACAAATAACCTGGAACATATAAAAAGTATACTAACATAAAATAAAACCATGATCCATGATCAAGCAAAGGTGTTTCCAACAATATAATATATTAATGTAAGCCCAGGTGGCCTTTCCAACCATATCAAATATGTGAGTAAATATTTGATATAAAATATCTTCTTAGAAATCAAAAGAATAATAAATAACCAAAATAAAGTCTAAACATCACAAATCAACGACAATGATCTTAACCCGAGGGTCCTATAAGAGTCTTAGGTTCAACACTTATGACCGCGTCTAAATAGTGCATCTAAACTAACCCCCAAGTGGAAGGCTATACGGTGTAGTTTTAACTCGGTGAGATCGAGGTCGAATTCACAGGGAACCTACGTTTAGTTTCTAGGTTGTGATAGAAATTATTAATTTTAAGTTCGATGAAATTCCAAGGTTTGATGAATATTAAATTTTTAGGTTTTTTTTTTTAAATAAAAACAATTCACTAACAATTATTTAATTAAGTGGAATTCAAAAAATATTTTGGGTTTTAATAGGAATAATGAATAATGATGAAAAATTCAATTAAAGTATGAATCAAACAAAGTAAACACGTTAAAAAAAAATCCAAAGCAACTAAGGAATTAATTCAAATAACAATCACACTATTAAATAGGATTCTTGATTCAACTCTCAATTTCAAGTGGGTTAATCACTTCACAAAGGGATATGCACATAACTACAATCTAAAGTTCACATAAAGGAACAAATAAATTGGAAAGATGTCTTCGTTAAAAGTTCGTTATTTCCCAAAACTTAGTTTTATATTCTCGTTTAGGATTATAAAACTAGAAAAATATTCTTTGACATTATTTGAGTTCAAATCCAATTTTTTTTTTTGTTCAAAAATATCAATACCAAATTTTTATCGAAAACCCTTACTAGTAATTAAGAGAATATAGTCAAAGATTTTCGTTTTTAAAAGTTTTTGAAACAAATGAAATCAGATTTGAAATATGTGGATCTCTACGCATGAGCTTTTGCAAATCATATGAAAGGTCTACGCACATCTCATTGTTCGTAATAACCCACCCTTCCTTGATTCATTGAATCAAGAAAGATAAGTTTACGCTAGCATGATTTCAAGATGCATAATAACAAACAAATCACTAAACTAAACAATGAATCAAAAAGACAAGGTTATTAAATCAATAAACGAAAATACCGTACTTTAAAATTGAATCCAATGCAAAATGATGAACAATGAAAGCTGTAACAACTACTACGAAGGCTCTGCCAAATCTTAAAACCATTCTCTACACATCAAATCACCATAAAAACTCTCTAAATATATGAACGAATGTAGGGTAAATGTTCCCAATATGGCCATACAAAGCTAATATTTATATCATAACAAGAAACCCTAAAAAGAGCTGATAAAATCTCACAGTGAAGCTCACTGTGGACCAAACCATCTGACGAGGTGTCCGGACCATAGAACCCTTTTTTCTAGGTTCTACTTTATTTCTCCAGCTTAGCCTTTGACCTGGTCTGGACCACCCGTGGGGGTGTCCGGACCATAGTGTCTTCTCCATCATCTAAATCACTTTCATCACTGTTAATTATAATCATTTCACTCTTTCTCCTGCAATTTAGAAAATAAACTCCATAAATGATAAAATAATAACAAAACTCTTAAATTTATTACTTAATTGCATGAATAAAGGTCAAAATATGGAGTTTGTAATTACACTTTTCAAGTGTAATCAACCTACATCAAAACCTATAGAGAAGTGAGCATTGGTCCATTTATACCCACTTTGCAAACAGACGTGTATATACAATAACATGACCTAACATGCTCTTATCATGCATCACGTACGTGTCATCATATCTGGTATTTGGACAAAAATATTTCTTTTCTATAATCATCATCATATCACACACACACACACACACGCACGCACACACACACACATATGTACATGTAGAATAGGTACTCTATAAGATTGAATCGTGGCCACGGTATCAGTCCCAAACATAACCTTATCAAGTGTGTGCATCGTTTTATAGGTCATTCATCCACCGAATATGATAGTCAATTTATTACGCCACCGTTAGGTGTCTACGTTGTTTCGTGGGATACATCCACAGTATACAGTAATCATATCAACATAAGGGCATAAGCTCACTAGATACGACAACCAAATCAATATTATCATAATCATCTCATTATTTTAGCAACACATGTTATCCAATCTTATCATATCACATCATCAATTCATAATAGTGTAATGATAAATTGTGTATACACTACAAGAATGCACATAAACGGCAACTAATTTCGCCAACCAAAAAAAATTTGGTCGCCGAATAATAACATTCACCGACCACCTGGTCGGTAATTGAAAAAAATTTTGGCTCTAATTTTTTGTCCCCAGCAAATCTTTTGGCAACCAAATATTTATTTTCCTCGACTAACATATTTGGTCGGTGAAATGTAAGGCATAATTTCCACGACCACTTGGTCGCTAATAACACAAAAACTACGCGCCTCTTTTCCGCGCCATGTTTGGATACTTTTGGCGACCAGATTACTGGTCGAGAAAGGTCTTGAGTCTAGTTTCCACTTTTGCCCGACGGGTTGGTCGGTAATATTAAATATTTTGTTATTGGTAAAAAATAAAGTTGCATCCACTTTCTGCGACCACTTGGTCGCTAATAGCATGAATACCCTGGCGCCTTCTTTCCGCGCCATGTTTTGAGTGATTTGGTGACTAGATTGCTGGTTGAGAGAGGTCCTTAAATTTTTTTTTGCCTTTGCCCGACCGATCGGTCGGTAATAGTGGACCCTTTTCCCCAAATTTAGCAGTACACCTAGCATATTTCCTTTCTTCCCCGTTTGGTCTGTGCCTATTTTCCATGTGCGAGAAAACATTGAGAACCCCTTTCTTCCATCAAAGTACACCGATTTTCCTCTTCCTCTGGCAGCTAGAAGCTTGCTCTCACCGATCGTCCTTTCTTTCAACTCTGCCGTTCAGCTTCCAGAGTAAGTTATTCTCTCTCTCTCTCTCTCTTTGTCTCTCTATACATACATATACATATGCATTTGCAGACATGTAAGAATTTTTTATTTAATTTGAAAACCTAAATTAAATTTTGATTTTGTTGTTCTTCTATTGACTGAAAGCCCACTTGAGAAAGATGAATTGACTTAAGGTTCGATTTCTTGATGCATATAGTTTAGCTTTTTTCCTTATTCCATACAAGTGAATATGGTGAATATGTGAAAGCATCTTTGGAGGAAGAGGTCTTAAATCTAAGACGAGAATTTCTTGGCATCCCGAATGAATAGATTTTCTTGGTAAGGGAGAATTAGGGCCTAGGATCTGTCAGCTGCATCTACTTAGGTGATAGTTTGACCAACATTTGCTTCATTTCAATTACCTATGGTAATTTAATTTGACTTTATAAAAACTGTTTGGTCAGAGGCGAAACCAAAATTACACAATATCATGCGCGGTTAGTCAAAACTCAATAAATTGAAAATTTCATAAAGAGTAGGGTAAAGTTAAGCTGTTCAGGTAGTGGAATGGACAGTTTAAGAAATATATTAGGTTAATTTTTTTTTTCAAAATATACTAAATGAATTTTTTTTTTGTTGCACTGGGCTAGAGCCCACCGCAACTTGCAGTGTGACTCCACCTTTATGTCTGGTATTGCAAAGGAATTGCCTATAAGAGATTCTACATGTGGGAGAGTATTAAGCAAATAAATTATATTTTCTACTCTATATCACCTGAGGAATGGAGTAGTATATGTATACTTTACTTTGATCCTACTTTGTTCATTTTCAATAGTTGTCATAAAAAAATTATAATATAAAATGTCAAATGTGCATTCAAAAAATGGAAACGTGGCTTTTTATGTAAATAATATTCCACTAAAATGTTGTTTCATTAGATAATTGGCGCAACCACATCGTTCAAGTGAATGTTTTTGTAAATAAATGAATGAATAATAAAATTATGGTAAAATAGCATTTTCCAAAAGAGACCAAGATGAATTGTTTTCTCCCATGAATTGGAATTTAAAAAACTCATGCTACCAAAAAATGGGGAAATGGAACCATGTAATTGAGCCCCAAGTGATAGAGACGTATGCTAGTTAAGTTGTAGGGGGAGTCAAAATGAATGCTATCTCGGAATTTGTAACTTTAAAGGCTTCGAGCCACTAATTTGGGAAAAGAACTAGAAACTTTCCAACCTTATACTATTAATCAGATTGCTTTTTTAATACAACGTAGGGAAAGTATGAGAAAATTATCAGCCAGCAACACGAGCCATTGTGGTTCCTGCAACATGAGGAACTCACCAAATGGGACTATTTAGAAAAATGAATCTGGTTCCTTTCATAAGGCACTCGTCAAAACAGATGCACTGAGAGTGTGAGGCAGTAAGACCAAATCCCAATATGTCTGAAACACAGTTTAAATACTTAGTAGCAAATTAATTTTAAAAAAAATCTTTATTTGTTTTTAATTGTCAAATCTTAATTTGTATGTTTGGATTGTTGAATTTGTTCTCTACTTTGAATTTTAGAATTGGGAATTGTGTTGCTTTGGATTCTCCTTGATTTTGTTTGGCTGCTCTTACTACACAACTTTTT
Organism: Vitellaria paradoxa; assembly: GCA_019916065.1. NCBI lineage: Eukaryota > Viridiplantae > Streptophyta > Magnoliopsida > Ericales > Sapotaceae > Vitellaria > Vitellaria paradoxa. The sequence continues at coordinate 18,800,686 of CM034243.1, read as the reverse complement.
TTTTTGGTAAGTAAGTGTGTATAAATTTGGAATAATAGGAGAAGTTTACATCATTGAGAGGGCATACCCTCGGTTTACAAGGTGATCAAAATGTATTCTTGCAATATCACACCAGGCCTATCCTAATATTACAAACTATTTAACTTTTACAAGAGCATTCTGCCTTCTATTTGCAAGTGCTAGATTGCTTTTTTTTTTATCTTCATCCAGGGTGCAAAAATTTTCCTAACTTCTGATTGTTTTGAGGGGTGATTCAAACCCCTAGTATTCCATGCGGCCAAGTTCATATAGAAATTTAGTGGGAATGGGACTTAGCTGGAGAAGCTTTATCTTTTCGTGCAAGGGCATGGAGGAGCTTTGCTCTCTTTTTCATTTGAGTTTTTGATAATGTGAGTTCCCATTTTTCAACATCTATTTCAATTACTGAGCAGCTACCATCATCTTGAAATTCCATAGAAGCTTCCATTTGATTGTCTGGTGAGCTGTAGACATTTGATTCCATTGCCTTCAAATCTTCATGCTCGGGAAGTCCTATTCCATCCATTATAAAGCCTTGAGAATTATCAGCATTTTTTGGTTGATCATCTACCTGACTCCATAACACTTTTGCTGCTTCATTAGGGGAGTTAATCCCACGTAAAGGAGTAGGATAAGGTACTATGGCAGCTCTTTGATCAAGCAAGGTATTGAATTGATTGGTTCCAAAGTTTGCTACGCCAATTAATCTAGTTGTAGTCTTGTTTTGCTCATCCAAGTTAAGTGTTTGTAGCTGGGCTGAATTGTTCTCACTTGACTTGGGCTGATCAGTCTTTTGTTCCTCTAAATGGTCCTCTCCAAGAGCAGCAAATTTGTTTCCAGTTTCAACAACCTTGGAAGATTCTCCTGCATAAATCGGCTGAGGCTGATTTGATGAGGTGTCCCCTTGATTAGAGGTCAAAGAGTACTATTTTTGCATGCTATTATGGGTAGGCTTTGGTCTCCATTCAGCTCTAGTTACCTTGGGGCAATTATTAACTCCATGATTGATGCTCTTGCATTGTTTACAGACCTTAGGAGTCCATTCATATTCAACTTGTTGCATAAACACCATACCATCATGGTCCTTGACTTCAATCCATTGTGGAAGCTCGGCCATTGGTGAAATCTCTACACACACCCTTGCATAAGCTAAACGTTCCTTGGTGGCAGTCATCTTATCGGTAAAAAGTGGGTTTCCAATGCAACTTGAAAGCTTACTTAGTATCATTTCTGACCACAAATGGAGTTTTAAGTATGGGAATCTAATCCAAATGGGAATAGAACCAAGTTCTTCCTTATCATATGAGCAATTTGGAGACCAAGGTTTGATAATTAAAGGCTTGTCAAAATAGCTCCATGGCCCCATCTCCATGACTTTCATTTTTAACTCCTCATTTTCAAAGTTGAACAAAAAAACTCCATTACTTAGTATCATTGTTTCAATCTACCTGAAGGGCCTCCATCTCCTTTCAACGAATTGTTTCATTAATTATATGGTGGTTTGGCACCTACCACATATCCAATGAGGGCTGACTTCCACTTAGCAAGTTCATGCTCTACTTCATCTAGGGTAATGGAGACACATGGCTTTTGATTGTTTGGGTCAGATGAAGGTTCTTGGATGAATTTCAGTGGCAAGCGATTTGTTTTAATTCGGTTAGCATTAAATAGGTTGGCCCAAGTGGTCTTTGCTGGTGGGTTTGGTCTATTAGTGTTTAATGGGTCTATTTCCTAAGGTGGATTTACTTGGTTTATCTTAGTGGGCTGGATAGTGAAAGTTTTCAATTCATCGAGGGAAGGGAAGGGGCCCATATCAAGAGAAAAATTGGTTTCATTTGGGGGAGCTGAGCTAGAAGTTATAGTTTGGTTTATTTGTAGAGTGACAGCTGGCTGGTTAGGGTCTTTTAAAGGAGAATAAGGTGCCCAATTTGGAGTTTTGAATTTGTGGGCCGGGTTGGCTTGGTCTTTACACGAAGGTAATTTAATAAGTTCAAGGGCATTGTCCTTTGGTAACATTAGTAGTTGGGTGTTAGGCGGTGAGGTTTTGTCTTTATCTGGTGAGAGGGGTTTTTCACCCAGTTGTAAGTAATTGACCGGGCAATAGGAGTTGTGGTTTTGTAGTGGCATACCAAGAAGCTTATCATGGGTCTCCTTCATTGGTAGATCTTGTGAAGCCAAATAAGGGAGTAAAGAAGAAGTTCCAGAAGAATTAGGAGGAAAATTCTCAATAGTGCTCGTACCTTCTTTCTCTATAAGAGTATCTTTCATCACATTAGCAGTAAGGACTAAATTAGCCATTTGGTGGGACTGGAGCATTTGCAAATCTGCTTCCTTACCTCCTTCTTTAACTTCATTAGGCCATTCAACTTCCATTGTTTCTCCTTTGGGTTTGCTCTTCATACTCCCTCCGAAGGATGCCATTCCTTTTTCTTCTAAAAGACAAGAACCTTCTTCCCCTTGCATATCTATTCCTTGTAAGCTGGACATAGAGGAATAAGTCCCAATGTCTTCATTTGTGGCAGATTTGGGCATCCTAAAAGTGAAAATTTTCATCCTAGAAATCTCGGCCCTAAGCTCCTCTATGCTCCGATGAGCGTAAGGCTTGTGTTTGGTGACTGGTGTGCTTGGAGTTGAAGAGGAAGGCTTGAGTACGACCTCTATCTTCTCTTCTCTAGAAAGCAAAATAGGAGCGAGAAAGGATGAAACCTTGTCCCCATTAGTACTCGGGCTATGCTCATTGGTGCTCCTACCTGAACCTTTACAAGAATTGGATGCTATGGTTGAGTTGTGAACATTAGTTCTTCCATCCTCAATAGTTGGGCGATTTTGGTTGATGCTTCTACCCGAACCTTTACATGGATTTGATGCATTTGCGGAGTGCTGGTTAAGGGTTTGGGAAGGTGACAAAAGAGCATTAGGATGTAATGGAATATTTTTGGAAGCTATGGTTTTAGAGAGAGAAAGATCTAGAGTGAGAAGCTGTCAACCTAGCCATTTTATTACTGCACAACTGCCACAAAGACCTCTCTCATTTTTCAATTACTAAGCATACTTTGCAGATACAACCATGTCAACTAAACAAATAACAACTGAATTCAAACCAAAGCAGAAAAAATGGCTAGTTCAGTTGAAAAGAAAAACGCCCGCATCCATGACTAAGTTCATGGGTGCAAGTCGTAGAACTTTCTAACTTCACTAACTATAAAAATTAGTTCTTTTTATGCACCAAATAAATTCATATAAAAACTTTCAAACCTAGCTAAGTGAATAAATATCTAGCAACACTCTTATCCCTTTTTAACGCAATCTACACCCATAACGTAAACGTCAATCTCTCAATATATTGAACATAGGCAACTAGGTTAACCTAAAAAAAGTTCTCACAAAATCTTTGCAGTGGCTGTCGTTCTCTTTAAACTGAGTTTTTTAATCATATATAAAAGTCAAATCTTCATAGTTTCAAGAAAGAAGGAGCTTCTTTAATTAATTTTCAGCAACTTTTGTTGAGCAAAATTTCCCCCACTATCTTTTAATTTTCAGCTCAATGCTTTAGATGGGTAGAAAACTCTTGTATGACGTGGTGGGATTGTGGCTCTACGACCTTAAAAGATGGCAAGTTTTAGGGTATGCAAATTAAGGGTCTGTTTGGATCTAAAAAACAATTCAAAAATTCAAAAAAGTTTAAAAAATTTTTATATTCCACCAATTAAATTTGTCACGTATCACTTTTACATCATGTTAATCCCACATTTTACTTTTTTTTGGTTGTTTTGAAAACTTTATGCGTGCTAGTGAATTAGGAAGGTTCATTGTAGGCTCGACTCACTAGGATCATCAGTGGCTGCTTTTTTTGGGGGGGGGGGGAATAGGATTGACCTCGTAGGGACAAGCTCAGACCAGCTTGGATGCTTGAAAGAAACTAGATCAGTATATACCTTTATAGTCCCTTTTAAACGTGTCTTTCCAATCAATACTAGTTCTAGTATGAAAATCATTTGGTTCTGGTATACACTCATCAATTTGAAGTATTACATGCTTCTGCATCCCTCTAACCTGTAAACGTTTAGTGGAATCACCAAGTAAATAGAATGTTGCAAGTACCACAAATGGTTATCACTTGCTGCTAAGTTCCACAACCTACACAAAACATCTAAGAGTGTTAGTAAATCAAGAAGCAAAGGGAGTAATAAAAAATACTAATGAAAACCAAATTACATGGCCTAGGTAGCTTTCAAATGCCAAAGTCCCAATTCAAAGGATTTGATTTGGTGATCAACAACCAGTCAGCCACCTCTTAGAAAGGTTCCCATTCGTTCAAAAAGTTCACTAATATTTGCTAAAAGATATAAGATAGGGGTTTAAAGTTTTTAAGATTTAGAGATTTGTAGTGAACATCTATTCACTGTATAAAACATTTTAATCAGTTATATGATTGTTTTGAATGTTTTTAATTGGACTTCATAAATTTTATGTTTATAATTATTTATTGTAGGTCAGCAAAAATGGATAAAAGTTGGATGAAACTTAAAGATCGAGTAAGCGATCAGTATAGAGTTGGGGTTAATGCATTCATTGAATTTGCTAGTGCAAGTGTTGGATTAGATGGAAAAATCCGTTGTCCATGTTTGAACTGTATGAATATTTCATACATTGACATTAATATAGTGAAGTACCATTTATTCTTAAGAGGAATGTCACCAACATACACAACTTGGTTACATCACGGTGAAGACGTTGCTGCTAGCTCATCAAATCTGGAAAATGATATCATGGATGATGATGGTGATGAAAGCGAACATAATGATGAAGTAGAGGAAAATGGTAATGAAATTCCCGATATGTTAGAAGATATTTATTTCGGAAACTTTATGAGTGATCATGACACAGAAGGAAGTCTTGATGGCATAGAAGTTGGTGATGTCCAAAACTTCGACAAGCTATTACATAAGGCTCGGCATGAGTTATATCCTGGTTGTAAAGAGTATAATGTGTTATCATTCGTTATCACTATCATGCATGCAAAGGTGATGTTTAAGTGGAGCAACAAATCTGTGGACTATTTATTAAAAATATTAAAGAAACTCTTGCCTAACTGTAATGAGAGGGTTTCGTGGACTGTTTATGAGGCCAAGAAATTGTTACGTGATTTGGGCTTGGGATATGAGTGCATTGATGCTTGTAAATTTGATTGTGTACTTTTTCTGGAAGGAGAATGCAAGCCTAGATAAATGTCCTGTATGTAAGACTTCTAGATATAAATCACAAGGTATAAATGATAAGAAAATTGCACACAAGGTGTTAAGATACTTCCCACTTACACCGAGATTGAAAAGATTGTATATGTCGAGGAAAACGGCTCCAGATATGAGATGGCATAAGGAGAAGCGAGTTGATGATGGGATATTAAGGCATCCTGCTGATGGTGATAAGTGGAAGAATTTTGACATAGTATATCCTAAATTTGCAAGAGAATCAAGAAATGTGAGGCTAGTCCTAGCCACCGATAGGTTTAATCCTTTTGGACACATGAACAATTCATATAGTATGTGGCCTATAGTGCTTACACCATATAACTTTCCACCATGGAAATGTATAAAGGAGCAATTTTTCATGATGTCATTACTTATTCCAGGACCAAGTGCCCCAAGTCGAAACATTGATGTTTATATGCAACCATTAATTGATGAGTTGAAGGATTTGTGGGAAAATGGTGTATGCACTTATGATGCATCATCGGGATGCACCTTTCAAATGCGTGCAGCTGTCATGTGGACTATTAACGACTTTCCAGCTTATGGTAATCTATCAGGGTGGATAACAAAAGGGTATATGGCTTGTCCTAATTGTAATGAAGAACAATCAACCCAGTCATTAAGAGGTTAGATTGGATACATGGGTGCTCGTCGTTTTCTTCCTGAAGACCATTCTTGGCGAAGGAGCAAGCTTTTTGACGGTAAAGTTGAGAATCGACGACGACCACATGTCTTAACTGGAGAACAGATATTTGAACAAGTATTGGTAGGTACGTTTGAGCCATATGGGAAGCATCCAAACAATCTTAAGAGGCAAAAAATGATGAGCAAATCTCAAGCAGCTGGTAGCAAGAAATCGAACCTAAATTGGAATAAAAAAAGCATATTCTTTGAGCTACCCTATTGGAAGACACTCAATCTCAGGCATAATCTTGATGTTATGCACATAGAAAAAATATAAGTGACAATTTAACTAGCTGATTGGGCTTGAGTTGTTACACATTTGTTCACTTAAATACACTTTTATACATGACATAATTGATATAAGACAGGTGTTTTGTGCAGAATTTATCCACATCTTTAGAATATGGAACATGTGTTGAATTGTGCCATAAAGAGAAGCAATTTGAGCTAAATTAAGGATGCAAAGAAGGAGATGCTGAAGCACATCTGTTGAAATGGATTTGTTGAGTAAAGTCATGGGAGCAGAAGAAGAATTTCCAGGTAAATCTAATACCAGAAAAGAAAATCCAGCAATCTGGAAATTTCTGCAGCAGAGATCCCATTCGAATGTGGAGATTGACTTACTCGAATACAGTTGCTGAACAAGTTGAATTCTGGAAGGAGGAGAACATTCGAATATAGTGCCAAAGCATTCGAATGCTGTCAAAAAGAGTTCAGAGAATTTCTGGAGGAAATGCATATTCGAATACAGCCAAGCAGTATTCGAATACTAGGACCGTTGGCAGAAAACAGATTCCACATGATTTTACAGATTCGGGGGAATGCAACCTGGAGGAGAGAGAAAGACTGGGGAATGATGGCATCACACGACCCACACCCACGAGAGATGAAAAAAGGGGATATAAGGAGGGGAGAGAGAGACACACACGGAGAAAAACACAGAACATTCGGTTAGAGGAGAGAGAAGGAGAGAGAGAGTAGCTAGGGAACTTCATCTTCTTCCTTCTTCATTTTCTGGTTCAGATTTTCTGCAATTTTTGTTTTCAATTCTGATTTTTATTTTCAGTTTATTGTAATTAGATTTGAATTCTACAGCACATTACAATTTCATTCTTGTAATTAGATTTTAATTGGAGTTAAAGAGAAAATTACATTTTCCAGCTTTGAAGGTCATGTCTCTGTTCTTCATTTCTGTTCTTCATTTTCTTAAGATGATCGGCTAGTTTTTCTTGGGCCAAGGCAAGAATAATGTCCTGTCCAATGATTTCCAAGATGCCGTTCTTCATGGATTAATTTTGAGTTCTTTGGTTATCAATCTTAGTTGTATCTCGTTACTCTCGAAATCAATGGTTCAATGTCCGATTAACACTTGTTTACATATTCTATCAATGAGTTCATAGAAGTTGCTGAATTCAGAACTCTTATTGCAAATATGTATGGGAGTTGCTAGAGTTAGATCTTCTATAGTTTTCATGATAGCTCATGCACATCACTTGTTTGATTCATGGCTTGTATCATTTGAAATTAATTTTCTCCAAACATTAGAGCAACTAGAATTGATGATCTATTCACTATTGGTATTTTGAGATTGATTTGGATAGGCATTGGAATTGTCTTGCCCATCTTTTTAATATCAAGTTTTAGTTAAGTTTAGTTTTCATTTCAAAACCCATTTCCAAAACCATCAAAAATTCCAAACCAGATTTTCAATTTTGTTTACCATTCATGTGAGCCATGTTTTGCCTCTTTAATCCATTTGATTCAAACGTGATTTTGCTCCCTAGATCCCTGTGGATATGACCTGGTTCTCACCAGTTAATTGTGCTACAATGAAACCTTGCACTTGGGGGAATTTGTCTTGATTTTCCTTACTCAACACCTTTGAAAGCTGAATTTGCATCTTTATTTACATTTGAGAGTGAGGTAATTAAGCAAAAACAAGCACAATTTTGGCGCCGTTGCCAGGGATCTTTGACAAGCAATGGTGTTTTGAACTCTTGGAGCAAGGATTGGCAACATTACTCACCACCATCTTCAATGACAAAGCTACTCAAGGCATTGGGTAATTTTGTTCCATTCTCATTTCCACCTTTAGTTTCATTTTTATAGGTTTTTGTTTTTAGTTTTAGTGTTTAAATTGTAGTTTCTGATTTCGAAAAAAAAAAAATCTGAGTTAGTGCTGTATTTTGTTTTGAATATCTAAATTTCTGAGTTGTTGGTTTTTTGTGCTGAAATTTGATTGCTGGAAGTTTGATATTCAAATCTGCTGCATGTGATATTCGAATGCCTGAGTTTGTCTCTGAAATTCTAATCTGTTTTGCTGCTAAGTTTTGAACCAAGTTGCTGAATCTGATGTCTGCAATCTGTTTTCTGAATTTCTGATTCGAATCTGTTGCATCTAATATTCGAATTGCTGCATCTTGTCTCTGAAAAATCTGATTTCATTGGCTGAAATTCACCTGTGAATTATTGTTTGACTTGCTGAAAATTTGCATGGAGTTGCTGTACATTCTGCTGCAAGTTGTTAGAGGAAGAGCTCTGATTTTTCTTTGTGAATTGGTGATTTAGTTGTGAAGTTTTAAGGTTGTGTGGGTGTCATTTTGAAGCTGAATTTTTGTGCATGTTGTTAAGGTCTGGTCGAATTATTGGAGAAAATTCTGATTTGCATTCACCATCATCTCTAGCTGAATTAATTGAACTTGCTACATCTTACACATCATCTGAATCATCTCTGCACATGGATCCACCACCACCTGTTTTACCGGAAGGAAGTGAACTTGGAGAGAATGATGAAATCAATCAAAATCTTCTTAGACCTCTTAGGGAATGTCTTCATCCAGCTAGGCAAACAACTCCCTCATGCATTGTTCTTCCCATTGGCCATCATAATTTCAATTTTAAACCGGGAACAATTCAGCTTTTGCCAACCTTTCATGGAATGGATTCTGAAAATCCTTACATGCATATGAAAGAATTTGAGGATGTTTGTGGGACTTGCATGGATAGGAATACAAATGAGGACATGGTTAGGCTTAAGTTGTTTCCATTTTCACTGAAAGATAAAGCAAAGATGTGGTTGAACTCATTGGAGCCTAGATCAATTGGAACTTGGAGGGACATGCAAACAAAGTTTTTGAAGAAGTATTTTCCAGCCAATAGGACAGTGATACTTCAACAACAAATCATGAATTTTGTATGCAAGCCTAATGAAACATTTGCACATGCTTGGGATAGGTTTAGAGAATTGTTGCAAGCATGTCCACATCATGGGTTTGAGTCTTGGAGAATTGTTAACTTCTTTCATAATGCATTAACTCCAAACTTGAAAATGCTGGTTGCAACAATGTGCAATGGTGAGTTCTATGATAAGACAGCTGAAGAAGCCTTGCATTTCTTTGATTCATTGGCTGAAAATACTAAACAATGGGAGGTAGTTTCTCCATTTTCTGAGTTTTCTGACAGCATAGGTGCAAGAGGAAAGTTTCATCTCAGTGACACTGATGATCTTTGTGCTCGATTGGCTGCATTGTCAAAGAAAGTGGAGTTGATGGAGCAAGAGAAGCAATGATTGAAGAAAAAGGAAGTTAACTGTGTGTTGTGTGAAACCTCGGATCACAAGACAGATGATTGTCCCGCACTTCCAGCTTTTAAGGAAGTTCTTTATGGTCAAGTGAATCTCCTACTAGCTGCAAGAAAATACAACTCAAATCAGGGGATAAACAATTTTGCTTCAGGAAATCAGCCATATTCGAATGCTTACAATGCTGGATATAGAGGCCATTCGAATACTTCTTGGAGAGCTGAGGCACAACACCAGCAGCAGCAGCAACCTCAACAACCTTTTTCACCTCAATCACATCCACCTCAATCATTTCATTCCCAACCTTATCAACCTCAACAAAACACCAACAGTTACCAGCCACCACATAAAAGTTCTTTGGAGGATACCTTGCAACAATTCATGCAAGGGCAAATTGGAACTAACAACCAAAATTCAAAGTTCCAAGATCAAACTAATAGGGCTATGGAAGACATTCGGAGTCAATTGTCAAAACTCACTCAAGCCTTAACTTTGAGAGAAACAGGAAAGCTTCCATCTCAGCCCAAACCAAATCCCACTGGGCAAGTGCACTTCAGTGAATCATCTTCTTCAAGTGCAAATGAGAATTTGGAACATGTGCAAGCTATTTCAACATTGAGAAGTGGGAAACAAATCTTGAAACCAGATTATATTCCAATTGAGGAGGGAAATGAGCAAGATATGATGGAAGATGGGGAAGAAATTCAGCACAACACCAGCAGCAGCAACAAAGCAATTGAACAACAGCTGCTCACCAAAACAAAAGCTGAATTGCAGCAAAAGCAGCTGCTAAAAGAACAAAAAGCAGCAGCTGCACAGTAGACCAGAAATTGAGGAACAGCAACAAATTGAACAAAATCTGCACAACAGGACAGAAAATGAACAGAAACAAAATCTGGACAGCATAAGAAAAGCTACACAGAAACAGCAGCTGAACAATTTTGAGCAGAATAGCAAAATTCAGAAGCAAGATCAGGTAAATTCTGAGAATGCACTTGAGTTTTCTGAAAATAAAACCAAGGATTTTGATAAAAACCAGCTGGAAAAGAGTGAAAAAGTTTCTGGAAAAGAGAAGATTTCAAAAGAAAACCAGCTGGACAGCCCTGATTTCATTCCAAAAATCCCTTTTCCTCAAAGGTTGAACAAAGGAAAGAAAGAAAATATGAATTCTGAAATTTATGAACTTTTCAAACAAGTCAGAATAAACATTCCTTTGCTTGATGCTATAAAGCAAAATCCATCTTATGGAAAATTTTTGAAAGATTTGTGCATTGTCAAAAGGAGAATGAATGTCAAAGAAAAAGCATTTTTAACTGAACAAGTGAGTTCAATTTTGTAATTTAAAACCCCTCCAAAATATAAAGATCCGGGGTGTCCTACAATTGCATGCATCATTGGGGAAAAGATGGTAGATAGTGCTTTGTTGGATTTGGGAGCAAGTGTTAATCTTTTGCCATTTTCTGTGTACCAACAACTTGGATTAGGTGAGCTTAGACCTACTAGGGTGACACTCCAATTAGCAGATAGGTCAGTCAAAGTCCCTAGAGGTATTATGGAGGATGTCCTAATTCAAGTGGAGCATTTTGTCTTCCCAGTAGACTTCATAGTGCTTGATACCCAACCAATTCAAGGTCCACAACCAGCTGTCCCAGTCATTCTAGGGCGACCATTTTTGGCCACTTCTAATGCTTTGATAAATTGTAGGACTGGAGTCATTAAGTTGTCTTTTGGTAGCATGACAATTGAAAAAAACATCTTTAATGTGACCAAACAGCCAAGTGACCATGCAGAGATAGAAGAAGTGGATTTGATTCAAATAGTTATACAAGAGCACTTTGATAGAGAGTACTTAGATGACCCGCTGGAGAGGGCTTTAGTGAACAGTGACCAAGTAGATTTCCTAGATGATTGTGACTTGGAAAATGTTGGTGAAGGAGAATTTGAGGAAATGGAAAAATCAGTGATGTCAATGAACCAGTGGAGGCCCACTTTTGAGTCCGTAGAGCTGCCCACAGTCAAAACAGAATCATCCTTTGAAAAGCCACCTGTACCTGAGAGAAAACCTCTACCAAATGACTTGAAATATGTGTTTTTGGGTGAGGGAAAGTCCTATCCAGCTGTTATTTCTTCTCAGCTGAGTCTGGACCAGGAAAGAAAGCTTGTGGATGTCTTGAAGAAACATAGAAGAGCTTTGGGCTGGATTATAGCAGATTTGCAAGGAATTAGCCCTTTGATTTGTACCCATAGGATCTTTTTGGAGGAGGATGCCAAACCCGTTAGGCAGATGCAAAGGAGACTAAACCCAAACATGAAAGAAGTGGTTAGGGGAGAGGTAATTAAGCTATTGGATGCTGGAATTATCTACCCTATCTCAGACTCTAAATGGGTTAGTCCAACTCAAGTAGTGCCCAAGAAATTCGGAGTGACTGTGGTGAAAAATGAACAAGATGAGCTAGTTCCAATGCGCATCCAAACAGGATGGCGCATGTGCATAGATTATAGGAAGTTAAATACAGTCACAAGGAAGGATCATTTCCCTCTTCCATTCCTAGATCAGGTATTGGAAAGAGTGGCAGGACAGGCATTCTATTGTTTCTTGGATGGATACTCAGGGTACAATCAAATTGAAATTGCATTGGATGATCAGGAGAAGACCACATTTATTTGCCCATTTGGTACTTTTGCATATAGGCGCATGCCTTTTGGCCTTTGCAATGCTCCTGCTACTTTTCAGAGGTGCATGATTAGTTTGTTTAGTGACTTTGTGGAGAAATTTCTTGAAGTGTTCATGGATGACTTTTCAGTCTATGGGAGTGACTTTGATTTGTGCTTGGGGAATTTAGAGAAAGTTTTGGCAAGATGTGAAGAGAAAAACTTGGTGTTGAATTGGGAGAAATGCCATTTTATGGTAACTCAGGGAATAGTTCTTGGTCATATAGTGTCTTCTAGGGGGATAGAAGTAGATAGAGCAAAAGTTGAGATTATTCAAAAACTTCCTACCCCTAGATGTGTCAAGGATGTCAGATCATTTTTAGGACATGCAGGTTTCTATAGGAGGTTCATTGCATCATTCAGTGCCATTTCTAGACCTTTGTGCAATCTCCTAGGCCAGGATGTTCCTTTTGATTGGACATCAGATTGTTAGGCTTCATTTGATAGACTTAAGGACTTGCTCACTTCAGCCCCCATTATGCAGACACCAGATTGGACTCTACCTTTTGAGATCATGTGTGATGCTAGCGATAGTGCCATTGGTGCAGTCCTAGGTCAGAGGAGAGAGAGGAAGTCACATGTGCTATACTATGCTAGCAAATCCCTTAGTGATGCACAAAAGAACTACACAACTACTGAGAAGGAGTTGCTAGCAGTAGTATATGCATTGGATAAGTTTAGATCATATCTTGTCGGATCTCATGTCATTGTGTTTACTGATCATGCAGCACTTAAGTATCTTTTGACCAAATCTGATGCCAAGCCAAGACTCATTAGGTGGATTCTTTTGCTGTAAGAATTTGATTTAGAGATTAAAGATAAGAAGGGAGTTGAAAATGTAGTTGCTGACCATCTTTCTAGACTTCCACATCAGGACTTAGCAGCTTTTGAGTCACCTATTAATGAGACTTTCCCTGATGAGCAGTTGTTCCATTTAGATTCCTCAGAGACACCATGGTTTGCAGACATAGCCAATTATTTGGTTTCAGGTGTGGTGCCTTCTCATTGGACCATGTTAGATAAGAAAAATTTTTTCAGGAATGTGAGGCACTTTTTCTGGGATGATCCATATCTGTTTAAGTATTGCTCAGATCAAGTCATAAAGAGATGCATACCCGAGAGTGAAGCCCAGAGTGTCATTAGTTTTTGTCATACTCTTGCATGTGGAGGTCATTTTTCAGCTAGGAAGACAGTGGCAAAGATTTTACAGAGTGGATTATTTTGGCCTACCATGTTTAGGGATGTGCATGCCTTTTGTGTTGCTTGTGATAGGTGTCAAAGGCTTGGTAAGATCACTAGGAGAAACATGATGCCACTTCACCCCATTTATGTGCTTGATATCTTTGATTGTTGGGGTATGGATTTTATGGGACCATTTGTGAATTCATTTGGCAATGAGTATATCTTAGTGGCAGTGGATTATGTTTCAAAGTGGGTAGAGGCCATACCAACTAGGACCAATGACCACAAGGTAGTGATAAAATTTTTGAAGGAAAATGTGTTTTCAAGATTTGGAATGCCAAAGGCCATGATAAGTGATAGGGGAACACATTTTTGCAATAGATATGTTGGCCTATTGATGAGGAAGTATGGGGTTGTGCATAAGGTTGGAACATCATATCATCCCCAAACAAGTGGACAAGCCGAGTTGGCCAATAGAGAGATCAAGAGAATCATTGAAAAAACAGTGAATCCCACAAGGAAAGATTGGTCTTTGAAATTGGTTGATGCACTTTGGGCTTATAGGACTGCCTACAAGACTATCCTAGGCATGTCTCCTTATAGGTTAGTGTATGGAAAAGCTTGTCATCTTCCTGTGGAACTTGAACACAAGGCCTATTGGGCAGTGAAATACTTCAATGAAAACATCACTGAATCTGGTTGTCAGAGGAAATTGCAACTAAATGAGCTTGAGGAGATTAGGAATGATGCATATGAGAATGCTAAGATCACCAAGGATAGAGTGAAGAAATGACATGATACACATATCCTCAAAAGAGAGTTGTTTGTGGGTCAAAAGGTTTTGTTGTATGACTCAAGGTTACACTTGTTTCCCGGGAAGTTGAAGTCAAGATGGAGTGGTCCATATGTGATTCAGAACATCACTGAGTTTGGGGCTGTTGACATTCAAAATACAACCTCCAAGAATGTTTTTAGAGTGAATGGACAGAGATTGAAAGAGTATCATGAGAATTTTGTTGCTGAAGTAGAGAGTTGGGATCTTGAAGATCCCCCAAATTCTGTTTGAATGAAGAAAGGATTCTGACTTTGTATCATAATAGTGTAGGTTCTGTTATACTTTTGATTTTCTGTTTTCTTTGGTTTTTGTAATTTTCTTTCTTTCATCTAAAAAAAAAAATAATTTCAGTTTGCAAGTTTTAACACATTGGTTTCAGCAAGTTTCATGAAGAATTGAGAATTTCTGCTTTGTGTTTTACTGATATCTGAATTTTCAAAGGTTGGAACTGACATGTGCTATTTGCGGTAGCAACATCACTTGTGGTGGAACTACTTGAGAGTCAAATGGAATAAATGCATTTGCTTGATTTGTTTTGGGAGTATAATGCATTAACCAAATTGGGTAGCACATGCTTTCAAAGTGTTTCAGAATGCAGCCAAAGGATTTCAATTGAGCATGCTTCATTAAGGATCAAGTCACATCAGCAGGTGCAACAAAAACTGATCAAATCTGGTACTGCTATAAGTCCAAATCAGATGAGAAATTCATCTCATTCGAATAGCTGAACAGTCATTTGAATAGGCCATCTGAGCACAAAATCTCATCTGTGAACAGCAACCCATCTTGCATATTTACTGATCTCCTGCATCTTTGTTGTTTGTGATGCTTGGCAGAACCTCACTGATCCTTAATTACACTCAACCCATTTTGCATTATTTTGGTTTTACTGATTTGCATTTTCTTTGAGAATATTGCATTGAACAAGTTGGGGGGAGCAACTGTTTTGGTAATACCTTGGAGTTTCAGCTGGTCTACATCACTCAAACATGTTAACCTTAAACTCAGCAGGTACCTCTTTTTCCTTTGCACTTTATTCCAAATTGTTTGACTTGTTTGTGAATTGAGGACAATGCTTGTTTCTAGTTGGGGGGGAAATAGTTTGAGTTCTTTTCTTGGTCTTATGCATTGGTGTTGATTGGAATATGCTGAATGAAATTGCTGATCTACTTTGTTA
The DNA here is from genome assembly GCA_019916065.1 of Vitellaria paradoxa. Classification (NCBI taxonomy): domain Eukaryota; kingdom Viridiplantae; phylum Streptophyta; class Magnoliopsida; order Ericales; family Sapotaceae; genus Vitellaria; species Vitellaria paradoxa. The sequence goes on along the minus strand of CM034243.1, from coordinate 18,785,246 downwards.
TACTTGATGAATTGAAATTTGAGTAGTGTGTTTAATTTAGCTAAAATGCTGAGAATTTTCTAAAAAAAAAAAAATTTTCTAAATTTTCTTTGATTTTTTCTTTTTAAGTTGTTCTTTTTGTTCTTCTTTTGAGTTTAGCTGTTATTAGTGTGAATAAACTTAACTCAGGTGACAAAATAAGGTTTGAGCATTTCTATGGGATTGTTAGCAGATTTGAACACTGGAATTACTGTTTGGGATTTTCTGATGCAACCTATTCGAATATGGGCTATGGTATTCGAATACCTGTTACAGCTTATATTGTAATTGGTTGTATTGATGTATTTTTGGATTAAATTGTGGGCTAACAATTCAACAGGATTTTTCAAATTTAATTTTGTCAAAGTTTTCTAAAAAAAAAAAAGAAAAATATGCAGAAACATGGCTTAATTTCTCTGAGAATTCATCACAGATTTTGGTCAGTTACTGGATTACTGGATGGGAGAATGTATTCGAATGGGGTCTGTTGGTATTCGAATATGCTGAGGCGGGTCAGTAACCTAAATGAGGTTTTATCATCAACAAATGCTTGAAATGTTGGAAGGGTTACATGAACCAGCTGCTCCTGAAGATTATATGACACCTCCAGATCATTGAAGCCTGCTGTCCTTGAGCCATAAAGCTAGAATCTGTGAATGAATTTTAGGAAAATTTAAAGCCATGTTTTGTCCTCAGAAAACAGTTTCTTTTGTTTTATTTTCTGATTTTGTTAATTTTGAATTTGAATGACTTTGAACTCTGAATTTGAATGATATTTTTGTTGGAAATCCATTTTGAGCATTGGGGTTGTGTTGTGATCTGTTTAGTTGAGATGAGCTCTTTTGTTTTAAATGCATGACAGGCTATAACTTAGAATGTACCTTGATGCTGATTGCTGGATTTTGAGTTTTCAGTTTGGAATTTGAATTAGTTGTTATGTTTAATTTGCTTAATGGTTGAATTGGTATGGATAGAGTTAGTTTTTAACTTGTTATCTTAGACATGGACATTTATGAATGAGTTTCTTGATTGAACAATGGATTGCATTATTTCCCAGCCATAGTGGAGACTTAAACCTGAAGTGAGATTTTGAGCCTTTAAGCTTTGTTTATGAGAGATATGCAATTACTCTAGAGCTTATCAAAAGCTGAAACATTTCTTTACTTCATTTTCTTCAATAACTCCAATTACAATACTTTGCTTTGGGTGTTTGTGAAGTTGTAGAGGAATTGAACTTGATTCTTGGTTCTTAGTTTTTATGGTTGAATGAAATGAAACCAAGGAAATGATATTAGGCCATTTTTCTTATCTTTTGAGCTTAAAAAAAAAAATTCCTTTTCTTTGATGAACATCATCCTTGGAGCCAAGTTTGAGCTTTATTAGAGCATTCATACTTCTTTATTCTTACCACATCATCCCCTTAACCATTATGAATGCTCTTTAGCCTTCCCTAACAGATTGGAATACACTGAAAATATTAAGGAAGAGCAATGAACAACATTTTGGGATTTTTGGGGTGAGGATAGAAAAATTGATGGAAGGAAGGAAAAGAATGATAAGAGGATATGGTGATGTCCAAATTCAGAAAACTCTGTTTCGATTATGAGTTTCAACTTTTAGATATATAGACATCCAAAAAAAAAAAAAAAGAAACTGATTTCAGTGTTCCAATTCATTGTGAATTCCTTAATCCTCCTTTCAACTACCTCATCAAACCTCATGGCCCCATTACAACCCAAAGCAAGTCCTAATTGATCTTTGGAAGAATTATCATTCAATTGTGAAATTTAGGAATTGGGAGGTATAGTGAAAATTCTAAAATAACCTTACTGCACTATTCTTTCATGGAGTTATGCCAAGTCCTTTTATTTATTGGATTGAACGTTTTTGACTTGTAGATGCACCCTCTTAGAATTTGATTTACATTTATTCTTTACAAAAAGGGGCATCTTGAGGGGAACCTTGTGTGCTTCATTTTCTTGTGAGTGAATTCCAATGTGAGATTTTGAAGTTGAAGCTTTGGGAAGTAATATGATTCAAAGTTCAGGATAGAGTTTGATTATGGAGATCTATGTTGAGTTAACAGGTTAAGAACTGAATTTTCATGCTTGGATCAAGTGTTTAGCAAATTTCACATACCATACCTAATTTCATGATTCTAGGAGTGTTAGCTTAAATTTCTTAGCTTGATGTATTGAGTAACATTCTATGGTTATGACTTATTATCCATTTAGAATTGAAGATGCTATTTTTAGATGTGTCCTTCACAGATGTGCAACTTCATAACATGAAAATGTTGATTGTTTTTAAAGGTAGCCTTCCTTCTTTAAGCATTGCTAGGGACTAGCAATGTCTAAGTTGGGGGGTGTGATTGGGCTTGAGTTGTTACACATTTGTTCACTTAAATACACTTTTATACATGACATAATTAATATAAGACAGGTGTTTTGTGTAGAATTTATCTACATCTTTAGAATATGGAACATGTGTTGAATTGTACCATAAAGAGAAGCAATTTGAGCTAAATTAAGGATGCAAAGAAGGAGATGCTGAAGCACATCTGTTGAAATGGATTTGTTGAGTAAAGTCATGGGAGCAGAAGAAGAATTTCCAGGTAAATCTAATACCAGAAAAGAAAATCCAGCAATCTAGAAATTTCTGCAGCAGAGATCCCATTCGAATGTGGAGATTGACTTACTCGAATACAGTTGCTGAACAAGTTGAATTCTGGAAGGAGGAGAACATTCGAATATAGTGCCAAAGCATTCGAATGCTGTCAAAAAGAGTTCAGAGAATTTCTGGAGGAAATGCATATTTGAATACAGCCAAGCAGTATTCGAATACTAGGACCGTTGGCAGAAAACAGATTCCACGTGATTTTACAGATTCGGGGGAATGCAACCTGGAGGAGAGAGAAAGACTGGGGAATGATGGCATCACACGACCCACACCCACGAGAGATGAAAAAAGGGGATATAAGGAGGGGAGAGAGAGAGACACACGGAGAAAAACACAGAACATTCGGTTAGAGGAGAGAGAAGGAGAGAGAGAGTAGCTAGGGAACTTCATCTTCTTCCTTCTTCATTTTCTGGTTCAGATTTTCTGCAATTTTTGTTTTCAATTCTGATTTTTATTTTCAGTTTATTGTAATTAGATTTGAATTCTACAGCACATTACAATTTCATTCTTGTAATTAGATTTCAATTGGAGTTAAAGAGAAAATTACATTTTCCAGCTTTGAAGGTCATGTCTCTGTTCTTCATTTCTGCTCTTCATTTTCTTAAGATGATCGGCTAGTTTTTCTTGGGCCAAGGCAAGGATAATGTCCTGTCCAATGATTTCCAAGATGCCGTTCTTCATGGATTAATTTTGAGTTCTTTGGTTATCAATCTTAGTTGTATCTCGTTACTCTCGAAATCAATGGTTCAATGTCCGATTAACACTTGTTTACATATTCTATCAATGAGTTCATAGAAGTTGCTGAATTCAGAACTCTTATTGCAAATATGTATGGGAGTTGCTAGAGTTAGATCTTCTATAGTTTTCATGATAGTTCATGCACATCACTTGTTTGATTCATGGCTTGTATCATTTGAAATTAATTTTCTCCAAACATTAGAGCAACTAGAATTGATGATCTATTCACTCTTGGTATTTTGAGATTGATTTGGATAGGCATTGGAATTGTCTTGCCCATCTTTTTAATATCAAGTTTTAGTTAAGTTTAGTTTTCATTTCAAAACCCATTTCCAAAACCATCAAAAATTCCAAACCAGATTTTCAATTTTGTTTACCATTCATGTGAGCCATGTTTTGCCTCTTTAATCCATTTGATTCAAACGTGATTTTGCTCCCTAGATCCCTGTGGATATGACCTGGTTCTCACCAGTTAATTGTGCTACAATGAAACCTTGCACTTGGGGGAATTTGTCTTGATTTTCCTTACTCAACACCTTTGAAAGCTGAATTTGCATCTTTATTTACATTTGAGAGTGAGGTAATTAAGCAAAAACAAGCACTAGCACACTGTTGAGCATTCATGGAAAGAACAAAGATACACCAAAAGCTCGTATGGACTTAAAAGATATGAAAATCAGAAAAACTTTGCATTGTAAGGAGCGTCCTGATGGCAAACTGGTAATGCCTCCCGCATTGTTCACACTATCTTCCCAAGAGAGACAAAGGTTCTTAGACTTTGTACAATCTATTAAGTATCTGGATGGACATGCAGCAAACATTTCCAGATGTGTAAACATAAGAGATGGCAGGTTATCGGGTCTTAAAAGTCATGATTGTCATGTGCTATTACAAAAAATTCTACCGGTTGGGATGCGTGGATGCCTTAGCAAGGATGTTTGTACTCCATTGTTTGAGTTAGGCAATTTTTTTCAAGAATTATGTGCTAAGACATTGAATTTAAGTCACTTTGAAAAATTAGACGAGCGCATTGTTTTGATTCTTTGTAAGTTAGAGAAGATATTTCCTCCGGCATTCTTTGATGTCATGGTTCATTTGCCTATTCATTTACCCCACGAGGCTAAACTCGGGGGGCCAGTGCATTATTGGTGGATGTACCCGATTGAACGGTAATATTCTCTACTTTCAATTATGGGATTACATGTTGAAGGCTAAGATAAATGTCTAATGTATAACATATTTTTGGTTTTAACTTTTTTATATGGAAGGTTTCTTGGTACATTGAAAAAGTTTGTCATGAATCGATCTCGTCCAAAAGGTTCAATTGCAGAGGCATATGTTGTGAAAGAATGTCTTGCCTTCTGCTCAATGTATCTCGGCGAGACTGAAACTGTGTTCAATAGAGAAGACTGGAATGATGATGGTGGTGACCGTGGCCCTGGGTTGGCAATATTCACTCAGAGTGTTCGTCCTATTCTTCCAATGTATCGACCACCTGATGTTTCCATTAAAGAACGGGAGATGGCGCATTGGTTTGTCCTATACAACAGTTCCGAAATAGACCCATATTTAGAGTACGTTTTCTTATATACGTCTTTCTTGTTTTAAAATCATATAATTACTTAAAACTTTTATTATACATATTTTTTATTATTATAGGGAGCACAAACATATTTTGGAGAATGAAAGCACGAGAGACATCAGGAAGAGGCAAATGGAGTTATTCTCTAATTGGTTTAAATGCCGCGTAAGATATAGTTGTAATATGTTAAATTCTGATTTATTCACCTAATTAAATTTAACATCAATTAATGTGTAGTATTTTACATTATGTAGATGAATCACCTGAGATCTCAAGGGTCACTAGAAGCTAGTGATGAATTATGGTCATTAGCTAATGGCCCTAATCCAATAATAGGCTTATATTCAGGTTGCATATCTAATGGTGTTCGATTCCATACAAAGGACTTGGAAAGTCATCGAAAGAGTCAGAATAGTGGGGTGGTAGTGGAAGGAGAGCGCAAGGGACAAATTCATGACTTTTATGGGTTTTTGTGTAAAGTATGGGAGTTAAGATATATATTTGATCATCGAGTGGTTTTGTTTCAATGTGAATGGTTCAATACTGGAAGTACTAAGACTCTATTCACAGATACACATTGCACTACTGTAGATGTTGGAAGTAGATGGTATAAAGAGGACCTTTTTTTTTTACCAAATCAAGTGGAACAAGTTTTTTATGTCAACGATACGAAATTAGGCCACAATTGGAAAGTTGTACAACGTATTCAACGACATGGAACCTAGGATGTACCAGAAAAAATGAGTGAGGAAACCACCGAAAATGATGAAACAAGTGATGTGTTCCAACAAGACGAAACCACAGATGTTCCTCCGATTGTCATTGAAGATCAAATTGGAGATGAGCTATGTAGAAATGATATTGAAGCTGAAATTGTTCAAAATGACTTCATTAACACGGAGAGACGGACGCGTGATGAATGTGTTGGGCTTGATAATTTCATATGTGACGAGGAAGATGATTTTGTTTATATAGAGGACAATGTCGATGAGGATGAGTTCCTCTATCATTCTGAATATGAGTATGATTCTCAATCTAAAAATGATTACGATGGGGAACCTTGATTTTATGGTATGTTATTTTTTAGATGTAATGTATCCTACACGAATTCTCTCTTTTATGCTCAGTTTGGCTATATTTCTTTTATATTTTTTTAGGCAATTTTTTTACCCATTAGCAAAATGCCCACCTCTTTGCTAGTAAAATGAACTAATTCTTTTGGAGGTACCAATATGACACCCTTATTTTTGCCTGTAGACTGATAGGCCCATTTTTCAATTTTTCTAAGTTTGCTTCTCCTGACAAGGTATAATATTCATTAATTTTGCCCTTACATGCATTTTGTATTGGGTATAAAGCTAGCTAGGGTTTTGTTGCTTTCTTTACATTATACGTTGTGTAATGTGGTGTCATTTTCTTCCAAGATAGATAGCTTATAGAGTAGGAAGGCTAGAAGATTACAAGCTGCTGCTGCTTTCCAAGATGTAAATAGAAGGCATTACAATTTGGTAAGCAATCCTAATAAGCACAAATAAAAAAATTTGAGTATCCAAAACTATTAACATCAAAATTTGTTATTTTTTTGCTGTTTACTTACTGCATTTGTATTCTCAGTTTTTTGAAAATTTTCCTATCCGTGTCTATACACATCTCTTATCCGTATTCCATGTAAGTATCTGTATCCATGTTGCTTAAGTTGTATAAAAGAAGTTAAAGTTTACTAATAGCATTTGGTATAGATGTATATGGCTAGCATGTATGAATCCTTGCTATAGCATGATCCTTTTTTAGAGCTTCTTGCAAGGTTAAAGCTCTTCTTAGGAATTGCTATAATTACTATTTTGTTGTAGGAACTCACTGCCATAAAAAACATGATCCATTTCCTCTTGTAAATAGCTTTGACCTTGTAAATTACTATTTTGTTAGCATATATTATTATAATCCAGCACATTTCCAAGCCCAAAAATCCTAAGAAGGTTGGGTAAAGATGATGAGAGAACAATACTTATATATTACTTCTATTTATTTTTTGCCTTAGTTAAGAGCTCTTTTTTAATAAGCCACAAAAATATAAACAACAGTAGTTACAAATTTAGTTAAGAGCAAAAACAAACCTACTAGTACATCAATGTTTGTATTATGTTGCGCTGCCACCTGCAAGTCCAAAATGACATGAATTTATAAAGGGTAAAAAGAAAGCAAAAAACAAATAAGAGAAGATAAAAGAACTAATAGTTGTATAAAAGAACTAATAGCTTTTTCTGTTTTACAGAATTGATTTTTTATACTGGGGAGGTGCATGCCATTTAAAGAGGATGATGAACACTTGGTTTGTAAAACCTATGTATTAGATAGGGGGTTTGTGGCTATTTTTTTTTTTTTTTTGTTCTCTTATTAATTTTATAGGAGAGCTCAATTTTGGTAAGAAGCATAGAGGCTACACTCCTGTTATTTTCATGACACGTTTACTTATCAAAGAGGGGACAAAATGTACTTTTTATGGACAAAATGTACTTCTTAGCAAACTGGAGGTTGCCTTCTGGTTCTGGTCTTTGGTTTCTGGTTCTTTGCTTTTGATTTGGCTCTTTATTTGTTTGGTTTGTTGTCGTGTGTTGCTGGGCTTGGTACTAATATTTTGATCTGCTGCTTTATTGTTTGTTGCTGATTCTTGTTTGCTGTTGCAGTGAGGATTATTTTATTATGTTAGTGTCTTTGTTGTGTTATTGAACTGCTATTTGGTGTTGTTTTTATTTTTTGTATGTGCTGCAAATGGTTTGGTGCTGTTTTTATTATTTGCTTTCTTTCTGGCTGTATCAAAATTTTAATCCAATTAGTTATGAAAGTTGGCTGCTAAGTGAATTTGTTGGAATGGAATTGTTGGAAGTCTTGTAATGTGGTGATGTGCTGGAGACTGCTTTCTATATGAAACAAATGTCATGTTTCCTTCGAATTGAAGCATTGTGAACAAACAAGAGATTGTTATTTTAAAAAAATACCATCAATTTGTTTGGTGAATTTTTTCTACTTTACATAGGAGAAGAAGACATCTTTTAACTATGTTGCTATCATCTTGCTCTCGTCTTAATGCTATTAATGTTTGACAGTTATTAAATTCTCTAAGTAATCTAACAATACTATAGTGGCAAGTGTGCAGAAAGAAGCAGAACAAGCTGAAGTTTCTGATCCCTTGGTGGGATCTTCAAGTGGGCATAACAAGCATAACAAGCTGGAATTTTTTGTCAATTTTTGCTTCTTCAAACTCAGATTTTAGGTGGGTTTCCATTCATCTTCCACGTTAGTATAAAACTTTATTCTAATAGACAAAGAGAGGGAGAGCCTATTTTCAAAACTTTTACAGCTAGCCCTACACACATAACCAAAGATAAAGACACCCCCATACACAACCAAAGAGAACCACACACACATATATGTATTAAAAATTATTTACTTGCATGATGTTTTCTAATATATAATGTTATAAAAGTTGTAGATATGCTTGCTGGTAGGAGAGTAGGATTAAGTCGGCTCTCAACTACTGATGTCACGCCTTCGACCAACTCACCAAATGATGTCGATAGACCAATGACACTTGGATCACCTACATCAGCAGAGACACCTGCATCTGGAGGATCACTTTGCGTTGGCAGCAGTAATATTAATTTTCACACTTTTGTTTTTATATTTTTATTTTTAATTATGTATGTTTTATTTATTTATTTTGGTTGTTAATTATTTGACAGTTATTTTGTTATTAACTATTTAATATTATAAAAGATTCCTCAATAAGATCGCGTGCTCGTGGCCCTACAAAAGGCAAAAGTGTGCAGCGAGAATTGAGTAAAAATAAAGGAAATAAGCTTGAGGTTGAAGTTTGCCCAATAGCAAGTACATTTATTGGGAAAAATGCCACTAAGATTGCTAATCAACTTGGCGTCCATATTCGTCTTTCGGCACCATTACAAGGTGTTAATGCTTGGAATGAAATTGATATGGGCAGTAAGGATGTCATCATCCAGAATGTGTTGGTAATGCATTTTTCCGATTATGTATTTTTATTTAGTGTAAATATATGTGTGTGTTTGTGTATCTAATGCGTATGATATCTTGCAGCAAATGTTTGACATTAAGGACCTCTCTGAATAGTACGTTCAGGATGCTATTGACAAAAGGTGTTATTATATATACAAGGACTGGTGATTCAAGTGGAAGCAACATTACTTGGATGTTTTGAAAGATGGAAAGGATCCATATTCTAATGCCCCAGACCCTGCAAGACAAGAAGATTGGAGGTATATGATTGACATTGTGTGGAGTTCTGAAAAACATAAGGTAATTTTTTAAGCAAATATTTGATTTTTAAACAATTTATAAACAAGTAGATAGTTACTAATTAAGTTATCTTTTAAGAAACGAGCGGTCCAAGCCAAAATTAATCGTGCTCAACTGCCGTATAATCATACAGCTGGATCCCAATCATTCCCCGCAAAATTATCCTTTCAGGTAAATTGTTAGTTTTTATAATTATATTTGATTTATAAATTTTAATTTACATGCTCATATTGTGACTAGAGGTTGTTAATAACTCAATAAATTGTAACTAACTTCGATTGTTGCTTTTTAAATAGACTGAGAAACTTGGAGATCAGGATTTCCCATTTTCAATGTTTTACAAAGATACTCATTGGAGCAAGAAGAAGAATGACTACATTCATCCAAAGTGTCGGGAAAATTATGTAAGTGCAATCCTTAATTTTTTACAAATCTCTTTTTTTATTCCATTTCTCATTAATATTATTTAAAATAATTTTTTAAATGTTTGAACTATGTACAGGATAAGATTGTTAGGCGCGAGACCGAGACAATTGAGGCAGGTGGCCCACATTATACGCCAGAGCAGCTATCCCAAATGGTACTTGGAGAAAGATCTGGTTATTTGCTCGGATTTGGGAAGGGCCCAAAACCATCCTCATCGACAAGATCCACATATTCTAAAGCAACTTATCAGGAGTTTGAAAAACTAAAGGCAGAAATTGAAGAGCAAAAGGCACTCATTGCCGAACAAAATGAGCAAATGCAAAGATATGAAGAGGATAGGAGAAAGTATGAAGAGGAGAGGAGAAAGTATGAAGAGGATAGGATGGCGTGAGAAGTGGAGACTCAGAAACAATTTGACTAACTTTTTGCAATGATGTGGGATAAATTTGGAGATGGTTCGGGGGGAACATCAGCATAATTTGGTAAGTTACTGATTAAAGAATTCTGAATTCACATACACCTACATTAAATAGTTTAGAATACTTATATTGGTCAGATATTCACTTTTTAGATGTATTGATGTTGAACATAATAGTTTCTTGCGTGGATGAGTTTCAAAACATATAGTGTAGATCAAATTAGTTCTTTTTTAACTCGTGTTTTCACCACGCTTATGAGTTCATGGCCCAAGTTAGTTTTTTTTTATTGGCAAAATTGCAACCAAAGTCTGATTGTTACAGATCATTTCATCTGATTGTACTGGGCTTTAAGCATGTAGTGTATAGTTTTAAATATAAGCTGCTGCTATATCATATCTTCGAGTAGTGGTTCTAAAAACCTTCAAGTCATTTGCTTAATGTGATTGACTAGACTTGTATTTGTAGTTTTGTTGTGAGGCCATTTAGTGTTTTGCTGGTTAGTCTTAGAGTTGTTTGAATATGATATATCAATAATAGTATGTCATCTGTTTTGCTCATCTTTGTTGGATATTATGAATTTTTGCTTGATTGGTATGTTGCTGTGGTGAATTTGCTGGCATCTTTCAAGCTAGTCATTTTCTAGGTATTTGTTATTTTGGAGGAGGGTTGTGGATTGCTAATGGTTGTGGTTTGGAATGTAATGCTTACATTTAGTTCTTCTAGATATTTGGTGAATGTTGGTTATATTTAAGATGTTAAATTATTTACTGTTGCCATTTTAATTTTTGTTTGCTGCTACTTGTTGTGAGGATTGGATCAACTTGAAATTGGCCGATTTTGGAGAATAATTCATGCTCTAGCTACTGGAAATACAATTTTTCTCATTGGGAGATTGCTGAGGTCAGGATGGTGTACAGATGGTCTTCTCCTGAATGCTTGTGCAAAGGTGTGGTTTGTGAACCTGTTAGCTACACATTGGTGGCACTGACGATGGCATTTTTTGGTGCAATTCCTTTGGAGATTTCCTCTTCAAATGATGCTGACTTCTAGCCAGGTTGAGGTTGCTTGCTTAGTGAGTTTTGGAAGCTGGAATTGCTTTATTTTGTCTTGTTTTGGTTTCTGTGCCTTATTGTGATGTTTTTCACAAATGTATATCTCAATCATAGGTGTTGAAGTTTAGTTTTAACTTGGGAATTATTGTTTAAGTATTGTTCTATCATAGATATCGAACAGACTTATCGAAACTCATTGTAATTTTTGAAAATATGTATATATGTTTTATGTAATTTAATGTGTTGAATGTTTAATTTGGATCATGGATGTTTATTTATTTATTGGTCAATTTGTGGTCATGGTGAATAATTTTTGTGAATTATTACAGGTAAACAAATAATTAATAGGGGGTAAAACCAAAAAATTAGAGAAACAATCTGCTACTTTTTTTTTTCTGTTTCTAACCATTCCTGACCAACTGGTCATTGAAGGTATTGGTAATTGGCGGCCAACTGGTCGCTGAAGACAATCTGCTTTTGTTTTCTATTCTAACCATTGGCGACCAACTGGTTGCTGAAGCTCTCGGTCATTGGCGACCAACTAGTCGCTGAAAGTTTAGATATTCGCGACTATTTGGTCGCTAAAGTTGATCGTATTGGCGACTAAACTTGGGTCGCTAAAGATTAACATTTGTCGACTAGATCATATTTTGGTTGCTAAAAGTATCCCCGACTGCCTTTCCTCGACCAGTTGCCGACCAAACCGTCATTGGTTGGCAAATATTTCAGCAACTAAATGTTGGCCTTTGGCGACCAAATTTTTGGTCGGTAAAAGTGCGTTCTGTTGTAGTGATATATAGGAGTCATTTAAAACTTTCCAGATTGTTGACACCCCATTTTTACCCCCTCATTTAATGTTTGCAATATTTAATGCTTTTAGTTGAATGGTGCTCTACTGATTAAGTTTTCTTAATTATAGGATATGTCAAAGTGCTAAAATTCTACAAAGAGCAAACAATTAGTAAAATAATGATTGTACCCCTAGAGATAGGAAAAACTCAAGCTGAAGGACCAGATCAAGGTTGAAGGCCACTAGATTACACAAATGTCATCAAACTAATGATCCTAGCATCAACAGAGGATCCAAAATCTAGAGTTAAGGGTCAATTTGGTCCAGAAGTCAAAAACGACCTCTGTTGACGCACATGACGACTGGTGTCAACCATAATGCCCAGATCAAGCCAAAACTAGGTAAGAAGATACACAACAAACTATCAAAAAAAAAAAAAAGATACACAACATCCCAAGACATTCCAAAGAACATAGTACACAACTCAGAATAACCAAAATGCCATCTCAAAGGTCATTTGGGCTTTGCTGACCTAAAATGGCTCCTACTAATGAGAAAGAAGCCACTAGCACCCCAGACACAAGTTGAGCATCCAGACGAAGTTAGAATGCCTTCAAACTGTATAAGAATATCAAGTTTTCATCCCCCAAGGTAATGGCATAGCTAAGTCTGGTCAAGTTAGATCTTAGGAGGTCCCTCTGCAACTTTGATTGTAAAATTCATAAATTTTTTATAGACTCATAAAAGTGTCCTAGAGTCCTGCCGATGGCATTTTTGGATTTCTCATGCTGAAAAATGTTAGGAGGAGTCAGCTTGGTGGTGCCTCCAAGGGTTAGGCCAAAGATTCGCTGACCCTACCTCCATTTCAACTTGTTTCAAAGCACCAATTTTCAAACAGACATAACTTAGTTCTGGAGAATCCAAATTGAACCAAATTTTAACTTAATTGGTTTAATTCACTCTAGAAAGTGCCCAAGGGGTCCTAGAAGCTCTCAAAAACTACCCTAAAGGTCCCAAAGGCCTTAGAATGGCCTAACTTGTCAAGACAGAACCCAAACTTTGTCGAACATGACCTGAGCCAGGGGCTCAGACCAAATGGCCCCCCATTTTTGGCCTAGCTACCATTTTTGTTTGCCTTATAGGCATATGGAAAACTTTTTCACCTACCTTGAATTGTAGACATGTCCGCCTGACTTGTTTTGTGTTTCTGATCACTCGTAGTGCTGTGCAGACATGTTCGCCCGTTCTGCTAGGTAGAATGGACTGCCAAGTAGCCTTAGCAAAGATTTTTACCTGTTTTATTAGGCAAACTTATTTGTGGAATGAAACAAGTAATTTTTTTTTCTTGTTTGAATGGGCAAAACACTTGTTTGGCCAAAAAGTCTATAAATAGGCCTCCCCTTTAATTTTTCATTGATTCCACACTTAGCACTCCAAGGCCTTCAGAGCTTCTCTCTCTAGAAAAAGCCTATGTTGGTATAATTCTCTCTCTAGAAAATTTTTATTTTATTTTTCAATTCAATATATTTGCATAATTAGAATAGAATATTTTCAATTGTGTAAATAAAATTATTTGTCAATGGAAGGTATTCGGATCATAATTTAAGTTCTAGTTGGACTTGACACATGATATTGATCGAATTTACTCAAGACAAATTTTGTAAAATTCTAGACATCATATAAAATGACATGTTTGCATCATATTACCATGCCATACCATGTTATAACATCATTCTACCATACTATACCATGTCATAATACCATGCCTATCATGTTATGCCATGCCATAACATCATATTACCATGCTAGGCCATGCTAGATATCATATTCACCATGCTATGTCATATCTGCCATGTTATACCATGTCATTTTCATCCTATACCATGCTAATATGTCATATTGTCATGCTATGCCATGTTATACCATGTTATGACATGCTAACATGTTAAATCACCATCTTACATCATAGTATAACATGTTAGGACATCATTTACCATGCTAGCATATGATATGCCATACATTATGTTTTGACATACTAGCATATGCCTTGACATGCTAGGATATCATTTACCATGCTAACACATACTATGACATGCCGTGTATCATGTTTTGACATGCCTGCACATCCCTTAACATGTTAGAACATATTCAAACATGCAAATACACACCCATTAGGGTCGATACAGACTTAGAAATCAAATACTTACCAATTTAGAGCATTCACTTGAGTGAATAAGGCTCCAGAGACTAGGAATGACTTGGCATTGACCAAGTCGATGATTTCTAAGTCATGACTTCCCTTAGATATATTTGACATGCATCTTTCAATTGCCATTCATGATAAAATATAAATTGTGATCACATTTAACATGCCCATGACATATCTGATCACATTAATTGCATCATTCACATCACATTAGGCTCCTAGGCCCTTCAAAGAGACTAAATCATCATCACCACAAATTAAGCTCTCAATTTAAGCTAAGTGATTGCATGCAATCATTGCCATTTTTAGCTTCATTTCACACTCTTCTTATGAACATTTTATCAAGTAAAATGTATTTTTATCTTGTTTTGATTACTTCTATTGTCTTTGAGTGTTTTGTAGGGAAATGGAGGAACATAGCTTAAGGAAGCCAAGTTAAGAGCTAAAAATTACAATTCAGAACTGAGCTGTATACCTTGGGCGCACACATCTTGGGCGCACAAGACTTGGGTGCCCAACTGTGTACACCTTGGGCGCCCACCGAGGCTTGTTTTAGGTTAGACCCTCTCAGGACATTGATCGAATATTTTTCAAAGGAGCACCTTAGGCGCACACAACTTAGGCGCACAAGATCTCGGGCACCCGCCTGTGTTGGACCTTAGGTGCCCATAGAGAGACGAATTCCATCATTTGTTTAGGACTTTCATCGAACACCTGGGATGTGCAGTGGCTTGGGCGCATGCCTAGTGAAGCTTGGGCGCCTGTGACGCTTCTCCAGCAAACTTTTAAAATTAATTTTGAATTGTAATTTTACAATTATACCCTTAAGTTGTGTATGCCTATAAATAGGCTAAATACTGATGTATTAGGAGACTTTTTTTAGAAGACTTTTTCTAGGGTTAGGGTTAGAGTGAATGGATACGTCTGACTCAGTTTTCAGAGTTCTCTTTCCTAGGGTTTACATGTAAGTTTCTTTCTTCTCAATATTTTCAATTTAAAGTACTTTGTTTTTGTTCTTTGTCCTTCATTGTTACTTCGTATTTGTTTCTTTTACATTAATAGATGATGTGCAAGTTTTTTTTTTCCTTTTTGTAGTTCGATTATGTTAGGCTAGGGTTTGTTCTTGGCTTCAAGCCATTGAAGGTGGTGTGGTAGTTTGGTGAACTCAAACGAAAAAGGTTTTATTTCAATAAAATATATTTGTGATTTCTAATTGGAATTTCATAGTAAACTAAGGTTCTTTTGAAATCAACTCACCTGTGTTATAACCATAACTTAGTTACAAGTATTCACTTGTGCACACCAAATATTTGGTTCAATGTCCTGGTGAGTTAGAAATATATTTTCCAAAACCCAAATTAGGTTTTTTAATGAAATCAAATCACCCGTGTTATGATCATAGCTTGGTTATGATTGGCCAACGTGCATACCAAGTGTTTGATTCAATGGCCCAATGATTTGGAACCTATTTTCTTAAAACCATAACATGAGGTTTTCTTGAGAAATCGACTCACCCGTGTTACAATCGAAGCCTAGTTACGAGTTGATGCTTATGCACACAAGATATTCGATTCAATGGCTCGATGAATCCGAAACTAATTCTAAAAGCCTCCGCTTACGTTGAGATCCATAAAATAGGTTTTAACGAAATGTCTTCCAACCTACCAATGCATGTGCATTTGTTAGGTTGAGTTACAAACACGTGTGAGTAAACCACTACCCACGACCGAATTTGGTTCGAAGCTAAGATTATCTTAGTTATTTTATTTTCAATATTTGCATTTTAATTTAATATCACAATTCCTTCACTCCATCATTCTCAACCCAACCATACTCAAGCATTATATAAATCCAAAGTTAGTTTAGAATAACTTAGGTTTACTTCTTTCTTGATTCCAATGTATTAATATTGGCTCGACCCCAAGTACAGGGTGTCTATTGAAGCATAATAACCAATGAGAACTGGATCGTGTTCACAGAGAGCCTTACTAAAAATTAGTGAACAAACAATTCTTGGAAAAGGTTTTAGACAAATTTCAACCCCACAATGAATGATAGAGAATGAATTTGGTTTTAGCAATGGTTGTTTGGATAAAATTTTTTAGAAAATAAATTAAGGAAAACCTTGGATCTAAGACAAGCTACTAGTGATTGACAATAAATTCTAAGGAATCTATTACTCAATCTACAACTAAAAAGAGTAGATTAGAGGATATTCTATATATAAAACCACTTGGAACAATCCAAATCTGATTTGAATAAGAAATTAAGAACAAAAATCTGTTGAGAATTCAAATCAAACACCTTATATGCATAGCCTATAGATCTCACATATAAATTCTAAGAATAGCAATCACCATGCAAATTCAAGAGAAATGCATGATAATTCTAAGTAGAAATCCATAGGTAACAACCATAAACCATACAAAATTGGAGTTTAACTGAAATCTCAACTAAAAATCAATAATAAATTCAAATCAAACATAGATTGATCCATTAACACATAAAATTTCAACATTAAGCCCATTACCTTGGAATTTTTGCAAATCAACTATGAGACTTGCCTTGAATCCAAGAGAGAAGTCTACTCACACATAATGAAAAGAGAAAACAATAGAAAATGAATTGATTCCACTCATAAACTGAAAATATGCTACAAAACTTCAAAGAATTGAAGATGGATCCACTTTCTCTCTCTAAAATTATCTTTCTATAAAAGGAAAACTCAACTGAAGGTAATGTACGTATATCACTCTGTTACAAACGACCTCACTCGTATATATGGAATATAAAATAAGAAAGTACATAAATGCCCCTTTCTGAAAAGTTGAATTGCAAAATCCTCGTATTGCAGGTTGGTTCGAACAAACAGCTGGTTTAAACATTGGTTTCAACAAACTGTTGGTTCGAACAAAGGTTCGAACCAAGTTCTAGGACTTAGTCAATTTTTACTCCAGTTGGACTTACACAGCTTCTGTTGATCGAACCAGTGTTTGAACAAGGATTGGTTCGAACCAAACTTCTATACTTAGAAAAATTTGAGCTTCTAATGCTTGTCACCTTTTTGTTGATCGAACCAAGGTTCAAACCACTTTTCCTTAGTTAAATTCTACACTTGTCGCTCTACACTAACTTTTGTTATTCTAACCAAGGTTCAAACAAACTGTGGTTTGAACATGGGTTCGAACCACTATTTCCACACTTGGCCAATTTTTGTTGTAGCTTTCTTTGATGTGCCTTATGTGGTTAGAACATTGGTTTGAACAACAATTGGTTCGAACATGTGTTCGAACCACTTTCTTGATTTCTTCCATTTTGGTCCAACTTTATCCATTTTAGTCCCAAACACCTGCAAATCACAAGAAATCCTCATGAATGTATTTAAAAACACTTTATCATCTTTTTAGGATATGAATCTACCCAACAAACCACAAATTAAGGTTTATGATTATACTTTTCATAGTACAATCACACCCCCCACTTGAGATTTGCTAGGCCCTAGCAAATTAGCTCAACAAGAAGTCATTTCTTATTCTTTAACCTAATTCAAAGTTACACATGATATCTTAGTGCAAATTCTTTTGAATTTTTAAGTTCAACTCCCCAAGACAATTAAAAGTTAACATGGAACTTCATAGGTGCAACACTCTATTCATTGTTTGGTCTTGAAATATGAATCAATTCATCATGCTCATAATTCCTCACTAGAACACAGATCTAACTCAATGATGCACAAAACTTCTCTTAAGTCTTGACTTCAATCCTCACAGGGCATACTCTCTTCAACAAATTGAGAATTGGGTGAGACACTGTTGGACGATTCTTTCATAAAGAGTAATTGTACAACAAATTCTAGTAAAACCTTCCTTAAGTCAAAAACGATAAAATTCAATGAATATTGGACTTGGTGTAGCTCTATGAAAGGAATAATCCATAACTATGAAAATCTTGAACTATTTCAGATTGAGAACTTCAAATTCAACTCGTTTGACACCTTAGATCCATTAGGACTTTATTAGGTTGTAAAGGGGCTAAGGGGTTAAATGTGGGACCAAGAAAGGGAAGGGATATTCTAAAATGTGCCTTAGTTGTGTAAATTCATTCCTCTCTTCTCAGTCTTACTCCATTTTTTCTTTCCCTTTTTCCCTCACCTTTTTTTTCAAAATGTGAATTCTCGCAAAAATCAATAAAATAATTTTTTTTCTTCTTTTTCTTTTCTTTTTAAATATATTTTCTAAATATTTAAAGATGAAAGACATATCCTTGTATCACTCTTCTTCTTTTTCTTCTTCTTTTTTTCATCAACCTCCATTCTTTCCAAAAACTATCACTTCCCTTGGCTCACCCTACCTCCCTCAAGCTTATACACTACTAAGACACTTGGGTAGGTTGTCAATATTTTGCAAAGGTTAGGGTATTGTTCAAGTCTCCAAAAGAATCATGCATTCATGGCTCAACTTGGCTCCTAAGTAGGGGTGGAAACGAACCGATCCGTTCGCGAGCTACTCGAGCTCGGCTCGAAAAAAGCTCGGCTCGAGCTCAATTCGTGAGTTAAACGAGATCGAACCGAGCTTGATTTTTTACTCGTTTTGGATTTGAGCTCGAGCTCGAACCTAAAGAAGCTCAGCTCGAAAGCTCGCGACTAGGCTCGGTTAGAATATTATATATATTTTTAATAATATTTTTATATTTTTAATAATATTTTTATTATATTTTTATTATATTTTTTAAATATATTATATTTTAAATCAAAACGACGTCGTTTTGGTTTAATCGAATTATTCGCGAGCCTAATCGAGCCTAACTTCTTTTTTATCGAGCCGAGCTCGAGCCTATATAAAAGCTCGAATCGAGCTCGAGCTCAGTATAAAAAGCTCGAGCTGAGCTCGAGCATGTTAAAGCTCAGCTCGATTCAGCTCGTTTCCACCCCTACTCCTAAGGAAAATTAATTAAGAAGGAAAGGTCAATAAGGCTCAATCAAATGCAAGGATGGCCTACTTCACTTCCAATGGTTCAATTGAGTTAACTCATCCATTCCAATGTTCATAGTCCAAGTTGATGTGCTTCACATTCGTATGGTGATTAGCATGCATTATTGTATAATTATATATATATTGAGCATGCTAATTATGAATTTACAATTATTATTGGCGATGTGTTAATGTGATTATCTCATTTCCATGCATTCTTGGTGTGTGTATATTTCAGGTGATATAATATGGTGTTTTTGGCCCAAACAACACCAAGGTTGCATGTGAGGAGGAGCCAAGGTAAGCCAAAATAAAGAAAGTGCAAGAAGAGTCCAAAGACTCCCAAGATTTCTTCAACTTCCCAAGAGCCATCCCAAGGCATAAGATCAACTACCATGGGTTCCAAGGAGAAGGAAGTGGTTTGAAGTTCAAACTAGTTGAAGCGGTGTGCGGTTGAAGTTCCAGCTCAACACCCTCTCAGTTTTTCAGCCATAACTTTTTCGTCACAACTCGAAATGGTGCCATTCTTTTTGGGTTAGAAACAAGACTTGAAGGGCTACAACTTTTGTGTTTTAGCCAAAGCCCAAATCAATCATATTGAGGGTCTAAATCACACTGAAAGTCAGGGACAGAAAGCTGTCAAAGAAGAACTATTCACTGTAGTTGCAGACGGGCGCCCCACCTCAACCATAGGCGCCCCACAGGTGTCATGGGCACCCTATTATTCATCAGATGGGCACCCATCGAGAGCATGATTTGGGCAGAACTCAGCATGGGCGCCCTACTTTGGCCATGGGCGCCCCACACCTACCCTTGGGCGCCCATGATGTCTTCTCCAGCATATATTCAAAATAAAATTTGAGTTGTAATTTTACCTTTATGCCCTCACAATTTATGTATAGATATAAAGGGCAAATTTCTAACAGGGGGTATGGGGGGAAAAAAGAAACCCTACGTATTTCTTCTCTTTTCTTAGTTTAGTTTAGAATAGGGTTAAGGTTTTGATTTCGCTTTGGATTACAGAGTTTACGTTTCATCTTCGTACTCAGATTTTCTCTTGTAAGTTCAATTCTTATTAAGTTTAATTGAAGTTGTTTACTTTCTTATTGTTCATATTTGTCATTTATGCTTTCGCAAACACTTCGTAACACTTCGTCTTAGCTTGTTTGTGTTTGATTTGATTTCGAAAGTGATTAAAACCATTTCGATTTACTCCATTTTTGTGTTTGAGTGCATAATGAAGATTATTTTCCTTTCGAAAGGTTTCGTTTACGCTTTTGCAATGCTAGGCTAGGATTTTTCTTAGTTTTAACCTAGGAATGTAATCGAATTGAAGGAGTTGAATTTGGATAGCTCGAACTAAAATTTGTTCATCTTTCGAATAAAAACGTAAGGATCGTGATCCTAGATTAATTTTCGAAAATGAATCATCCGTGATAAAGTTGAACTTCAGTTACAATCGTGTAAATCGAAGGTCAATTCCATGTCCCAGTGATTTTGAACTTGATTTCAAAACCCTAGATTAGCGATCTCCTTACAAAAAAGGGTTTTTGGTTGTTAAATCTTCCGACCTAATATTACAAGTGTAAGAATTAGGTTGCGTTAATTATATATCCGAATTCAACCCTTCGAGGACATTACAGGATTAGGTTAAAGCCAAGTGTTTCAATTTACATAGTTTGCTTAAGTCTAATTCGTGTAGTTTGTTAAAGTTTTCATCTTCGTGTTTTTGTTTTTTGTTTAAATTGTGTTTACAATTTTCAAACCATCATTACAATTCCCTATTTGAAAACTCCAAAAAATATTTTCATATTTTCTTTTCAATATTTCGCAAGTGTTTTCGAAACCAAGTTTTCCAAAGATTTAGTCACACCCTTGTTTCCTGTGGAAGATGACCTAGGACTCACCTAGACTAGACTCAACCGACCTTTTATACTTGAGAGTGAGCCACTACCAATTTAGAGAGCGGTCATATGGATTTAAAACAAACAATTAGAGCTACTATAGATATGAAAAACATGTGAGATTAATTTCAGTCACTCAACCAAGAAAGCTAAAGGCTCAAATCTCACAAGGCTAGTCTCCACTTATTAGAGAATACATGTATACATTTCTTGAGTCAAACTTATGTCCCAAGAATTCATACTCACACAATTCCTTAATCCACAATTCAGTTCCACATAACTTCAAAAGTGTTGAAACTATGAACTCCATGTTGACATTTAATGCTTATAGGAAAATCAGAAGAAATTCTCAAAAATGAGCATTAATCAACCATGTACAAGTTTTAAACCAAGTAATGAACTAAAAAGAAACTTCATTTCATTTCATTCCACTTCAAGTTTCACAAGGTTCATATTCAGCCTTTGACTACAAGATATGTCAGTGCTCACATCAAAAGTTTAACAGAAGTCAAAAAGTCTTAAAATAAAGCAACAAAAAATAACTAAAACCAGAAATACTACAGCTCCTAACTTGGTGACAAACAAAACAGCTCCTAAGATTTAAGATTCAAGAGGAGGGTCTTCGGATGGCACTAATAAAGTCCCAACAGTTGCAGAAAGAAGCAGTAACTCCAGCTAAGCCTCAATAGCTGCAATCCTCTTCTCTTGGCTTTGGAGTTCTTGCTTGACAAAATACTGGTCATATGGTTCAAACACTGGTTCGAACAAACTACCTTAACTAGGTTAGTTCAAACAAGGGTTCGAACAAACAGCTAGTTTGAACATTGGTTCGAACAGACTCTTCTTAACCCTTTTGTTCAAACATGTGTTCGAACCAATGTACATCAGTAATCCTACATTAGTTCAGCTCAGCTCTGAATCCTACCTCCTCTTACCAAAGTTCATAAGAATTGAATTGAATTGTCACCAAGACTAAGACTCTCTAAACTATTATTTACTAAAAGAAATTAACTAAAAAGACTCAAATTTCCTAAAATTAGCCAAAATTTTTCAAAATTTTCAAAAATATTCTGATTTTTCCAATTTTTTTTTTTTAAAATTCATGCTCAGGGTAAATCATGTTATGCAACATCAATCCAATACGCCAATCACAATCTTGAAAATGGTTGCCTTCCCCCCAACTTAATTTGAACATTGTCCCCAATGTGGAAATATGCAATCAAATCATCATGAATATGGGAAGGAAGTTACCTTAGTCAATCAAATCCTTTATAACAATACCTGAAAATGAAAACCTAAACACTACTCCTAATCTACTTTTATTCATTGATTCAAAAATTTTCAATCATTCAAATGGAGGTGGGTCCGCCAACTCCTAAGATTCCACCTCGGCCACAAAATTTTCAAGATACGGTTTCAAACGATAGCCATTCACTTGCAAAAGTTGCCCATCCATAGGGTTTTCAATCTCAAATCCTCCAAATTCATTCATAGACTTGATAATGTAAAGTCCAACCCATCTTGAATTCAACTTCCCAGGAAAGAGGTGTAACCTATAGTCATACAAAAGAACTTTCTGGCCTATATGCAACTCTTTTTGTAAAATTTTCAAATCATGCAACCTTTTCATGGTGATCTTGGAGGCCTTTGAGTTCTCATAAGCATCATGCCTAATTTCCTCCAATTCATTCAATTGTAATTTCTTTTGAATGCCTGACTCATTTATGTTTTCATTGAATTGTCTTATGGCCCAGTATGCCTTATGCTCGAGCAAGTGACAAGCCTTCCCATAAACCAACCTATATGGAGACATACCCAAAATGGTCTTATATGCTGTTCTGTATGCCCAAAGTGCATCTGTTAACCTCAAAGACCAATCCTTCCTTGTTGGGTTCATAGTTTTCTCAATTATCCTTTTTATCTCTCTATTAGCTAATTCAGCTTGACCACTAGTTGGGGGATGATAAACTGTTCCTACCTTGTGAATTACCCCATATTTTCGCATCAACAAACCTATGAGTCTATTGCAAAAATGTGTCCCTCTGTCACTAATCATTATCCTTGGCATGCCAAATCGAGAAAACACATTTTCCTTTAAAAATTTGATCACTACTCGGTGGTCATTTGTTCTAGTGGGAATGGCTTCTACCCATTTAGACACATAATCCATAGCCACCAAAATGTATTCATAACCAAAGGAATTCAAAAATGGCCCCATAAAATCCATTCCCCAACAATCAAATATATCCAAGACATATATGGGGTGCAAAGGCATCATATTTATCCTAGTTAGGCCTCCAAGCCTCTGACATCTATAACATGCAAGGTAAAAAGCATGAACATCCTTAAACATGGTAGGCCAGTACAATCCACATTGTAAGATCTTGGCCACAGTCTTTTTGGCTGAAAAGTGACCACCACAGGCCAAGGTATGATAAAATCTCATCACACTCTGAAACTCACTATCAGGAATACACCTCCTAATGACTTGGTCTGGACAGTACTTGAAAAGATAAGGCTCATCCTAGAAAAATAATTTTACATTCCTAAAGAATTTCTTCCTATCCAGCAAAGTCCAATGGGAGGGTATCATGCCTGAAGCCAAATAATTTGTTATGTCAACATACCAAGGAACCTGGGAAGACTCAATGGTAGACATAAGAAGTAGCTCCTCATCTGGAAAGGTCTCATTAATGGGAGGGTCATACGCTGTCAAGTCCTATTGAGGAAGTCTAGAAAGATGATCAGCTACCACATTTTCTACCCCCCATTTATCCCTAATCTCTAAATCAAACTCCTGAACCAATAAAATCCATCTAATCAGCCTAGGCTTAGAGTCTTGCTTGGTGAGAAGGTATTTAAGGGTAGCATGATCTGTGTAGACTATGACATGTGAGCCAATCAAATAAGATCTAAACTTATCTAGTGCATATACTACTACCAATAACTCCTTCTCAGTTGTGGTGTAATTCTTTTGGGTGTCACTAAGGGACTTACTGGCATAGTATAGTACATAAGGTCTTTTATCTTTCCTTTGGCCCAAGACTGCACCTATGGCACAATCACTAGTATCACACATCAATTTGAAAGGCAATGTCCAGTCAGGTATCTAAATGATAGGAGCTGAGGTGAGTATCCCTTTCAACTTTTCAAATGCAGCCTAACATTCAAAGGTCCAATCAAAAGGTGCATCATGTGCTAGAAGGTTACACAATGTTCGGGCTATAGCACTAAAAGATGCAATGAACCTCCTATAGAACCCTGCATGGCCAAGAAATGATCTTACGTCTTTCACATATCTAGGGGTCGGAAGTTTTTGGATGATTTCTACCTTAGCTTTATCTACTTCAATACCCCTAGAAGAAATAACATGGCCTAGGACAATACCTTGTGTCACCATAAAGTGACATTTCTCCTAATTCAACACTAAATTTTTCTCTTCACACCTTGATAACACCTTTTCTAAGTTCCTCAAACATGCCTCAAAATCACTCCTATACACAGTGAAATCATCTATGAATATCTCAAGAAACTTTTCCACAAAATCATTGAAAATACTTATCATGCACCTTTGAAATATGGCTGGCAAATTACACAAATCAAAAGGCATGCATCGATAAGCAAAGGTACCAAAAAGGCATGTGAATATTGTCTTTTCTTGATCATCAAGGGTGATCTCGATTTGGTTATAGCCAAAATATCCATCGAGAAAGCAGTACAATGGTTGTCCTGCTACCCTTTCTAAAACTTGATCAATGAAGGGCAAGGGGAAATGGTCTTTCCTAGTCACTGGCATTCAACTTCCTATAATCAATGCACATGCGCCACCCTGTCTGAATCCTAGTGGGCACAAGTTCATTGCTCTCATTTTTAATAACCGTAACTTCAGACTTCTTTGGAACAACCTGGGTCGGACTCACCCATTGAGAATCAGAAATGGGATATATGATCCCAACATCTAGGAGCTTTAGGACTTCACCCTTAACTACCTCCTTCATGTTAGGATTTAACCTCCTCTGAGGTTGTCTCACTGGTTTAGCTCCCTTCCTCTAGATAAATGGAGTGTGTGCAAATGAGTGGGCTAGTCCCATAGAAGTCTGCAATTGTCTAACCTAGTGCCTTCTTGTGTCCTTTCAACATCTCTACTAGCTTTTCTTCTTGGTCCTTAGTAAGCTGGGAAGATATGACCACTGGGTATGACTCGTTCTTTTCTAAGAATGCATATTTAAGCTCACTAGGAAGAGGTTTCCTATCAGGCTTAGGTGGCTTGACAATGGGGATTCAAGGTTGCCCATGGTTGGGGCAAGATTTGCTATAGATTGGTCAGAATGCTCTATAGACATGATGGGTGCACTATCGAACCAATTCAACACCTCCAAGACATCCTCATCATCAACCTCATCCCCATAATCTTTTCCATCTCCTAATGTTAATGCCTTCTCTAAAGGATCACCAACAAATTCCTTCTCGACATATTCCTTTGTAACTGTCTGAATCAAATCCACCTCTCTTATATCCTCCCCTTCTTCCATGGGCTACTTAGTGACTCTAAAAATGTTCATCTCAGCTGTCAAGTTCCCAAAGGAGATTTTCATAAGACCATTCCTACAATTGATGACTGCATTAGTGGTTGCTAGAAAACGTCTTCCTAAGATGACAAGAACGAGTGGAATAGAACCTTGAGGGGTAGGTTGAGTGTCTAAAACAATAAAGTCTACAGGATAGCAAAACTTATCAACCTGAATGAGCACATCCTCCAAAATGCCCCTAGGAATCTTAACTGACCCATTAGCTAATTGCAAAGTCGCTCTAGTCGGCTTAAGTTCCCCCAAACCCAATTGCTGATAAACCGTGTAAGGGAAAAGGTTGACACTAGCTCCTAAATCTAGTAGGGCTTGTTTCACCTGGTGCTCACCTATGACACATACTATGGTAGGGCACCCTGGGTCATTATACTTTGGTGGCATCTTATATTGAAGAATGGCACTAACTTGTTCTGCCATGAAAGCTTTTTCCTTAACACTCATCCTCCTCTTGATAGTATAAAGGTCCTTCAAAAACTTGGAGTAAGATGGAACTTGTTTGATGGCATCTAACAAGGGTAGGTTGATCCTTACTTGCTTGAAAACCTCAAAAATTTCAGAGTTCAACAACTCTGTCTTCGTCTTACTCAATTGGCTTAGAAAAGATGGTCGAGGTTGGAAACCTACAACTTGTTCTCTCTCTTTATTCTCATCCTTATTCTCCTCAACCTTCTTCTTTTTCTTCCTCTCATTTCTCTCATTTCTCAAAACTTCTTCCACATCATCATCATTGTTTCTTTTTCTGTCATCATCATCACTCATTTTCTTTTCTATTCTACTCTCACCTTGTTCACTACTCTCCCATTTTTCACCATAAACCATTCTCTCTTTATCATTAACCCTCACCAACCTTGGATCATCTGGCTTTTCAACTATCTTCCCACTCCTCAATGTGGTGATTACTTGTACATGCTCATGGGTTGATTTCTCACCTAAAGTCTCACCCATATGAACTTGACCCTTAGGGTTTTGGATGGTCTATGAAGGTAATCTACCCTTTTCAGCTTGACTCTGACTTTGGATGAGCTTGGTCAATTGGTTCCTAATATCCTCAATGGCCCTATTGGTTTGCTCTTGATTCTTAATAGTTTGATTATTAATACCAATTTGACCTTACATAAACTGTTGAAGGGTGTCTTCTAATGATGACTTCCTATATTGAGGTTGGAAAGAACTAGAAAATGGACCTTGTGGTTGACCTTGAGAAGGGTTTGAATTGAAATGTGGAGGATAAGGTACACTAGATGAATCATTCCTCCATAAAAAAATGGGATGATTTCTCAACCCATGATGATATTGGTTAGGAAGGGGCGGGTGTCCTGACTGAGCTTGAGTTTGGCTGGGTTATTACTTAGGAAAGTGTGTGAGGTGTTTGTGTTTGAAGTTTGCCCATACAAAACTTCTTTGAAAGTTGGAACCGTGGGGCAATCATCAGTACTATGGTCAGAAACCTCACAAATGACACATCTCACTTCCCTCTCACTTACCATATTCACCTTTTCATCTCAAGTAACTCTACCTTCCTAGTAAGAGAAGCTATCTTAGCACTCAAATTGTCATTTTCATTCAACCTCAATTTCCCACTAGATTGTGCATGGACTCCTCTAGACTCTAAGGGTAAAGGTGATGTTACCTCCCAAGATTTGGTATTTTCAGCCAACTCCTCCAAAAACTCATAGGCTTCCTCAGCCGACTTATCAAGAAACTGGCCATTACAAATTGTTCCCACTAATTGTTTATGCTCAGGTGGCAATGCATCATAGAAAAAACTACACAACCGCCAAATCGGAAATCCATGATGAGGACATGCATTACATAAATCCTTAAACCTCTCCCATGCATGAAAAAATGACTTACCCAGTTGACATGCAAAATTCATGATTTGTTTTTGCATCATTAATGTTCTATGAGCTGGGAAATACTTTTTCAAAAATTTCCCTTGCATTTCTCTCCATGTGCCAATGGACCGAGGTCTTAAGGAATTGAGCCATATTTTGGCCTTATCCTTTAAAGAAAATGGAAACAATCGTAACCTTATGGTGTCTTCACTCACATTTTGATCCATGCAAGTGGCACACACATCCTCAAACTCTTTCATGTATATGTATGGGTTTTCCAAATCCATGCCATGAAATGTGGGTAACAATTGTATTTTGCCAGGCTTGAAAGTGAAATTCCTCTGATTTAGAGGAAGAATTATGTAAGAAGGGGTAGTTTGTCGCACAGGGTGCAACAACTCCCGCAATGGTCGTGCATCTGAAGGAGCTATGGCCTCATGGCCATCTTGTCCATTATCTCCCAAATTTTCCATGAAATTCACTAAATCAGTAGAAACAGATGATGATGATGGTGATTGTGGTATAGATAATGTGGATGATGAAGTCAATGAGAACTCAATGAATTCCCCTGTAGGGTGAGGTTGTGGATGCAAAATTGATTGAACAATCCTACCGGACCTAAGATGCATGCACAAGATGCAACAAATGCGCAAGCACAAGCACAAGCAATTTATGAATGTTTACCAATACTAGCTTATTTCAAATAAAAAACTACTAATGAAAAAATGAAAAGGATGGAACGAGATTACCCAACAAGTGTGCAATTCGTCGTTGTAAATGGTAGTGAAGATGAATCCGCCTAAACTTCCCAACATCGTCATTCACCGTTGCTTAAGGCTCCCCGGCAACAGCGCCAAAAGTACTTGCTCAATTCTAATGTATTAATATTGGCTCGACCCCAAGTGCAGGGTGTGTATTGAAGCACAATAACCGGTGAGAACCGAATCGTGTCCACAGAGAGCCTTACTAAAAATTAGTGAACAAACAATTCTTGGAAAAGGTTTTGAACAAATTTCAACCCCACAATGAATGATAGAGATTGAATTTGGTTTTAGCAATGGTTGTTTGGATAAAATTTCTTAGAAAACAAATTAAGGAAAACCTTGGATCCGAGACAAGCTAGTAGTGATTGATAATAAATTCCAAGGAATCCATTACTCAAACTACAACTAAAAAGAGTAGATTGGAAGATATTCTATATATAAAACCACTTGGAACAATCCAAATCCGATTTGAATAAGAAATTAAAAACAAAAATCTGTTGAGAATTCAAATCAAACACCTTATATGCATAGCCTATAGATCTCACATATAAATTCTAAGAATAGCAATCACCATTCAAATTCAAGAGAAATGCATGATAATTCTAAGTAGAAATCCATAGGTAACAACCATTAACCATACAAAATTGGAGTTCAACTGAAATCTCAACTAAAAATCAATAATAAATTTAAATCAAACATAGATTGATGTATTAACGCATGAGATTTCAACATTAAGCCCATTACCTTGGAATTTTTGCAAATCAACTATGAGACTTGCCTTAAATCCAAGAGAGAAGTCTACTCACACATAATGAAAAGAGAAAATAGTAGAAAATGAATTGATTCCATTGATAAATTGAAAATCTACTACAAAACTTCAAAGAATTGAAGATGGATCCACTTTCTTTCTCTAAAATTTTCTCTCTATAAAAAGAAAACTCAACTGAAGGTAATGTACGTATATCCCTCTGTTACAAATGATCTCACTCGTATATATGGAATATAACATAAGAAAGTACATAAATGCCTCTTTCTGAAAAGCTGAATTGCAAAATCCTCGTATTGCAGATTGGTTCGAACATGGGTTCGAACTACTTTTTCCACACTTAGCCAATTTTTGTTGCAGCTTTCTTTAATGTGCCTTCTGTGGTTAGAACAATAGTTGGTTCGAACATGTGTTCGAACCACTTTCTTGATTTCTTCCATTTTGGTCCAACTTTATCTATTTTAGTCCCATACACCTACAAATCATAAGAAATCCTCATGAATGCATTTTAAAACACTTTATCATCTTTTTAGAATACAAATCTACCCAACAAACCACAAATTAAGGTTTATGATTGTACTTTTCATCGTACAATCATTCACCTACTAACTAAGAGAACACGTTTAGAGCTTTTAATAAAGCTCTCCCTATGGAGATGACCTCGGTTCTCATCGAGTAAGACTACGACCACCCTCTTGCACTTGAGAGGTAGAACCCGAACACATTTCAAGGTCGGTCACTAAGTTCCTTTCCCAAATGATAACACTCATCCATATGTGAAAGGCATACCTTAGGAGTTGAGCTCCTCATTAGAGTGAATCTCCTTCCTCCAGTTACACGCTAGGCGTTGATTACTCCTTTCTGATTTGGAGTGATGCTCTTTTCCATAGTTATGTGCTAAGTGCTAACTATCTTTCTAAATAAAGGTGCGTAGACATGATCCCTTATGTAGGCAGCTCTTAAGCAGAAGGCTTGAGTTTGGTCACCATAGCGTAAGGCACTACCTTGAAACTAAGCTCCTTTCGTTGGTTAAACGCATAGTGCTAACCATCTCTTCTCTAGATTAGGGCTCCATTTGCTAGTTACACACTTGGCGCTAACTATCCTTCTTATTTAAAGTAAGGCTTATTTCTCTAGTTAACCATTTCCCAGTTATATGCTAAACGCTAACTTTCTTTTCCCATAGAGTGAGGCTCTTTTCCTCTAATTATGGGCCAGGCACTAACTATTCTCTCTTATCTAGAGTTAGGCTCCATTTCGTAGTTAAGCATGAGGTGTTGATTATCTTTTATCATCTGGAGCAAAGCTCTCTTCTCAAGTTATGTGCAAGGTACTAACTTCTATCTCAGTCTTAGAGTTAAGGCTCTCATAGTACAAAGACAAATTACTTCTAACACATATTCTCAAGAGCGAGGCTCCTTCACACTAAACCTGTATATAACACTAACCTTTTCATACCTATTTGCACATCACTTCCACACAAGGCACTATCCCAAAGCTACGTTGACCTGAGTATCACTTCATAGACATCTTTCAAATCATCACTTCATTCCTAGCACGCGCACACACACTCATATAAAACCTCCTAGGGTGCATCTTTGCCAAATATGTAGGTATTACATTACACTTGCATACACTATCTAAGCTCCATCACATTTCATGCATCATTTGCATGTATGAGTTGTATACTACAATTATTATAAACTAGGTATTATATTATGAGATCATAACTACAAAAAGTGGAAAGGAACTCTAGATATCCCTAGGTATCCAACCAGAATGGTTTCCGTGTGTAACCAAACCCCTGGACCCATAATCTCTGATTGCATAAACTAGTCGAGAGTCATTGAAAGGGCCTATTTATCACATTTTCAAAAACATAACTAAAATATTTTAAATCAAAATCAAAACTCAAGTTTCTCGACACACCCATTTTGAAAATGTAAGGTGGCGACTTTTTGTCTATATAGTTAAGGCCATATTTCAAAATGAAATATAGTTTTTTATATTTAGGTGATCTCAAATGCACCATGCCGCAACAGACTTATGACCTGTGCACATCAACCCCCGACATGCAGATTTAATTGCAACACAAATTAAATAGAGGGAACCTCTAGCGTGCACATGCAAAACTAAGTCTTGTGTGCACAGGGTGGTAAACCAACAAACCATGTACAATATATTGTGGTAAGTGCACATGGGAGGTAGTGGCCAATGGCATGTGCACATGAGGCATTACCTCTGTACTTGATAGGGATTGTGTGTGCACCAGATCGAGTTTTGTGTGCATAAGAGCCATATACAAAGCATGTACACGAGTGCTCCATTTTCATGCACATAGGAAGACAAAATTAGGGTTATGCGCACGACCTTTAGTAGGGGTGTGCATGATAGATGACTTGCAATAGCATGTCTACTTGCTATATTTTGGCCTCTATACCTTCAAACTTTGATTTTATCATTTTATGAACAATTATATCACCAAAACCAACCATATTCAGTTCTTATAAGTACCCTAATCTTTCGAAAACATTAATTTCTTAATTCGATTATGGTTATAGAAAATTGCATTTTACTATTCATCATTTTCTTCCATGAAACAATGTATATTTGTATATAAACATATATCAATTCATCAAACATTCATTTATCATGCTATATATCATTATCCACGTCGTCGTATGCATCAAACAAACATAATGACAACAAGAAACTAATGTTCCCTACCTCGAGTTGCTTGGTTGAAGAAGAAATGAACAATCATCAAAAAAGTCAAAACTTTGAAACGATCACCAAACACTACTACTAAGACTTTTAACACCAAAACAACTCTCAAATCTCAGTACTCTCTATTCTAATTTAATGAAGGAATCAAAAGGAAAACTCAATTTGGTGAAAAACAAGCACTTACTCAACTCATGCTTTTCTCTCATTCTTGGAAAACTACCCAAGCTCAACCCACCATACATATATATAAAGACACCAGTCCTTCCCTATGAAGGAAAACTAAAGTAAAAAAAAATGAGATGACATGAGTGGTGGGTAGGGGCAAACTAGGTATATAGGTTTGGACAATAGGATTAAAACAAAAATAGACTTTATCTAAAAAACAAGAAAAAGTAGGCAACTTGTAACTAATCAGAGGTTTGCATGCACACGTGGACTCTCGGGTTGGGTTATTTGCACAAAATAGGATATGGTGTGTGCAGGAGAACCTAACACAATGCTCACAACCAATAATATTGTCAATTCATAGATCTCTCGATCCAATGGGCGAGTTAAATGTTGTTAGTGTTTTGTGTTGGCAATTCCTTTGTTTGTATTTTTGTTTAAGTTATTCTTTGAGAAAATGTCACAAGTTAGTGGTAATGGTTTGCTAATACAAGCCAAAGTATGTGTGTGAATCATAGGAAAGGTTGGGAGAACAATAGTTGAAGATAAGGTTGCATTCGTGCTCAAATTGCAGCTTGAGTTCAGTGACATCCTCTAAGTTTTTTGGTTGAAAAAGAGTTTAAACTTAACAGTGCGTAAACAGTGGAGTTTGCTAGCATGAGAAAGATAGCTCGCACCCACGAGCTTCCCCTTTCACCTGGAACATAGTGGATTTTTGTCCAATATGTGTCCAGCGTGTCTCGCAAGCATGAGCTGAGAAGCTCTTGCCTAAGAGTTGCTCCAGATATTTGCACAAATTTTTTTAAGGAACACAAATGTTTGTTTTACCCCTTTCTTTTTGATATAAATAGCAAAAATCGTTTCCCAACCCTAAGCTTTTTGATTTGTACACTGTTTACCTACCATTTTAAGCAAAAAGCTGAGAGGATGACTATGGGCTCTTGGATTTCTCAGTGCTCAAGTGATTCTTTCCATCTTTGGCTCTAATCTTACATCATCAAGCTCAGGCTCAGATTTGTGGTGTGGAAACAGATTTTGTCACTTCAAGGATTGAAGGTGGATTTCTTCACAAGTGGAGGTGAGTTGTAGTTTGGTCTAGCAAGTAAGGTTAGGAAGTATTGTAGACAAGTAGATTATAGGTTTTGATTAGGAAAATTTGTAATACTTTCCTTTGGACATCTTGTAACCTCTTTTTATATAGTGAAAATTTTTAGTTTGATCCACTCAAGGATCAAGGGTTGTTTTCTCCTTTGAGTTCAAAGGAGTTTCTACCCTTGTCAACAAATCCTTGTGTATTTGTAGTAGATGTTTTATTTAATCTATTCTCTTACTCATGGATGCCTCTTAGCTCACTATTTACTGCTGTCATTAATTAGTTTGGAAAAAATTTTGGGACTTTCAATTGGTATAGAGCATTAGGTGCTCACTGGTTGTGTCCAATCTGTTTGTTTGAGAGCAGATCCATTAAGTAGTCATGGATAATCAAAGGGAAGGTCAGGCTACTATGAGGCCACCATTTCTAGATGGGTCTAACTATCACTACTGGAAAGCTAGAATGAGGGCTTTCCTCAAGTCAATTGATGAAAGAGTTTGGGATTTAGTAACTGAGGGGTAAAAACCCCCAACTATTAGTGATATTGATCTATCACCGAAGCTAAAAAAGGATTGGCCACTAGCTAATATTAAGGCTACCGGATAGAATAGCAAAGTTCTAAATGCTATTTTTTACAGTGTCTCATAAGATAAGATTAGAAGAATCTCCAATTGTGAAGTAGCCAAAGAGGCTTGGGATGTTTTACAAGTTAATTATAAGGGTACCACTGTTGTAAAAATTATAAAGTTACAGTGACTGACCATAAGTTTTGAAGTTATCTGACTGGCTAATACTGAGACTTTCGATTAATTTTATTTCAAGCTAAGTGACATAGTTAACTTATCCAAATCTAGGTGAGACCAATCCTCAATCCAAGATAGTTCAGAAAATTCTTCGGTTACTTCCTAATAGGTTTCAGCCCAAGATAATTGCTATTGAAGAGAGTAAAGATGTTGACTAAATGAAGGTATAGGAACTGGTGGGATCATTACAAACATATGAAGTAAATATGAACCAAAATAAGAGAAATAAGGGGATTGCTCTAAGCTCTGTAAGTGAGGAGAATTATGATGAGGTTGATACATCCAAAGTTAGTGCAGATGATTGATTGTACTATGATAAGTACAATCATAAACCTTAATTTCTGGGTTGTTGGCTAGATTTATATTCTAAAAGGGTGAAGAAAATACATTTAAATGCATTCATGAGAATTTCTTGGGAATTGCAAGTGTTTGGGACAAAATAATAGGAGTTAGACCAAAATGGAAGAAATAAAGAAAGTGGTTCGAACAAGGTTGTTCAAACCCTTGTTCTAACCACAGAAGGCATGATAGAGGAAGCAGCAGCAAAAATTGGCTAAGTGTGGAAAAAGTGGTTCGAACACTTGTTCGAACCACAGTTTGTTCGAACTATGGTTAGAACAACAAAAGCTGGTGCAAACCAAATTGTGAAAAAATTGACTAAGGAAAAGTTGTTCGAACCACATATGGTTTGAACATTTGTTCGATCAACAGAAGGGTAACAACACTAGAAGGCTAAAAAATTTTCTAAATATGGAAGTTCGGTTCGAACATTGGTTCGAACCAACCCTTGTTCTAACGTTGGTTCGATCAACACAAGCTGTGCAAGGTCCAACTGGTACGAAATTGGCTAAGTCCTGGAAACTAGTTCAAACCATTAGCTTGTTCGAACATTTGTTCGAACCAACCTGCGATGCGAGAATTCCGCAATTTAGCTATTGGAAAAAGGGCAAATATGTACTTTCTTATATTGTATTCTATATATACGACTGAGGTCGTTTGGAGCCGGAAACTGATGTACATTTTTAGTTTTGAGATTTTCTTTGTAGAGAGAGAGAGTGTTAGAGGGAGAAAGTAGATCCATTCACATTGTCTCTTGACTTTTGTATCTAATTTTCAGATTATGAATTTCTTTTCTTCATTTTCAAGTAACCTCAACTTCATTATGTGTGAGTAGATCTTATTCTTGGATTCAAGGTAAGTCTTGTTGTTGATTTATATAAATTCCAAGGTAATGAGCTTAATGTTGAATTTTTATACGTTTAAAGATCAATCTATGTTTGATTTGAATCTACTCTTGATTTTGGGTTGAGATTTTAATTGAATTCTAAATTTGTATGGTTTATGGTTTTACCTATGAATTTCCACTTAGAATTATCATGCATCTCTATTGAATTTGTATGGTGATTGCTGATTTTAGAATTCATATGTAAAATCTATAGGTTATGTATATAAGGTGTTCGATTTGAATTCTTAATCAGATTTTGTGCATAAATTCTTATTCAAATTAGATTTAGATTGTTCCAAATTGGTTTGTATAAGAAATATCTTCCGATCTACCCCTTTTGAGGTGCAGATTGAGTAATTGATCCCTTGGAATTTTATGTAAATCACTATGAGCTTGTTTTGGATCCACGACTTTCTTTAATTTGTTTTCTAAAAAATTTTATTCAATGCACCATTGCTAAAAACCAATTCAATCTCTACCATTTATTGTGAGGCTAAATTCGGTCTATGAGTTTTCCAAAAATTTATTTATTCGCTGATTTTTGTTTAAGGCTCTCTTTGGACATGATCCGATTCTCACTGGTTATTGTGCTTCAAAAGACACCTTGCACTTAAGGTCGAGCCAATATTAAATACATTGGAATCGAGCAAGCAATGACATTACTTTTTTAGTTAAGAAGTTCAAAAACTTTCCTAAGAAAAACTTCTTTAACAATCTCGCAAGGTTTAATAAATGAGTGAAGAAGAGATTTGGTGAAACTTCCAAAAATAAGAAGAAACAAGAAAAATCTAGAGATAAACAATGTTTTGAATGTAAGGGATATGGTCATTTTACTCAAGAGTGTGCAAATAGACTAAAAAGGAAGCACAAGAAAGTATTCACAGCTTCATGGGACAATGAAGATGAGTCAAAAAGCAAAGGAGATCAAGGGGACGATGAATCAACCGGTTCTGAAGACAATTCCTTAGAAGTGCTTGCTTTTATGGTGAAAAATTTTGAAGTCGTTGATTCATTGAAGAAACCTTTGGAAGATGACAAAAACATAACTTTAGAATTTGAGGATGAAGAAGACTTAAAAAAGTAATTTGAGCAGTTGCAAGAAAAGTACTCTGAGCTGTACCAACAGAGCTTAATCCATTCAAAACACAAAGGAAAAGCATTGTCAAAGCTTAATGCTATTGAAATAGAGATGGAGAGATTTATAAATGAAGTAAAGGACTACAAGCCCAAAATCATTGAGCTGGAAGCAATGATTGAGTCCTTGAAGAGGAATGAAGATAAATTAACTTCTCGGAATTTGAGTTTAGAAAAAGAGGTGGAATAATTAAAGAAGAACATTGTCAAAGCTTCAAGAAGTGGGAATCAGGTACCAAGAGGCTGGATGATACTTTAGAAGCTCAGAGATCTCCTAATGACAAAGCTGGACTTGGATGTAAAAAATAGTCTTCATCAGGCACAAGTAAAGCAACAGGACCGATCAAATTTGTTCTAGCTACTAAGGGCGAAGTGAATGTATTTATGGAAAAGAATTTGAAAAAGAAGCTCGAGGCTCATCAATCAACATCTGTCCTCTTCAATTCAGAACTTGAAAATTCAAGGATGATTTTCAAAGGAGGCAAAAACACCTAAAAGAATGTTTTCACAGTGAAAGTAAGGTGAAGAATCATACAAGAGCTAAAGTTTCTTCCAATTACTTAACAAATTATGGAGGTAAAAATTTTTCAAGTTCAAACTTGTCAAATTCAAATTCTAGATAGTTTAGAAATTTTGTTCCTACTTGTCATTTTTGTGGTATTAGAGGCCATATTAGACCTTATTGTCATAAGCTGTATGGTTTACCTCTTGACTACATCAAGTCCAAAGCTAATTCTGTCAAAAATCATAAGGGCAATACATGTTTGACAAATAGATTCAGTGGTCTAGACAATAATGTTGATGGCTTCAAAAGAAAACCCACCAAACCAAGTGGAAAAATCTTCCATGGTTAAATCTCTAAGACCAAGACCAAGCCCATCACGAAAACTATTTTCAAAGGCAAAAATGTTTCCAAAAACAAGGTTAAAAAGGCATAGATTAGGTGCAATGATTTGAATTCTTTTGTTGCTCATACTGCATTTAGAGCACAAAGTTCTAACGTATGGTATTTGGACAGTGGCTGTTCCAAACACGTGTGTGGCATCAAATTTATGTTTTCCTCCACGAAAGAATGTGATGAAGGATTTGTTACCTTTGGATATGGTAGCAAGTCAAAGATTCTTGGTGTCAGATGTATAGAGTTCTACCTCTCAAGTGCAAGAAGTTGGTTGTAGTTTTACTCGGTGAGAACCGAGGTCATCTCCACAAGGAGGGCTTTGTTAAAAGTTCTAGACTTGTTCTCTTAGTTAGTAAGTGAACCTAAGTTACTCTAAACTAACTTTGGATTTATAAGATGCTTGAGTATGGTTGGGTTGAGAATGATGGAATGAAAGAATTGTGATATTAAATTAACATGCAAATATTGAAAATAAAATAACTAAAATAATCTCAGCTTAAAACTAGATTTGGTAGTGGGTAGTGGTTTACTCAAATGCATTTGCAACTCAACCTAACAATCGCACATGCGTTGCTAGGTCAGAATATATTTTATTAAAACCTATTTTATGGAACTCAAGGTAAGTGGAGGCTTTTAAAATTAGTTTCGGACTCACCGAGACATTAAATCAAACACCTAGTGTGCATGAGCATCGACTTGTAACTAGGCTTCGATTATAACACGGGTGAATCAATTTCTTAAGAAAATCTCATGTTATGGTCTTAAGAAAATAAGTTCTAAATCACTGGGCCATTGAATCAAACACTTGGTATGCATGAGTGGCCAATTGTAACCAAGCTATGATTATAACATAGGTGAGTTAATTTTGAAAGAACCCTAGCTTATTACGAGATTCTAGTTAGAAATCAAAAGATATTTCATTTAAAAATATTCTTTTACGTTTGAGTTCACCAAACTACCACACCACTTTCAATGGGTTGAAGCCAAGAACAAATCCTAGCCTAACATACTTGAACTTCAAAGAGGAAAATATACTTGCAAATCATCCATTAATGTAAAATGAAAAGAAAAAACAAAAAAGAAGATATTAAAGACTAAAGAAACGAAGAGAAATATGAAATAAATCTAAACTTAAAGCTTCAAATTGAAATAATTGAATACGAAGTAACTTGCATCCATAAACCATAGAAAACTTCAACTTAACCTAATGCTTGAATCCAAATCTTCAAATCAAACATAATGAAAACTCAAAGAAAACTATCAGAAAAATAACCCTCAAACTCCCCTGAATGGATGTATAAGCTTCCCATATATAATAGAGATGGAAAACCCTAAAAATGGAATTTATCAGTGTAAATTAACCTTTTGTGGTCTGACTGCTCTCTAAATTTGAAGTGGCTCACTCCCAAGTGCAAAAGGTCGGTTGAGTTTAGTCTAGTTTTGAAGTGGCTCACTCCCAAGTGCAAAAGGTCGGTTGAGTTTAGTCTAGGTGAGTCCAAGGTCATCTCCACAGGGAGCAAAGGTGTGACTACATTTGGGAAAACTTATTTTTGAAAAATTCATACAAAAATTATAAAAGAAAAAGAAGAAAATCTTTTTAGGGTTTTCAAATGGTTATTGTAACGATGATTTGAAGACACAAGTTAAGCGAAGACCTAAAACACTAAGGACGACAACCAATTTGTAAACTTAAACAAACTACTTGAATTGAAATACTTGGCTTTAACCTATTCCTATAATGTCCTCGAAGGGATGAGTTCGGATATGTGGTTAACACAACCTAATATCTACACATGTAGTATTAGGTCGGAAGATTCAATGTTAGAAAACCTTTTCGTAAAGAAATCACTATTCTAGGGTTTTTGAAATCAAGTTTAAAGTCACCTGGACATGGAATTGATCTTCGATTCACACGATTGTAACCGAAGTTCAACTTTATCACAGGTGATTCATTTTTGAAAGTTAGCTTAGAAAGATAATTCTTACGTTTTAACTCAAAAGACAATAATGAAGTTCAATTCATAATATCCGAGTTCATCTCCCTTGATTTCACTATATTCCTAGGTTAAAACCAAGAAAAGTTCTAGCCTAGCATTGTGAAAGTGTAAATAAAGCTTTGCCAAAAGAAAAATATTTTCATCGTGCAATAAAAAGCTAAAGTGAAGTACTACAAAATATTTCAAAGTAATTTCAAAACAAAACCAATAACAAACAAGCAAAGATGAATTGTTACGAAGTGAAAACAAAGGATATGAAACAAAAAATAATGAACTTTAAATTAAACTTAATGAAAATTGTTGCTTACAAGATAAACCCTAATGTGAAGATGAAGTGAACGCTTTTGTCAATCCAAAAACGAGAAGAAATGACTAACCCTAGGTGCAAAAATAATGTAAAATTCCTCTCACCAACCCTAGAACAATACCAAACGGCTATGTAGGTTCCAAAAAAAGATCCTTAATAAATCAGAAATGACCCTATTTATAGTAGTACATAACTCAAGGGTATAAGGGTAAATTTACAAATCAAATTTAATCCTAAAATTTGCTGGAAGAACGTCATGGGCGCCCAAGCTTCACTGGGCGTGTGCCCAAGCCCTACACCCCCATGTGGTCGATGAAAGTCCTGAACCAACTGCTGAAAATCCACTCTTGATGGGCACCCAAGGTC
Source organism: Vitellaria paradoxa (assembly GCA_019916065.1). Taxonomy (NCBI): domain Eukaryota; kingdom Viridiplantae; phylum Streptophyta; class Magnoliopsida; order Ericales; family Sapotaceae; genus Vitellaria; species Vitellaria paradoxa. The sequence goes on along the minus strand of CM034243.1, from coordinate 18,745,467 downwards.
TTGTGTAGTTGGACGCCCAAGCCTTGTGCACCCAAGGTATGTGCGCCCAAGGTGAGTCCAACTTAAACAAGCCTTGGTGGGTGCCCAAGGTCCTGTGCAGTCGAGCGCCCAAGGTGTGTACACCTAAGGTGCTCTCCAAGCCGATTCCTGTAACATCTAGCCTCAGTGGGAGCCCATCCCTTGCTCAACCGTGCACCCAAGGATGGTTAGTTCAGTCCTGAATTGCAAATTTAGGCTCTTAACTTGACTTTCTTGAGTTATATTTCTCCATTATCCTACAAAAACCTAAAACGACAAAAGTAAATAGTCAAAGCATGATAAAAAAAAAATGGATTTTACTTGATTATTTGTTCATAAGAAGAGTGTAAGATCAGGTTAAAAAGTAACAATGACTGCATGTAATCATGGTCTAGACCACCAATGGGGGTGTCTAGACCATAGTGTCCTTCTTCTTTATTTCATGTTTTGCTTCTGATAGCTTTCTATCCTCAACTTCCAATGCAATTTTGACCTTGAAAATGATCGATTCAGGCTTTGGCCAAAATAGAAGATTGTAGCCATTTGAGTCTTCTTTCCAACCCAAAATTGATCAGGTCAATTAGAGTTGTGAGCAGAAAGTTATGGTAAAAAAACTGACAGGGTGTCAAGTTGGAACTTCAACTGCACACCACTTCAATCATCTTGAACTTCGGACCATTTTTTTCTCCTTAGCAGCCATGGTAACTGATTATATTCCTTGGGATGACTCTTGGGACATTGAGAAAGTCTTCAAAGTCATTAGACATGTTGGATTTTTTTGTCTTCAAGCTGTTTTCTCCATGTGTGCCAAGTGTTCGGCGAAATGCCCCAAAGGACACCAAAGCCTATTCTTGCACTTTCTTACCTCAGCTTGCTTTGGCTCCTCCTCAAATGAACTCTTGGTGTTAGTTAGGGCTAAAACACCAAATTATATTACTTGAAACACACAAACAACAAGAATGCATGGAAATGAGATAATTAAGCTAACATTTTGCCAATAACAAATAAAATTGCATAATTATCATGCTTAAAAAATATAAAATTGTGCAATAATGCATACTAATCACACCTCCCAACCTAGGCATTTCTAGTCCCTAGCAATGCATGCAATTAAACCATGGGGTAAAAAAACAAGTGCAAGGACACCCACAATATGTAAGCTCTTATTCAAATCAAACAAAGCAAAATAAAAACTAAGGTAATGTCCGTTTTTGTAGGAAACTCATGGCCACACTTGGTGCATGAGGCAAGCCCTTTAAACCCCTAAGTTCCCCCTAGTAGACGAGTAAGGTCTTGTGAGGGTTTGCAGTGATGCTACCCACAAACATTTATGGCATGGTCTCAAGATGTCAAAAAGTGATTAAGATAAAAAATGAACTAAGCTCAAGGCCAACAAGTCACATAACCCAAATATCATATGTAATTCCCAAGTGCTAAGCATAAATGCATGGACTATCAAAGTAGAAAGAGCATGTGTACAAAATTGTTTCATTCATTCAACAAGGTTGCAAGAGCATAAATAGAACTAGTTTTTGACTTCAAATACTCACAGGGTACCACTCATAAAAAGAAATTCACTCATCAATGGTTCACACATACCTATTAGCATATAATGCTATCCTTATTGCACATAACCCCACAAATAAGTGAGTGAATTGAATTGAAGTTCAAAGTGGACAGCTCATGACAATGTTCCAATGCATGCGCAAGAGGTCACACCACACAACCTACATAAGGCCACTACATGCACAATACAAGAGTTGCTTGCTTAGAATCCACTAGGTCTTTATTTCGGTTATAACTTGGCTAGGGTTAGTGGTTAACAATGGAAGATATGGAAATCAAAGCATATGTCTTGAGATAAAGATGTTTAAGTGCACACAAGTCCTACTTTACCCGTTTCCTTTCCAACCCCAACAAGGATCCCATCAAGAAGCTTATTCACACTAAATACTACCCTTGGGACAATTGCAAATAATGTACAAGTCCCACAGTTTCATAGACAAAAGAAATGATAAATTTTTTTCTTTTCTTTTTTCATTTAATTCTTTTCTCTCTTTCTTTTTTTTTTCTTTTTTTGTTTCTTTTTTTTTTGAAATAATGAAATACACATCAGCTAAATTCTCCACCCAATATTTCCTCTCAATATGCTCTCAAAAGTCTCCATTCCCAACCCTTGTTCACATCACTGACATTGAGGCACTTTCACAACCCAAGACATGTGAGGGTAAGGCTTAAAGTGTATGAATAAGGTTAAAGGATAATATATGAGGTGGGAACCAAGGAAAAATATATATATATATATATCACACACTTTATTAAAAGGCTTCAAGTTGGTTCTGAGGGTAATTCATAACCAAAAAAGGATAAGAAGGCCCAAAATAGCAAAAAAGGGCCTAGCATCATGTTTAAAGCTTGCAACAACTCATAATGTGCCAAGTGAATACTCATACAAGTGTATGTGATGTAATTGGTGCATTGAAAACCAAAGTGAAGAATAAAAGAGCTGTGATTATGTGTAACCCCTCAAGAAAAGAATAATAGGCTCAAAAGCTCACCACAAAAGCTCACCATTAAGGGGTATAAGTCTCCACCTAGTCCAAGAATGCTCAATTAACCAATGTTAAACAAAATCCACTCCTAAGCACATAAGATCTTTTCCATGATAGTCACAAAAATGCACAAGGTCATATCACTCTCTCACTCAATTTCATAATCAACCAAACCAAAAGAGGCTGACATGCACATACAAAGATGCTAAATTCATGTATTCAAGCTCAAAGGTGCTCAAAAATTTTTATATTTTGTAATTTTGGCACAAAATAAAATTTTGCAATTTTGGCACAAAAGGTCATCTTATGAACTCTACCCCCCAACCTAACTAAACACTGTCCTCAATGTGAGAACCATGATGCATATGTGGGTTTGTAGTGTGCAAAGTGAGCATGATGATGAGCATGAATATTAGCCACAAAAGGCACAAATAAAAACATAGTACAAATTGAACCAAGCATGCACCCATTATTTAACCCATTTAAGGCATCACCCAAATTACCCCCGACCTAGATCCTACAGTACTCCCAACAATAATTAGTATATATATGGAGTACCAAAATTGAAAGTGCAAGATTAAATAAAAAGGGAGAGGAAGGTGTTACCTCAAGTGCTTCCTTATTTGAAGAAAACAAAAGAAACTATATAAGAGAAAATGTTAGAGAGAAAATAAGAGAAAAATAAAGTGAAAATAAGATAAGGGAAAAAGTTAATACAAAAGAAGAAATAAAAATAAAATAAAAGAAAATAAGAGAAGAAAATCAAACTAAAAAGAACTATGAAAATAAGAAAATGAAAAATCTAATCTACTATGTACAAATGAAATAAAGACAAAATGGTTATCCAACACCTTCTCTATCCCATGCATCCACAAATGGTTTAAAAATAAAATGTTCTCTTTAGGCCCACGAAACACCAAAGATGGATGCTCTTCAGGTGTAAAACACACCGAGGAATGAAAGGCTAAGCGATGTTCTTGACACCTCGGATGTGGCCAAAGTATAAGTGTGGGTGAGGACATGGTGGGCTCAATTAGTCTCTCGATACCCAAGAAATCTACAGATGTGGATATGATAGGCTCTAATGATCTCTCAACACCCAAAAAGTCAAAGTAAGCTTTCCCTATGTGTACTACATCTCCCAATGATGGCCGGTCTCATGATAGTCACTCACAATTCCCGTAGTAAGACTCTCAGATGGGGCTAAGTCAAAAGATAGGAGGTGTGCACCAATCTCAACCTCGGTTGTGTAGTGAAGTGAACTAGGGTCAATTTACTCAGTGATGTGTTCCTCGAGCCATGTGACATTCAAATGCTTAGTTTGAGTTAAAGGACCCTCAATAAAGTCTGGGGTGGTCGAGGTAGGTTGAGCATCAAGCTCGGTCATGGGAAAGGATTACATGTCTCTCTGACTCTCAGTAAGTCATAGAGAAATATCCTGCATGGGAGAGTCCAAAGGGAAATAAGGAAGATGCTCATTCCAAATGTTATTCCCAATGTAGTTAGGGCAATTGTCCCACTCAGTGCCTATGGTAGTGTCTGAGGTCGATGACTCAGGCATGTTCACTTGACCTTTCGAGTTTGGGAGTGCTTGTGCAGGGAGTTTATCACTTGGAGTGGTGCTCATTACTTGTGTCAACCTAGAAATTTTCCCTTTGATGTCATCTAAAGCCCGGTTCACATTGTTGTTGATGCTCAACTACTATTGCATGAATTGATAAAGAGTGTCCTCAATAGGCCTCTTTTGTGCATGTTGAAATACAATAGGATTGGGTTGCTGGTATTGAGGTGGTGGTGGAGGAATGTGTTCTTTGTCCAATTCAAATTGTGCATCATTAAATTCACTAAGCCAATATTCCCGAGGTTCCTCAGACTGGCCATTAGTGAGTGGAACGAGATTGGGACAAGCAAAATTCGAATAATCAATCTCCACGCATATGCTACTTCTAAAGGATGGATCATGAGGATCAAGTGAGGTATGAGTGCATTGAAAATGTTCAGTATGGCTTTCAAGTGCATGAGATTCAAAACTAGGCTCAAGTCTTCCCCATGACCTAGTGTCTTCATAGAAAAGTTCAAGAAATGACCATGCCTCACCCAGGGTGGGGTCAAGAAATTCCCTACCCAAGGCTATATCAAATGCCTAGGGTAACTCACAAGATAGAGCATTATATAATATGGCTACAATGTCCCCTAACTCTAACCTGTGACTTGGGAAAGTGTCCAAAAGTATGTTAAATCTCACCCAACATTTATATAATACTTTACCCCTCTTTTGATAAAAATTTCTAATTTGAAAGCCATGGATGAAGGTTTGATGAATAAGGAGGAATTTTTCAGTAAAAACTTGACAACATTATTCCCAAGTTGTCCATTCACCAGAATTATAACACCAGTCACCAGCCACACTTTGTAAGGACAAAGGGAAAAACATAAACCTAATTCTCTCACTCTTTCTAACATCATCACATAAGCCACACACTGCCTCAAACCTATTGAGATGAAGACATGGGTCATCCTCCTCGTGCCCAAAGAATTAGGAAGCATACTATAGGTATCTAATGCGAAATCATATCCAAAGAGGCCACCTAGATACTCTATGTAATCTTGGGTATCAAAATTTCCATGTACAAAATCACCAACATCCATGTCCAAGATTAGAAAATAAAAATAAAAATAAAATGAGAAAAGAGAAAATCTACACTAAAATGCAACCTAAGTTAACTAGCATGTAAACTAGATTATATGATATGCAAATGAATATATTACGATGTAAAAGAAATAAAACTACTAATAAAGAGACGGAGGAAAGGAAGAATTCACCTAATTTCTCAAGTGAACTCCCCTTTAATTCCCAAGTCTAGCACTTAGTTGCCCTCCTCGACAACGACGCCAAAAGCTTGACCGACCCCGAAATGTGTTCGGGTTCTACCTCTCAAGTGCAAAAGGCTGGTCGTAGTTTTACTTGGTGAGAACCGAGGTCATCTCCACAATTAGGGCTTTGTTAAAAGTTTTAGACTTGTTCTCTTAGTTAGTAAGTGAACCTAAGTTACTCTAAACTAACTTTGGATTTATAAGATGCTTAAGTATGGTTGGGTTGAGAATGATGGAGTGACAGAATTGTGATATTAAATTAAAATGCACTATGAAAATAAAATAACTATAATAATATTGGCTTAAAACCAGATCCAGTAGTGGGTAGCGGTTTACTCAAATGCATTTGTAACTCAACCTAACAAATGCACATGCATTTCTAGGTCGGAAAATATTTCATTAAAACCTATTTTATGGAACTCAAGGTAAGTGAAGGCTTTTGAAATTAGTTTCAGACTCACCAGAACATTAAATCGAACACCTAGTGTGCACGAGCATTGACTCGTAACTAGGCTTTGGTTATAACATGGGTGAATCGATTTCTTAAGAAAACCTTATGTTATGGTTTTAAGAAAATAAGTTCCAAATCACCGGGCCATTAAATCAAACACTTGGTATACACAAGTGGCCAATCATAACCGAGCTATAATTATAACACAGGTGAGTTGATTTTGAAAGAACTCTAGCTTATTACGAGATTCCATTTAGAAATCAAAAGATATTTCATTTAAAAATATTCTTTTACATTTGAGCTCACCAAACTACCACACCACCTTCAATGGCTTGAAGTCAAGAACAAACCCTAGCCTTACATACTTGAACTTTAAAGAGGAAAATATATTTGCAAATCATCCATTAATGTAAAACGAAAAGCGAAAACAAAAAGAAGATATTAAAGACTAAAGAAATGAAAAGAAATATGAAATAAATCTAAACTTAAAGCATTGAATTGAAATAACTTACATGCGTAAACCATAGAAAACTTCAACTTAACCTAATGCTTGAATCCAAATCTTCAAATCAAATGTAATGAAAACTCAAAGAAAACTATCAGAAAAATAACCCTCAAACTCCCCTAAACGGCTGTATAAGTTTCCTATATATAATAGAGATGAAAATCCATAAAAATGGAATTTATCTGTGGAAATTAACCTTCTGTGGTCCGAACCACCGGTAGGGGTGTCCAGACCAATGCAATTTTGACCTTTGAGACGATCGATTCAGGCTTTGGCCAAAATAGAAGAGTTGTAGCCCTTTAAGTCTTCTTTCGAACCCAAAAAGAATCAAGTCAACTAGAGTTGTGAGTAGAAAGTTATGGTAAAAAAACTGACAGGGTGTTAAGCTAAAACTTCAGCTGCACACCACTTTAACCATCTTGAATTTCGAACCATTTCCTTCTCCACAACAGCCATGGTAACTGATTCTATTCCTTGTGATGACTCTTGGGACATTGAGGAAGTCTTCAAAGTCATTGGACATGTCGGCTTTTTGTCTTCAAGCTGTTTTCTCCATGTGTGCCAAATGTTCGACGAAATGCCCCAAAAGACAGCAAAGCCTATTCTTGCACTTCTTTACCTCGGCTTGCTTTGGTTTTTCCTAAAATGCACTCTCAGTGTTATTTAGCACTAAAACACCAAATTATATCACCTAAGACACACAAACAACAATTACCAAAAAAAAAAGACACACAAACAACAAGAATGCATGGAAATGAGATAATTAAGCTAACACCTTGCCAATATCAAGCAAAATTGCATAATATCATATGCTCAATAGGTATAAAATTGTGCAATAATGTATACTAATCATATAGAGTGCCCGGGTCTTTCAAAATTGAAAGATGTTTTATATGTTGATGGATTGAAAGCTAATTTGATTAGTATTAGTCAAATCTGTGCTTCACACTACAATGTGTTGTTTGCCAAAGATACTTTTTCTATTCTTGATAGAAACAACAAAATAGTGTTGAAAGGAATGAAAACATCTGATAACTGTTATGCTTTATCTACTAATAGTGAGTCTGTTTGTCATGTTGCACAGGACAACATAGTTGAGCTTTGGCACCAATGACTTGGGCATGTCAACTTTAGAGATCTAGCAAGATTGTCCAAGTCAGAAGTTGTGAGAGGATTACCAAAACTAGCTAAAGTGAAGAAGAGTATCTGCGGGCCTTGTCAAAAAGGAAAGCAAACCACAAAGGTATTCACAAGAAAATCAATAGGATAACTATTTCATTTATTTTAGAACTTGTTCATGTTAACCTTATGGGTCTTATCAGAACTGAAAGTTTAGGTGGTAAAAAGTATATCTTTGTTATGGTTGATGATCCTTTAAATATTTCTTGCAGGATAAACTCATCTGAAGAGGATTTGGTGTTTACTATGTATCCACAAGAGGAGTCCATGTAGGAAAGCTCAAGCAAGTTGGAAGGAAACGATGAAGGACATGTAGATGATACTCATGATGATAATGTGTTAAAGGATGAAACTATAGTTCAACTAACAATATTGAACCCTTCATGTTGAGTAAAGCTAAATCATCCAGTGACACAAGTGATAGGTAAGGTAACTGGTCCTATGAAAACTAGGAAACAAATCCAAAATAAGGTAAACTACTTGTGTTACACTTCTTGCATTGAGCCAAAAAAAGTTAAGGAAGCTTTTCTGGATTCTCATTAGATTGATGCCATGCATGAAAAACTGGAACAGTTTTCAAGAAATGATGTTTGGGAACTTGTGCCAAGACCTAGTAATGTTAATGTGATAGGTACCAAATGGATTTTCAAAAACAAAACTGATGAATTTGGTACCATCATTAGAAATAAAGCTAGACTAGTTGCGCAAGGGTACACCCAAATTGAAGGGATTGATTTTGAAGGGACATTTGCCTCTGTGGCTAGATTAGAGTCCATTCGCATCTTATTCGCTATTTTATGCTACTTAGAGTTCAAATTGTTTCAAATGGATGTTAAGACTGCCTTCTTGAATGGAATCATTGACGAGAAAGCGTCTGTTGAGCAACCCAAGAGTTGTTGACCCTAAGTTCCCTAACCATGTTTATCATTTGAAAAAAGCATTTTATGGGCTGAAACAAAGTCCTAGAGCTCAGTATGAGAGACTTACCAACTTTTTGGTTAAGTTAAATTTCACACGGGGTAGTGTAGACAAGACTTTATTTAAGAGAATCTAACCACATCACCATAGCCCAAATTTATGTGGATGACACTGTCTTTAGGTCTACCTCTAAAAAACATACCTTGAAATTTGCTAAGCTCATGAAAAGTTAATTTGAAATGAGCATGATGAGGGAGCTCAATTTCTTTTTGGGGTTGCAAGTGAGACAAACAAAAGGGGGGATCTTCATCTTTTAGTCAAAGTATGCTAAAGACTTGGTCAACATGTTTGGTCTATCTCACACTAGGCATGCTAGGCCTCCCGTGGGCATTAGTGCCAAATTAAGTAAAGACACATCGGGAAAAGATGTTGATTACACTTTGTACCGTAGCATGATAGGTAGTCTCTTATACCTAATTGCTAGCCATCCTGACATAACATTTAGCATATACATTTGTGCTAGGTATCAGTCTTGCCCTAAAAAGTCTCACTTAACTGCAGTCAAAAGAATCATCCGTTATGTGCATGGGACTTTAGATTATGGCATTTGGTTCTCTGATGGTTCTTCTACAAAGATTACATGTTTTTCAAATGCAAATTGGGCTGGATGTTGTGATGATCGTAAGAGCACCTCTGGAGGACACTTCCACATTGGAAGCAATCTCGTGGCTTGGCACAACAAGAAATAAAATTCCATCTCCCTATCAACTGTTGAAGTAGAGTACATTCCAACTAAGAGTTGCTGTGCTCAAGCATTGTGGATGAAACAAATGCTCTCTGACTATGGGATTGATCAAGGTACAATTTCATTGTTTTGTGATAATTTGAGTGCAATTAATATTTCTAAAAATCCTGTTCAACACTCACGCGCAAAACACATTGACATAAGACATCACTTCATTAAAGACCTAGCCGAAGGACATGTTTTGACTTTGGAACACATTCTTACAAACAAACAACTTCTGACATATTTACAAAACCACTAGAAGCTTCTAGATTTGAATGCCTCCGTTCATCTCTAGGAGTTCCTTGAATAGTCTTGTTTCAATGAAATTTGAATAAATGATCCTACAATTTTGAATATGAGAATGATTGTGTGATGAAGAGCAATATGTGTCCTTTAAGCTTTGAAATTCTAGGTTGAATAGAAATATGTTTGAATTTGATATTTGTTCATATCTTAAATCCTTGATCTTTGTCTAATTCTAGTGAAATTCTTTAAAACCTATAGTATGTTAAGAATGTGTTGAAGATGTCATTTTAATTACACAAATCAATTTCATTTTTTTACTTATGTAATATCAAACACATAGTCAATTGAGATGGCACCTTCTTAAATTTCTAATGTAATGGCTACCTTGAATTGACCTATAATCAATTTGCTCACATTTGCCTATCTCAATTTCCTTATTGAAAACATGGAAGTTGTTATCTCTCTCCTTATTTTTGTGATTAAAAGGGTTACCATCTTGGTCTCCACATTTCGTTAAAAGGTGCTTAAGGAAGAAAGACACTAAAATAAGATGTGTGAAAACCATTATCACATTGCACTTATTAAATTCTTCTTTGTTTGGAGAGATAAGGATGATGTAAATCAATTTGCAATTTCAATCTATTTTTCCTCCAAATGGAATATCATCTTGTGTTAAGCGATTGATTCGTTTGACTTCCATGTTGACATTACCTAGACAATTTGAATGTGAAACTACAACTAGTACTATGTCTCAAGATATTGTTTGAGTAGCTTATGGAACTTAATTGTGAAATAAATATTTCATTAGATATGTTACTCATATTTCTATAGGTTTGTCAAAGAATTTTCTCGAGGATATAGATAGTGAGTCACTGATAAATTATATTTACACATTTAAAATTCTCATATGTTCTGAAAAATCTAGTATTTTGAGACTTGATTAATACATTCTACTTGCATTGGAACTCAAGAACTCTCATAGTCATAATTGGTCAGTTTAGAAATAATTTTTTCATTGATTCAACACTGTTTTTGAAGTTGTTTCTAAGTGTAATTTTCCAATGTCTAGTTGCAACAGATTAACTGTTAAGGACCACGAACAGGTCGTGACCATAATTTAGGCGTCACTCGAGCACACCATGGCCACAAACTTCTGTTTTTAATGTGACCTTTGGTTATCTTCAGGTATCTAGGTCATTTCACTTAATTTAAAAAAAATGGGGGGAACCTCTCAAGTAAATAATTTTCCTGGTACATTAACTTTTTTTTACTGGGATACTTTTTGCGGTGTGTTTATCTTTTATCGGCTAATAATCTATGCTGTGTGATATGTTAGAATCTAATTTTGCAATGTAGTGAGGTGACTGTTGAGATTCCTCAACTACTATTCATCTGGAGGTACAACTGTAAAGGACAAGTAGTGCTGCACGAAGATTTGTTACAGAATTTGGTCATTTCATCATCTGGTGCCAAGTGTCTCACATATATATATATATGCATTTCTCTTTCTGGTATTTGCATAGTATACTGACTCAACATTTTGGTTCACTTATTTTTTTTAAAATTGGGACTCCTGTACAACAGATGAATTTTTAATGATGATTTGACAATCTTTTATGGTAGATTAAATGAAAGGGGTAACTTTTCATTGGTTATCATTGTTTGGTAATTAAATGATCTAGGTAATTAATCTTCATGCATGCCTTGCCATCATTTAGGTGATAGAATGTTTCTCTTCTGCATTTTTTTTGGTTAGGTCATAATGAAGATCCATTGTTGGCCCAAGGTTTATAAAGTTAGTTTTATAATTGATTTTGATGATAACAAACATTGAATCAAATTTTCTCAATAAATTTTCAAATAGACATTGTAAGAAATGTTACAATTCATTTGATAGATTCAAGATAATAGAGTTGGAAGAGATTGATATTATTTTTTAGATATTTTCACATAATTTGGATGATGGAATAAAGGAATTTCAAAGTTGGGAGTAATAAAAATCAAAGTAAGATGAAGATTTGAACTAGAGGTTAACTCGGATAAACAGAGAAATCAGACATATGTCAGTATATAGATGATATCTTAAGATCCAACGGTTCAATTATTATGCAATTTTAATATAGTAAATTAGACTTCTATATCTACAACTTTACCGAAGGGAAATTTTTGTGGATCTGACGTTAAGATATCAAAACATGAGTTGGAATATTAGTTATTACATAAAGGTTTTTAATTCTGGATTCTGGAGCTAGTCTTAGTTTTTGAGACATAACTCATACTATATAGCTTTACAAATTCTGTTTTTTGGTGTGTGAAAAGAAGACTCAAAAAACTACAACTTTTGTAGTTTAAGTTTCTTCTAATTCGAAAAGTATCCTGGTGAAACGGAAGCTTAAACGGGAAACACAGATTCAGAATGTCAGAAAAAGCTATCAGAAGCTGGTCTCGGTTCAGAAGCCATATCTGACTATCTAACCGTTGGATGAAACTCAAAATTTGACATGTGATAGCTGACTTATATATCTACAAAGTCTTTGTTCTGAGGAAATGTCAGATTTGAATGTTATGAGCGTGAAAAATGGTCACAAATATATCTCAGAAAATCTGAATCTGAAAGACAGCATTGGAAGCAAGGAAATTCAATTTCTTTCAAGGGCAAAAGTGTCTTTTCACTTAGTAACGGCCATTTGCAGATTTTCATTTATAAATAGAGCCTCAAACTCAGATTCAAGAAGAGGAATAAGGCGAGAAAGAAGTGCTTACAAAGAGATACAAGAAATTCCATAACTTTGCAAACATAGAGTGATTTCTTCTCACATTTGTGCTTCATCTTTCATATTCAACTTGTGAGAGTTTCTTTTTGATTTGATTGAGTTTTAAACTCATCATTGTTGTTGTAAGAAAGGGAAATTTAAAGCCCTTTTAATTTGTGAGAGTTGGGTGAGCTCTTGTTGGTTTTGGTTCAAGTGTTAGGACCAAAACAAGAGACTTTCTTTGAGAGAGACTTGTGTGAGTGATTTGGGGATAAAATCACTTGGGAAAGGTTTCTAGCACCTTGGGAAGCTAGTGTGTAATAAGCTCTTCAAAGAATAGTGGAGAAATCTCAAGGAAGGCCTTGGGGGAGTGGACGTAGGCAACATTGAAGCCGAACCACTATAAATCGATTGTGTTTGCTTCTCTTCCCTTCTCTTTATATTTATTGCAAACACTAGCACTCACTCTTCATTTACAAATATTGAATAATTGTTTTTTAGTGCATTTCATATTCATCTTGACATATTTGTTTTAGGGTTGAAATTTTTATTTGCAAATTTTTTAAGCAACCCTATTCACCCCCCTCTAGTGTTGCTATTTGGGACAACAGCCATTAATGTGTAACCCTTTGTCAGATAGCCTTTTTTCTCTCTCTGTCTCTGTTGGTTTGCCTACTAGGTCATAGGGTAGTGCAGCTATTGTCTTCCTTGAAAAACCTTCTTTTTCCTTGGCACTAATTGGGCAAGAAAGCTCTATTTGGTTTAATGTCATTCTTTCAAAATCCATTCATCAAGTCTCTTTGTGATTGTTCGTCTCCTTGTCTCTTACCACTTAACTTTGCAGTACTCTATCTCTTTATAGGTGTATGTTTGCTTTACCATACCAATCCCACCTTCATTCCCTTCTCTTAGAAACCTTTAGTACTTCTCTAGTTTATTCTATCACTTCTTATCTTCTATCTCATCTATGAGTTCCAAAAACCCTAACCTTGTGTTCGTTATGGTAAAGATGAATAGGCTTAAAGTTTCTGCAGTTAAAAAGAAACACAAGCCCCTTGCCTTGAGAACCTTACATCCCAAGGGTAACAAACCCAAAAGGAGGTTCTCATCTCGTCAAGTTCTCACCTCCCCTTCTTCCTTTTCACCCATCTAAGTTCCCTTATACTCTGAACAGACAGCCCCTACACTTGGTAGTCCTTTTGATTCTCCATCTACTCCAGTCACCTCTGATGCAGCAAAGGTTCCATCTCAGTCTCCCTCTGGTAACTTCTCAGAAGGACGACTACCTCTCTATGATTCCTATTTTTCTCGTAAGCCTATCCATCTTGAATGCTAGGTAGAGTTTACCCATTTCACTACAAAATTCTCTTTTATTTGAGACATTTTTGAAACCACAGGTTGGGTTAGAATTGGGGATATTCATGATAGCACTTCTATTGAACTCAATAGAGAATTTACATCAACTTTCATCAAATTTTTCTTGAGATAGGTTATTTTGGCACCTTAGTCCGTGGTCTTCACATTCAAGTCATACTTGACACTTTGGCCTCCTTCCTTAAGGTATCCCGAACCCCTGACACTACCTATCCCAACATTAACTGGGCCTTTCTTCTACCTTTGACTAAACTTGTTATCTCTATGCACGATAATCCATACCCTTGGTATCCTGGTATGCTATTTCGTTAGAGTGATCTGTTAGTTCCTTTTAGGATTCTAAATCTGATTTGTCATTTTCTTCTTACTCCAACTAATCGTTCATCAGAATTTTCCAAGGAGAAAATCAAATTCTTTCACTGTCTTATCCACGGGATTTCTATTGATCTTCCCTCTTTCATTCTTCAATCAATGGTGTCTACTCATAAACAGCGAAACTTTCGTCTTGGACTCCCTTATGGTATTCTCATAACCGATCTGTTACGTGACCAGTTTGCCACTATAAAGCGTGCGGAAGAGACTTCTTTTTTTCTTAATCCTCCTATCAATCGTACCACCATTCGTCGCACCGTTGCCCAAAAGCAACCTATTCAATTAGACCCTAATTCCACCACCACTCCATCTACCTTTTCTATGGGCACTGCCCACCAGCATATTACTTTATTTGAACCGTCTCCTTCAGTTCCTCGTCCCTGTGGCTCATCTACTAATCCTCATTTTCATAGTGATGCCCTTTCAGTCGTGGTCTTCACATTAACCTCTTTCACAGAGCATCTCACTCACCTTGAACGTTCCATTCAGGATAATCAAGCCTCTACTCAAGCTTAGCTTCAGAAATTGGAAGCGACAATCCAAGTTTAAATGGATATTCTGTAAATGCACTGCTCGAACAACTCCAAGCCGTTGGAAAGTCTACCACCTTAGTTGAAAAACAAATTGAGGAAATTATCTCATCAATTAAGGACTTAGTCAATCCTGCTTAAGCCAGCCTAGTTCGCCTCTCTAATCAGGTGCAAGGGTTGGTAATGATGTCAACGACCTTAATCGCACCTTCACTCGACTTGAGCAGTTCTGTTGCCGTGGTGCTCGCCCTCGTTGATCCCTACTGCTGATGATCCCTGCCAATGATTTTGCTACTGATGCTATTTTTGCTACCCTTTTTTTGTCTAACTTTCTCATCTCTATCTTTATCTTAGACTAGATATTTTGTTTAACATTTGTTCAAATGATGGTTTTGATGTAAGAACTTGCTTTTGATGTTTAACGATGGTTTTACATATGCTTTTGCCTTTTTTCTCTCTTTCTGCATTTTCTTGATTTTCATCTCTTTGTCAATTCCTCACAAAAAGGAGGAGAGTGCAATTCACTGAAAAAAATGGGAGAGATTGCATATTGAGAGGGAGTTTTGTTGATGGCTGATGTTGATACATTGATGTATTGTCTCAGTATTTCAATTTTTTGTAGATATATCTTCTGTAGCTATGTGCCTTGATCTGCTAATAGTGGTAATAGTTCGCTAATACAAGCCAAAATGTGCTAGTGAATCATAGGAAAGGTTAAGAGAAGAATAGTTGAAGATAAGGTTGCATTCGTGCTCAAATTGCAGCTTGAGTTCAGTGACATCCTCTCAGTTTTTTAGTTGAAAAGGAGTTTAAACTTAGCAGTGTGTGAATAGTTCGCGAGCATGAGAAAGATAGTTTGCGCCCACGGGCTTCCTCTTTCACTTCAAACATAGTGGATTTTTGTCCAGTATGTGTCTTGTGTGTCTCGCGAGCATGAGTTAGGAAGCTCTTGCCCAAGAGTTTCTCCAGTTGGTCACACAGATTTTTTTAGGGAACACAAATGACTGTTTAACCTCTTTCTTTCTACTATAAATTGCAAAAATCTTTTCCCAACTCTAAGCTTTTTCACCTACTCGCTGTTTACCTTTTATTTCAAGCAAAAAGCTGAGAGAATGACTACGAGCTCTTGCATTTCTCAATGCTCAAGTGATTTTTCCGTCTTTGGCTCTAATATTACATTATCAAGCTCAATCTCAGATAGTGTGGAATCAGATTGGAGAGCTATCACTTCAAGGATTGAAGGTGGATTTCTTCACAAGTTGTGGTGAGTTACGATTTGGTCTAGCAAGCAAGATTAGGAAGTATTATAGACAAGTAGATCATGGGTTTTGACTAGGGAAACTTATGATACTTTCCTTTGGACACCTTATAACCTCTTCTTATATAGTGAAAATTTCTAGTTTGATCTGCTCAAGGATCCAAGGTTGTTTTCTCCTTTGAGTTCAAAGGAGTTTTTACCCTTGTCAACAAATCTTTATGTATTTGTGGTGGGTGCTTTTGTTAAGCTATTCTCCCACTCATGGATGCCTCTTAGCTCACTGTTTACTGCTATGATTAATTAGTTTGGAAACAATTTTGGGACCTTCAAATGCATCACACATAACATGCATAAATCAACCATAACCCTAATCATTGCTATACAACCATCATGGAGCTGACATCCATAATTTATAATAATAAGTTTAATAATAACTAAGCCTCTATCAAATCAAGCATCAATGCTCCAACATAATATCTGATTGCATGCAATCATTGACAGTCTTTAAGCTCATTTCACACTCTTCTCATCAACATTTTGCCAAGTAAAACTCATTTTTATCGTGTTTTTATTATTTACTTCTTCTTTGTGTGTTTTGTATGATAATGGAGAAACGTAACGCAAGGGAGTCAAGTTAGAGCTTAAAATTTCAAGTCTTGAAGGAATTAGTCATCCTTGGGTGCACAGCTGAGCAAGACCTTGGGTGCCCACAGAGGAGGGATCACATAGGAGTTGTCTTGAAAAGCACCATGTGCGCACAAGAGGTTGGGCACTCGGCTGAGTGAAACCATGGGCGCTCATTGAGGCTCAACTCTACTGGACACCCTGTCAGTCTTTTAATCATAACTTTCTGCTCACAACTCCGATTGACCTGATTCTTGTTGCGTTGGAAAGAAGACTCGAAGCCCTACAACTTTTCTGGTTTAGCCGAAGCCTGAATCTGTCAGCTTCAAGGCCAAAATTTCATGGGAAGTCAGAGATAGAAAGCTGTCTGAATGAACCATTGCATCAGAACATCAGTTGGGCGCCCGAATGAGCACACCTTGGGCGCCCATGATGACTTTTCCAGCACACTTTTAGGATAAACTTCAAATTATAAATTTACAATTTTGCCCTTAAGTTATGTATCACTATAAATAAGACAAATTTCTGATGTATTAAGGTTGGAAACCCTACGCACTTCTTCTTTTTTCTTAGTTTAGTTTAAATTAGGGTTAAGGTTTTGATTTTGCTTTGGGTTGTTCATGCTTTGTTTCATCTTCGTATTAAGATAAATTTGTAAGTTACATTCGTTACTTCGTTTTAATTAAAGGTTCATTATTCTTTATAGCTTTGTTCTTTATTTTCGCTTTGTAGTACTTCGTAGCCTTAATTTGGATTGATTTGCTTTTGAAATTGTTTTAAACCTTCTTAAACTATTTCGTTCTTATGTTTTGTTGCATGATGAAGATGTTTTTCCTTTCGAATTACTTTGTTCATGCTTTCCCTATGCTAGGCTAGGGTTTTTCTTGGTTTTAACCTAGGAATGTAATCGAATCGAAGGAGTTGAATTCGGATAGTTCGAACTAAATTTTGTTTATCATCTTTTGAATAAAAACGTAAGGATCGTAATTCTAGATTAATTTTTGAAAATGAATCACCCGTGATAAAGTTAAACTTCGGTTATAATCGTGTAAATCGAAGGTCAATTCCATGTCCCGGTGATTTCGAACTTGATTTTAAAACCCTAGATTAGCGATCTCCTTACGAAAAAGGGTTTTTGATTGTTAAATCTTCCGACCTAATATTACAGGTGTAAGAATTAGGTTGCGTTAATTACATATCTGAATTCAACCCTTCGAGGACATTACAAGATTAGGTTAAGGCCAAGTGTTTCCATTCACATGGTTTGTTTAAGTTCAATTTACATAGTTTGTTAAAGTTTGCATCTTCGTGTTTTCATTTTTTGTCTAATTAGTGTTTTCAATTTTCAAATCATCATCTCAATTCCCTATTCAAAAACTTCAAAAAGATTTTCATCTTTTCTTTTTAAGATTTTCGCAAGTGTTTTCGAAACCAAGTTTTCCAAAGATTTAGTCACACCCTTGCTCCCTGTGGAAGATGACCTAGGACTCACCTAAACTAAACTCAACCGACCTCTTATACTTAAGAGTGAGCCACTACCAAATTAGAGAGTGGTCAATATCTAAGCCTAAACCTTTGCAACCACATTGATTACACTTGAAAAGTGTAATTACAAACTCCACATTTTGATACACATTGATGCATTTAAGTAGTTAATCTTGAAGTTTTATCATTATTTTATTACTTGTAACTTTTATTTTCTTAATTGCAGGGAAAACAGCAAAATAATTGAGATTAGCAGCGATGAAAGTGGTTGTCATGGAGAAAAAATGGTCCGAAGTTCAAGATGGTTGAAGTGGTGTGCAGCTGAAGTTCCAACTTGACACACTGTCAGTTTTTTTACCATATCTTTTCACTCACAATTTGGATTGACTTGATTCTTTTTGGGTTGGAAAGAAGACTCAAAGGTCTCCAACTTTCGTGTTTTAGCTGAAGCCTGAATCCATCATCTTCGAGGTCAAAATCACATTGGAAGTCGACGACAGAAAGCTGTCAGAAGAAAAAAATGCAAAAAGTGAAACTTATACACTACCGTCCAGACACCCCATTTGGGTGTCCGGACACCTGGACACATGGAAGCTTACTACCGTCCAGACACCCCAATTGGGTGTCTGGACACCTGGACACACGGAGTTAATTTCCTTCTTCGTTTTTAGGGTATCCTTGGAGGGGTTATAAATACCCATTGAGCAGCCGTTTAGAAAGGGGATCTTCTCATCTTTTTCCATCTTCTTTTCCATCTTTTTCTAGACTTTTAGTGAGTGTTTTAGAATTTTTTGAGAGATTTCTTTTTGTTTAGAGAAGATGTTTTTGAAGATTTGTGCAACACTTTGCGGATTCGTTTCAGCTTTTGTGATCATTCGTTATTCTTTTTGTTCTTCGAAGTACGGCACTATTTTTGCTTAGTTTAATAACATCTTTATTTGTAGTTTAGTTTATATTCATTCCTTCTTCTCTTTCTTTGATTCTTGTTTTAATGGTTGGATTTAATTGCATGGTTTTCATTATGAACGTAGCGTAAAACCCTAGTTCTTGATTCAACGAATCAAGGAAGGGTAGTTTATGAAAAATGAATGGATGTGCGTAGATCCTTCGCATGGTTTGTAAAAACCTTTGCGGAGTGATCTACGATTTTAAGGATCATTTTATTTTGTTTCAAACACTTTCGAAAACGGAGACCTTTGACTACATTCTCTGTAATCACTAGTAAAGGTTTTCAGGTAAAATTTGATTTAATAATTTTGGGCAAATTAAAATTGATTTCTTAAACAAATCTAGTTTTGGTTGTTTGAAAAACCTTCGGAAACAAAAGTTTTTGACTATATTCTCTATAATCACTGGTAAAAACTCTTGAATATAATTTTCTTAATAATTTTTGAACAAACCCTAATTTAGGTTTGAAACCGAATGTTTTCTTAGAAAATCTTTCCAGTTTTATTATCCATAATGAAACGTGATTTTAAAACTGAGTATCGGATATTTTCTGAACTTTAATGAGAATATTTTTCCCAATCTATGGCTCCTTTGACGTGAACTATAGATTGTAGTTTTAACACATCCCGTAGTGAAGTAGTAAACTACCCAGAATTGAAAGTTGAATCAAGAATCATTTTAGTTATCTTGAATGCTTAATTTTATTACTTTCATTATTTTAGTTTAGTTTAATTTTGTATCTTACTTTTCTATTAGTTGAAATAAAAGTAATTTAATTTCTTGAATGCTAGTTCAGTTAATGTTTGCAATTTACTTTTATTTGATTGCTAGTTACTTAATCAACTCTTCTCAAAACCTAAAACTTGTTTTATTTTCTTTTCTTGTCTTTTAAAATGAAACAATAGGTAGAAGAACTTAGAAAACCCTAGTGTTCAATCTCATAGTTCCCTGTGGATTCGACCTCGGACTCACCGAGTTAAAACTACACGTCACACCCTTGCACTTGGGGGTTAGTTTAGACGCACATTCTACACGTGGTCACACATCGAATAAATTCAAATTAATAATACATCTCCAATTGATTTAAACAATAAAATCATCTATAATATAACAACACGTAAATCCAACATAGTAGGCCCACCTAAGTCTCAGGCTCTGCATCTATAACCTTGTCTATAGGGAAGTGAGCACTAATTTACTTGTGCCCATGATGCATAAATATACACACATATAATATACATCAATAATAATAAGAACAAATAATCATTGTAATATCAATATCACAAATCATCAATATCTAAATAACTAATATCATTTTAATGTACCAACATTAATATCCAAATAACCACTTGTCATTATAATATACATTAACACCAATATCACAAATTATTCCATTATCATTTTATTATTTCTCATCATCACATCATAATCATAGGGTGGATACTATCAAAGTCTTCTTTTATGGGCCAACACTAAATGAAAAATAGAAAAAGATAAACCGAAACATCGTTATTTATAAGTCTGGACTCAAGGGTCATGATTAGTCAAATCATCGTTATTGTTTATGAATCAAAATCTAATGGCTACAATTCACCAGGTAAACGTCATTAAATACAATTGTGATGGGCCATTATTATGAAGTTCTGTAAGATGCAACACTCTGCTTGAAATTGAATTTGCAATTAGAACAACAATTAGAGTTAATGTGCACAAAATTGTAAAATATTTTTATGAACAAAATATAATTTTTTAATATATTATAAAATGTTTTATAAAATTGCATAATTTCATGAAATAGTTATTGAGTTAATTTATATATAAACTAATAAAGACCTAGACTTTCCAAAACAAAATAGGAAATAAGATCTTCAGAGTCCTCGATAGGTCGAACACTCGTGCTCCCAGCGACGCACCTAAAAAGATGCCTTGACCCCTCAAGTTGCATGCACCTAGCCTGTAGGGCCTACTTGAATTTATTTCTAGTCTATTCTCATAAAGCTCGAACCATCACGCTCACTGTAGCTTCCCAGTGAGCTTGAGGCGTTGTCTTGCCCTCCCTAGCTATGACTTGCCTGTGGGTTTCATTATTTTTGTTTTCAATTTGTTTTTTTCACGTTCGATGGTTTAAGCTCCTTATGGCGTGCCTGTGAGCTCTACTAGAATTTTGCAAGCTGGAATGTGCCTTACTCCTTGTAGAGTTTGCCTTATTTCCAATTTTGAGCTAATTTGCATCTTTTCACTTTAGAAACGTTACAATTTTGTTTGAGCTTTGGTAATCTTTTCCTTTTTAATTTAGGAAATTTATTGAATTCCAAATTTAATTCAAGATTTGTGTGGATTTGTCATCATTAAATTTTATATAGACAAAGGGAATAATTTTATAGAAGAATGTGAGGAATTTTATGGACCGAGGTGAGTAATTAATCATTTATAAGTGAACAATTTCTTGAATCAATGAGAAAAATAATATAAAAGAATGAACAAAATTTTAAGAAAGAATGAGAACAATTTTAAACCAAGGTGTATAATTTTAAAGAAGATTGTGAACAAATTTACAAATAAGTTGTGTAATTAATTTTAAAGAAGATGAAAAATTACACGTAATGACGCGGACTGACTACACTTGAAAAGCATAATCATAAACCTTAATTTCCATGCTAATACCGGTAATTTGTATTTTAATATGTCTATTTGAGTTTAATTTTATTTATTTATGTTAATTAGTTCATTTATGAAGGTTTTAGTAGAAAATACACTGAAATAGCTTATTGGAATGGAAAAGATGCACATTTTGATGTAGGAGTCCCAAAAACTAAAAGTGGTCTTTAGTAAAATTTTAGTAGACATCTCAAGATTTTTAGAAATATATCGTGGGCCAAAATTCAAGTTTGATTGAGCTGTGAAACATTGCTTAAAATTCAAGGTTGGAAAGCTGGACAAATCCTAACCATGATAGGATTTAGGGCATCTTAAGTTTCCAAGGTCCAACTGAGGTGATTCAAAATTACAAAATCAACTACACATTCTAGGCTACAATTTTCATGAAGAGCCCCAATCCAAAAGAGGTCTACATCTGCCCCAAAATCAGCTTGCAAAGTTGTATAATTTGGAATTATTCAGATAGTTCAGCACAACACCCTATCCATGTTTCGGCTATAACTTTTTACTCACAATTCTAATTGATACGATTCTTTTTGGGTTAGAAAGAATACTCGAAGGCCTTAATTTAATGTTGAAGCTAAACATTGTTTCTTGGCATCCTGACACAGCGATCCGAAGACTTTAGATTTTAGGGATTTTTCTAGTTATCTATAAATACAGAACTTGTATCAAACCTTGGGGGGCATTCATAAATATTGTCCCAAATAACAACACTAGAGGGGGGTGAATAGGGTTGCTTAAAAATTTTGCAAATAAAAATTTTAACCCTAAAACAAATATGTCAAGATGAAAAGGATAGTTAAATATGAAATGCACCAAAAAAAATTATTCAATATTTGTGAATGAAGAGTGAGTGCTAGTGTTTGCAATAAATATAAAGAAAATGGAAGAGAAGTAAACACAATTGATTTATAGTGGTTCAGCTTCAATGTTGCCTAAATCCACTCCCAAAGGCCTTCCTTGAGATTTCTCCACTATTCTTTGAATAGATTATTACACACTATCTTCCCAAGGTGCTAGAAACCTTTCTGAAGTGATTTTATCCCCAAATCACTCACACAAGTCTCTCTCAAAGAAAAGTCTCTTGTTTTGGTTCAACACTTGAACCAAAACCAACAAGAGCTCACCCAAGCCTCACAAATTAAAAGGGCCTTAAATTTCCCTTTCTTACAACAACAATGATGAGTTTAAAACTCAATCAAATCAAAAAGAAACTCTCACAAGTTGAATATGAAAGATGAAACACAAGTGTGGGAAGAAATCACTATGTTTGCAAAGTTATGGAATTTCTTGTATCTCTTTGTAAGCACTTCTTTCTTGCCTTGTTCATCCTTTTGAATATGAGTTTGAGGCTTTATTTATAGATGAAAATCTCCAAATGGCCGTTACTAAGTGAAAAGACACTTTTGCCCTTGAAAGAAATTGAATTTCCTTGCTTCTAATGCCGTCTTTCAGATTCAGATTTTCTGAGATATATTTGTGACCATTTTTCACCCTCATAACGTTCAAATCTGACACTGTCTCAGAGTAAAGATTTTTTAGATATATAAGTCAGCTATCACATGTCAAAATTTGAGCCCCATCCAACGGTTCAATAGTCTGATATGGCTTCTGAACCGAGACCAGCTTCTGGTAGCTTTTTCTGACATTCTGAATCTGTGTTTCCAGTTTAAGCTTCTATTTCACTATGATACTTTTAGAATTAGAAGAAACGTAAACTATAAAAGTTGTAGCTTTCTGAGTCTTCTTCTTACACACGAAGAATCAGAATTTTTAAAGTTGTAGAGTATGAGTTATGTCTCAAAAACTAAGACTAGCTCCAGAATTCAGAATTAAGATCTTTTCTGCAATGACTAATATTCCAACTCATTTTTTGATATCTTAACTTCAGATCCACAAAAATTTCCATTCGGTAAAGTTGTAGATATGGAATTCTCGTTTACTATATTAAATGTTCATGAAAATTGAACCGTTGGATCTAAAGATATCATCTATATAATGACATGTGTCTGATTTCTCTGTTTATCCGAGTTGACCTTTAGTTCAAATCTTCATCTTACTTTGATTTCTATTACTCTCAACTTTGAAATTCCCTTATTCCATCATCCAAATTATGTGAAAATATCTAAAAAATAATATCAATCTCTTCCAGCTCTATTATCTTGAATCTATCAAATGAATTGTAATCTTTCATACAATGTCTATTTGAAAATTAATTGTGAAATTTTAATTCAATGTTTGTTATCATCAAAATCAATTATAAAACTAACTTTATAGACCTTGGGCCAAGAATAGATTTTAGGTTTAGTTTTTCTTCAGTTTTCCTTTAGTTTAGATAGTACTTTATTTAGTTTTTCATTCACGTTTGGATTGAAGCTTTGATTATATAGCAATTTTGAATATAAGTTACAACGTTTTCATCTATAGAGTTTACTTTCTTTACTTTCTCTTTTATTTGTTGTTTTGCTTATTTCTTTAATATGCTAGTTTAGATCCATACTCGATCCCACCCATCAATGATGGGTGGATCCTGTTTGATTGTTAGATGTGAACGGATCTAAGCATACAACATAAAACTTATATGTTAAGGTTCTTGTTTTCTTAGATCTGTTTTCTAGTATTTTCAAAACCTTTGAAAACATATGTAGTTGATTATATTTCCTTGAAATCAGTGATAACTATATATGATTAGAACTTTCTTTATACTTTAAAAATATAAGAGACGAATCTAGATATATTTACTAGTTTTCTTCTTTTCTTAAGTTTTCAAAACATTCAAAAACTTGTAAACTCGATCATATTTCATTAAAGTCCCCAGTGATGTTACTTGATCAAAACATTCTTTATATTTTGAAATCAAAAAAAAAGTTCTGGACAAAAGAATTTTTTCAATATGAAAGCTCACCGATTTTATTTATCCTATACGTCATTTTAAAACTGTACTTTGGAGAATGCTTTCATGATGAAGTCTTTGCGGTTTACTTTTCCTAAACGTGAGCTATAAACTAAGACAAAAAAATTCACATCTAACATGAGAATAAGGTATCTATCTGGAATTATAAGTTGGATTAAGTCCTTTTTATTTTAATTACTTGCAATTTTATTTATTTGTTTAGTAGTTAGATAATCAACCTTTCTAGAACCATTTTACTTTATTGTTTTTCAAAAAGAGAACAGTAGGTTAGAAGAACTTAAAAACCTTAAGTTTCAATCAAGCTTCCTATAAATACGATCCTGGTTTCACCTGGTAAAAATACACCACACACTCTTATACTTGAAGGATTGATTTTAATTGCACATTTGTGAGGTGATCATGAACAATTATATTGACCAAGATGAATGATTTTGTGGATCAATATTAGAAATTTATAAAACAAGATGAAAGATTTTAAGAAAGAAGGCCAAAAAAGTTATGAACTATAGTAAACAAAGAAAAAGATGAACAATTTCATAGATAAGGTCATCAATTATATTTACCACAGTGAATAATGTTATGGATAAAGATAAAAAAAATGTTATGGTCCAACCTATGCAATTTAGAGGAATGTGAACATTTTCTTATTTCAATGTAAACAATCATAAGGAAGAAAGGTGAATATTTTGAGAATCAAGCTAAACAATTCTATGGACTAGAGTACAATGAACACATTTAAGAAAGATTAGTAACAATACTACGAATTAAGGGAACAATTTTATTAACTAATGTAAACAATTTTATGAATCAATTACAGAATGGTGTAAACAATTTTAAGGACGAGTAAGAACAATTTTATGAAAGAAAAAAGGTGATTAATATTGTTAAAGAATGTGAAATTTTTATGGACCAAGGTGTGCATAATTTTTATGAAAAGTGTGGACTATTTTTGGATAGAGGAAAATAATTTTACAAACTAATGTAAACAAATTTATGGAAGAAAGAGAATAAGTTTATCGAACAATGAAAACAATTTTATGGAAATAAGGAGAACAATTTTAAAGAAGATCAAGAATTTCATGGACTAAGGTATGGAAAATTGTGTCCTTTCCTCAATATATTTATTCATATTGATCCAAATTTTATTCACCTTCTTCCTTAATATTAGCAACGTCTTTTTTAAATTTTTTTTGCCTTGATTAATAAAACTATTCACTTAATGTTTTTTAAAAAAATTGGTCGATAAAATTGCTAACTTTGGAGACATTTTTTCACTTAATTGGTACACCTTAATAATTTAATATTAAATTTCTTGACTTTTTTTCATACTTTTTCATAAAAATTATTCACCTTATCATACAGATTTGTTAACCATCTCCTTTAAAAGTTATAGTTTTCACCTTCTTACTTTAAAATTGTTTGTATTTATCTTGAAATTGTTCACCATTACCTACTAAATTGTCCACTAAATTTGTTCTCCTTCCCAAAAAGAATTCTGCTTTGTCCATAAAATTATGTTTATTTTATTCATTAAAATTATTATTTTTTTTACATTAACTTGGAAAAAGTTAGGGTTATTTTTCATATACTTTTTTACAAAAATGTAAAAAGTGATGATATTAAAAAATACTCTATTGATCAATACAAAAATACATATTTATATTTTGAAACTTGAATAATATGCCATTTAATTTCTACAAAATTATAAGAGGAGAAATGTGTCCCATGAAAACATTGTCCCCTTTGAAAGTGTTCATACACGCTCCAAGCACTGAACCCCCATGTCTTTGGTGGTGCATAAAAACTCCCTCAAGAGCACTTTACTTACCTCCCATCTTGAATTATTGTTTGCTTTGAAAATGTTCATACATGCTCCAAGGTACTGTGCCCCTCATGTATTTGGTGGTGCATACAAACTCCCTCATGAGTAGTTTACCTACCTCCTCCAACCTTGAGTCGTTAGCCTATGGCAAAAGTAGCAGTTAAAGTGTCTATAAAAAATAATATTTCTTTTTACTTGAAAAAAATTAATTTGTATTTTACAAACGGCTTAAAAAAACCAACCCTGAATAAAATCAATTAATTTATGATATTATTAAAAAAAAAAACTCAAAATTATAAGCCACACTAAATATATATGAACCAAAATTCACTATTCGTAAATTAAAAAGTAATAAAATTATAGTAATTAAAAACTTACTAAAAAATAATATAAAAATGTATTATGTATGTATATACAATAAAGACTATAAAATAAAAATAAAATAAAATGACAATGTAGTACATCTTCGGCCATCATTTAAAGCAAGGACGAAGCCAAGATTTTTGGTTAGGTGTGGCCAATTTTTTTTCTTAAGTTGAACTGAGGCTTAAAAAAATGATAATTAATATTATAAATTATATCTATTGAATAAAAATAAATCACTATAGGTACACATATGTACTTTTAAATGTTGGATTATATATAAAAATTGATTAAAAAATAGTTAAAATTTAAGAAGGTTAGTTCATAATTTAATTTTTTTTTAATTCAAAAATTTATAGGTACTAGAGATGGTGTTTTTCTAACCAAAATAAATTATTTTTTAAAATTTTAGGAGAGACCAAACTATAGTATAAATTTTTTATAATTAAAAATTTTTATATATAAACAGTATTTTTCAAAACTTAGAGGGGTCCATCGCCCCCTTTGTTCTTAAGAGTGCTCCGTCCTTGATCTGAAGAACTCCGTACCTAAAAAAAATTAAAATATTAATTAGATTTGACTAGAAGACAAAATATTATTCGGTAAACTACTTCATTAGTCATTTTATTTATTTCTTTTTGTAATAAACTAAGTTCAAAGAAAAATACATTAAAAATAACATAATCTCGCAGAAACATACACTAAAGGTAAAAATCACAAACAAGCAAAAAATAATGTCTAGTGCACGTAAGTTTGTAGTTTATAACATTCTAAAATTTAACAAAGATACAGTTATTGCTGTATCATATACACAAATGCAGTCAAATGGGAACCGAAATTTATTTATATATATTTTCTCAAGCCACCAATTAGATCATCAAATAAGTCAATGACTCTAACTAAACTAAAGGTTTAGACAACAAATAATAGTTCACTGTGTCTTTACACATTCTCAAAACCATCGTGCAAGTTATTCCCTCAACTAATAAGTTGTTTAAACTATGTTCAAAGCATTTGAATACAAAAAAAATCAATCCCTTTTTTCCACAATTTGATTGGTAGCTGAACGTCATACTAGATCCAAATGTGAAAAATACTTAAATTAGGAGCAAGTGAAAGTACTCTCAATCTAAAGTTTAAAAAGTATCTACTCCAATCGTAGTATTACCAAATCTTTTATCTACTCTATATTTCTAAAAGCTACCAAAACAGAATAATCACATAATTAAAACCAATAATTCATTTCGACTAAAAATTAGATATATATATATATGATAAAAAATAAAAATTTCGTTTTTTTCCACAATCTTATAGCAACCAAGCCCACTGCTTTCATTTTTATTGTCAAGTAGTAGACAGATTACTCTCACCTTACACTAACCAACATCTTTGAACACACAAAAGAAGCTAAAGGCCGATTTGGATTATTTTGCACCAAGGTATCCACTTTGGATGATCTTTCTTGTTTAATTTCATGTATTTGATAAAATATGTTTAAAGGACATGTAATTGAAATACCCGGAGATGGTGAGCCGGACCCGACCGACTAGAGACAATGGGCCGAGCCCAATTTGGATTACTTTACACTCAAGTGTCTGATTTGGCTGATCATTAATTTTTTTTTTTTTCATGTATTTGAAGGGTTCGTTGAAAGGTCGTGTATTTGAAACATCCAAAAATGGTGGCAAGGGCCCGATTGCCTAGAGATGGTAGACCAAACCCAATTTTGATTACTTTGCACTCGAATGTTCAATTTGGAAGATTATTTTTTTATTGAATAAATTTTTTCGAGATCATTGCACTCGGATGTCTAATTTGGATGATCATTTTTTTCATTACATGTATTTGAAGGTCCATTGAAAGGTCATGTATTTAAATAAACAGAGACGGTAGGGTCAGATGTGATTTGGAATACTTTGCACTCGAATGTTCGATTTGGATAATCTTTTTTCATTTAATGTATTATTTTGAGATCTTTGCACTCAGGTATTCGATTTGAACGATCTTTTTTTTTTTTTTTTTTTGTTTCATTTCTTGTAGTTGAAATGTCCATTGAAAGGTCATGTATTTGAAACATCTAGAGTAGTGGGTCAGAACTGACCAATTGAAAACTGTAGGTTGAGCCTGATTTGGATTACTTCACACTCGGGTGAGTGATTTGAAAGATCTTCTCTTTTTCTTTTTTAATTCATTTCATGCATTTGAAAGGACTTTTGAAAGGTCACGTATTTAAAATATCCAGGCCTAGTGGGTCCAATCAGACTGCTCGTAAATGATGATCTGTGCTTGATTTCGATTACTTTACACTCAGATGTTTGATTAGGATGATCATTTTTTTATTTAATGTATTTTTTTCAAGATTTTTGCACTTGGGTGTCTGATTTGGATGATCATTTTCTCTATTTCCTATATTTGAAAGGTCCATATAAAGGTCATGTATTTTAAACATCCAAAGATGGTTGATTGGACTTGACAGAGATAGTGGGCTGAGACCAATTTAGATTATCTTGCACTCGAGTATCCAATTTGGATAATCTTTTTTTTTTTTTTTCATTTTATGCATTTGAAAAGTCCATTGAAAGTTTATGAGATGGTGGGTTAGACTCAACCACCCGGAGACAATGGGCCAAACCTAATTTGGATTAATTTCTACTTGGGAGTTTGATTTGGATAATTTTTTTTTTTTTTTCATTTCATGTATTTGAAAGGTCCATTGAAAGATCATGTATTTGAAACATCCAAAGACGATGCCTCGGAACCTACCACCCAAAAATTGTGAGCTAAGCCCAATTTGGATTGTTTTGTACTCGAGTGTTCGATTTGGATAATCTTTTTTTAATTTAATGTATTTTTCAGAGATCTTTGCACTCAGTTGTTTGATTTGGATGATTTTTTTTTAATTTCATGTATTTGAAAGTCCATTGAAATGACATGTATTTGAAACATCAGGAGATAGTCAAACCCAACCACCCAGAGACCATGGGCCAAGGCCGATTTGGATTATTATGCACTTGAATGTTCAATTGGGATGATTTTTTTCTTCATTTAATGTATTTTTTGAGATATTTGCACTTGTGTATCCAATTTGGATTATCTTTTTTTTTTTTTTTCATCTCATGTATTTGAAAGGTCCAATAAAATGTCATGTATTTAAAACATTTAGAGATGGTAGGTCAGACCAAATTTGGATTACTTTGCACTTGGATGTTCGATTTTGTTCGCCCAAGGTTTATAAACTTAGTTTTATAATTGATTTTGATGATAACAAATATTGAATTAAATTTTCATAATTAATATTCAAACAGTCATTATGTGAAATGTTACAATTCATTTTAATTTAATAGTGAAAATTCGTAATTTGCTGCTAAAAAGATCCCAATCAAACAATCATACACACAAGAATGAAGAAGGCAGGATAGAAGGAATGAGGAAACCCACTCAGGGAAACCTCAAACAAAACTTTCACTAAAATCAAAACGTTGGTTACAAACTCAAACCTTCGATAGATCGACTCCTCGACTCTTCGACTCTATATTCTGTTGACATTTGCTCAAATCCTCGATTCACCAACTCCTTTAGGAAAAGCCCTTCAACTCCTCAAAGGCACGATATTGACTCCTTAGTAGCTTTGCTAAATCCACAGTGTGCTGAATCCTCAGCATTCACAAACCTCGAACCCGAACTCCTTCGGATTGAACACAAACATGTTGGCTAAGTAATGGAGAGAATAATTGAACTTTCAGGCTTCCAATATCATGTGTATTCTTTCAGCATGTGTGTGTCTCTAACCCTAAAGACGCCCAGAAGATATATATAGACACACTGAGGCGGCTAGGTCTCATACCAATCAAAACAGGTTGGAAAAACACACATCGCGGGAAGGGCACACCCACGGCCTTCCCACAGCCATCCCGCTAGTCAGAGTGGGCTTCCCGCACAGCTTAATCTCCAATTTTAGCTCTCGGGATTTTCCAGTGCCAAAATGCAACCTTTCTGCAAACATTTTGCGTAATTCGGGTCTTGATACTTGTTTGACTTCTTCAAGACTTCCAGTCATTTTGGAAACTGTTTTACTGAGGCCTTTTAGACTTTTATTTGACTTAAAACTCTAGTGCCTTAGCCTACACTAAGTCTAAACATACAAATAAGTCTATTTAATCATGGATTGTCAATTTACAACATTTGGACTTAACAAATAGATTCAAGATAATATAGTTGAAAGAAATTAATATTATTTTTCAGATATTTTTGCATAATTTGAATGAAAAAATAAACGAATTTTAAAGTTGGGAATGAGATATTCAAAAATGAGTAGGAAGATTAGTTATTATAGAAGAGATTTTACTTCTAAATTCTAGAGCCAGTCTTCGTTTTTAAGACTTAACCCACACTATACAGCTTTAAAAATTCTAATTTTTGGTGTGTAAAGAAGACTTACAAAGTTACAAATTTTGTAGTTTAAGTTTCTTCAAACTCCAAAAGCATCATGGTGAAATAGTAGCCTTAATTGTAAACACAGATTTACATTGTTAGAAAAAGCTATCTGGAGCTAGTCTCAGTTTGGAGGCTATATTTGAAGATCTAACTGTTGGATGAAACTCAAATTTGATCAGATGATAGTTGACTTACACATCTACAAAGTCATTACTCTAAGATAATGTCAGATATGAACGTTATGAAGGTGAAAAACAGTCACAAATGTATCTCAAAAAATCTAAAACTAAAAGGCAACATTGGAAGCAAGGAAATTCAATTTCTTTCAAAGACAAAAGTGTCTTTTCACTTAGTAACGGCCATTTGAGGGTTTTTGTCTATAAATAGAGCCTTAAACTTAGATTCAAGTAGAAGAAAAAAGCAAGAAAGAAGTGCTACAAAGAGAAACAAGAAAGTTCGTCATTTTGCAAAGATAGAGTAACATCTTCCTACACTTGTGCTTTATCTTTCATACCCAACTTGTGAGAGTTTTTTTTTCATTTGATTAAATTTTAAACTCATCATTGATATTGTAAGAAAGGGGAATTTGTAACCCCTTTAATTTGTGGGAGTTAGGTGAGCTCTCGTTGGTTTTCGTTCAAGTGTTAGAACCAAAATAAGAGACCTTCTTTGAGAGAGACTTTCGAAGTGATTTGGGGATAAAATCACTTGGAAAAGGTTTCTAGCACCTTGGGAAGCTAGTGTGTACAAGCTGTTCAAAGAATAGTAGGAAAATTTCAAGTAAGGCCTTAGAGAGTGGACATAGGCAAGATTAAAGCCGAACAACTATAAATCGATTGTGCTTGCTTTTCTTCCCTTCTCTTCATATTTATTGCAAACACTAACATTCACTCTTCATTCACAAATATTGAATATATTTTAAGTGCATTCCATATTTGATTATCGTTTTTATCTTGACATATTTATTTTAGAGTTGAAATTTTTGTTTGCAAATTTTTTTAAACAATCCTATTCGCCCCCTCTAGTGTTGCTATTTGGGACAATAGATTTGGATTTTCTTCTTTTTTCATTTAATGTATTTTGTTAAGATCTTTACACTCAGGTGTCCAATTTGGATGATATTTTTTTTTTAATTTCATGTATTTAAAAGGTTCATTGAAAGGTCATGTATTTATATTTTTTTAATTTCATGTAGTTGAAAGGTCCATTGAAAGGTCACGTATTTATAATATTTGATCGTGGTGGGTCAGACTTGTCCGCTTAGAGACGGTAGACCAAGCCCGATTTGGATTACTTTGCACTCTAACATCCAATTTGGATTATCCTTTTTTTTTTTTCACTTCATACATTTGAAAGGTCCATTAAAAGAACATGTATTTGAAACATTTAGAGACAGTGGTTCGAACCTAACCACCCAGATACAGTGGGCTAGGCCCGATTTAAATTATTTTGTACTCATCTGCCCAATATGGATTATCGTTCTTTTTTCCCCCATTTCATGTATTTGAAAGGTACTTTGAAAATTTATGTATTTGAAACGTTCAGAGCAAATGGGATATTGGATTTGGATTACTTTTCACTTTGATGTTCGATTTGGATAATCTTTTATTTCACTTAATGTATTTTCTCAAGATCTTTGCACTCAGGTGTCTGATTTGGATGACCTTTTTTGTCATTTCATTTATTTCAAAGGCCCATTGGAAGGTCACATATTTAAAATAACCAGAGATAGTGTGAGTCGGACTCGACCAATCGGGAATTGTAGGCCGAGTTTGATTTGGATTAGTTTACAATCAAGTGTCCAATTTAGATGTTCTTTTCTTTTTCATTACATGTATTTGAAAGTTACATTGAAAAGTCATATATTTGAATTAAGATGGTGGGCCAAGCCCGATTTATGTTGGAACCGGCTGCCCAAAGACAGTGCGCTGAGCCCATGTTGGATAATTATTTTTTTTTTTTTCATTTAAAGTATCTAAAAGGTCATTGTTTGAAACAATAAGAGATGCTGGTCAGACCTAATTAGGGTTACTTTACACTCGGATGTTTGATTTAGATGATCTTTTTTTCATTTTATGTATTTTAAAGATCCATTGAAAAGTCATGTATTTGAAACATTCGAAGATGGAGGGTCGAACCAGCCACAAGGAGACAATGTGCTAAGCCCGATTTCAATTACTTAGCACCTTGATGTTCGATTTGGAAGATCTTTTTTTATTTAATATATTTTTTTCAAAATCTTTGCACTTGGTGTCTAATTTGGATGATCTTTTTTTCATTTGATGTATTTAAAAGGTTATAAATTTAAAATATCAAGAAATGGTGGGTCGAACCTAATTGCCCAGAAACGATGGGCCAAGCCCGATTTAGATTATTACTTTGCACTCAATTTCCAATTTGGATAATCATTTTTTTTTTTTTTTTGGTTTATTTCATGTAATTGAAAGGTCCATTTAAATGTCACGTATTTGAAACATCGAGAGATGAGGGTAAGGCTTGACTATCTAGAAATGGTGGGCCGAGCCCAATTTAGATTACTTTGCACTCAAGTGTCTGATTCATATGATCTTTTTTTCATTTAATGTATTTAAATAGTCAATTGATGTCATGTATTTATAATATCCTGGGATAGTGGGTCAAACCCGTCTGCCTAGAGATGGTGGGCTGGGCTAGATTTGGATTACTTTGCACTCTAGCGTCTAATTTGGATAATTTTTTTTTTTAATTTCATATATTTGAAAGGTCTGTTAAAAGGTACTATGTTTTCTGAATCATTCGAAGATAATGGATCGAACACGACTGCCCAGAGACGATGGACTGAGCCTGATTTAGATTTTTTTGCACTCGTGTGTCTGAAATAGAAGATTTTTATTTTTTTCATTTCATGAATTTAAAAGATCCATTGAAAGTTCATTTATTTGAAACATCCAGAGACAGTGGGACAAACCTGATTTTGACTATCTTTCTTTTTTTATTTAATGTATTTAAAAACTCTATTGGAAGGTCATGTATTTAAAATATCCGGAGATGGTTAGTCTGACCCGACTGCCTGAAGACGGTGGGCGAAGCTGGATTTGAATTCCAGTCCCCTCAGATGTTCGATTTGAATGTACCTTTTCTTTTTCATTTCATGTATTTGAAAGGTCAATTGAAAGGTCATATACTAGAAACATTCAAAGATAGTGGGTCAGACCCGACCGCTCAAAAATGGTGGGCCAAGCCTGATTTGCCCTCGGATGCTCAAATTGGATGATTTTTTTTTAATCTAATGTATTTTTTTTTATGATCTTTTACATTTAGGTACCCAATTCAGATGATCTTTTTTTTTATTTCATTTCATGTATTTGACAGGTCCATTAAAATGCATGTATTTGAAACCCCAGGTGATGGTGGGCCTTACTCAATCGCCTAGAGACAGTGGGTCGAGACTGGTTTGAATTACTTCGCACTTGGATGTTCAATTTGGGTCATCGTTTTTTTTGTTCGATTTGGATTATCTTTTTTTTCCCACTTAATGTATTTGAGAGATCTTTGCTCTCAGGTTTTTGATTTAGATGACATTTGAATTCATTCATATATTTAAGAGAGGTCTAATGATGGGCCATGTATTTGAAACATCCAAAAATACGGGTCAGACTCGATTTAAATTACTTTGCACTCAAATGTTCGATTTGAATGATCCAAATTGATGATCTTTCTTTTTTTCACTTAGTGTATTTTGTTGAGATGCACTCAAGTGTCTGATTTGAATGACCTTTTTATTTATTTCATTTATATAAGAAAGGTCCAATGACAGGTCATGTACATCCAAAGATGGTGGGTCGAACCCAATTTAAATTACTTTGTACTTGGATGTACGATTTGGATGATCTAAATCGATGATCGTTTCTTTTTCACTTAATGTATTTTGTTGAGATCTTTACGCTTGGTATCTAATTTGGATGATATTTCTTTTCATTTCATGTATTTCAAAAAAGTCCATTGAAGGATCATTTCTCTGTAACATTGGGAGATGATAGGTTGGACCCATTCACCCAGAGGTAGTGGGCCGAGCCCGATTTGGATTATTTTGTACTCTAGTGTCTGATTTGCATGCTCTTTTTTTTTTTTTTTTTTCCATGTCATGTATTTTAAATGTCAATTCAAGGGTCATCTATTTATAACATCAGGAGATGGTGGGTTAGGCCCATCTGCCCGGAGACAGAAGGCCAGCTCCGATTTGGATTACTTTGCACTCCGATGTCCGATTTGGATGATCTTTTTTTATATTTTTTTTCAATTCATGTATTTGAAAGGTCTACTAAAAGGAAATGTATTTGAATCATTTAGAGATATTGGATCAAACTCAATTTTTTAGAGATAATGGGCTGAACCCAATTTAGATTGTTTTGCTCTCGTGTGTCTGATATAAATCATCTTTTTTTTTTTTCTCATTTCATGTATTTGAAAGTTCCATTAAAAGTTCTTGTATTTGAAACAACCAAAGACAGTAGGACAGACTTGATTAGGATTTCTTTACACTCTGATATTCGATTTGGATGTTCTTTATTTTTCACTTAATGTATTTTGTTAAGATCTTTGCACTTGGGTGTTTGATTTGGATAATGTTTCTTTTCATTTTATATATTTGAAAGGTCGTGTATTTGTAATATTCGAATATGGTCGGTTGAACCCATCCACCCAGAGATGGTGGGCCGAGCCCAATTTAGATTACTTTGCACTCTGGTGTCCAATTTGGATGCTCTTTTGTTTTTTTTTTTTTTTTAAATTTCATGTATTTGAAAGGTCCATTAAAAGGTAATCTATTTTAAAGGTCATGTATATGTAACATCCACAGATGGTGGGTTGACCCATCTGCCCAAAGACAGTGGGTTGAGCTCAATTTGGATTATTTTGCACTAGTGTGTCCAATATGGATGATCTTTTTTTTTTTTTTTTTTTTCCATTTCATGATGTTCATGTATTTGAAATATCCAAAGATAGTGGTACAGATCCAATTTGGATTTCCTTGCACTCTGATATTCAATTTGGATGATATTTTATTTCATTTAATGTATTGTTTTAGGATCTTTGTACTCAGTTGTCCAATTTGGATGATTTTTTTTTTTTTTCATTTCATGTATTTAGAAGGTTTGTTTGAAGGTCATGTATTTGAAATATTTATAGATGGTATATCGGACCTGACCATCTGAAGACAGTAGGTCGAGTTTGATTTTGATTCCTTTACTTTCGAGTGTCCGATTTGAACATTATTTTTTTTTTTTCATTTCATATATTTGAAAGGTCCATTGAAAGGTCATATATTTGAAACATCCAAAGAAGTTAGGTTGGACACAAATGCTAGGAGACAATGGGTCGAGCCCGATTTGGGTAATTTTTTTTTTTTTTTTTCAATTTCATATAGTTCAAAGGTCTATTGAAATATTATGTATTTGAAACATGCAAAGATGGTGTGTTAGACCTGATCGCTTAAAGACAGTGGGCTAAGCGCTAAGCCCAATTTGGATTACTTTGCACTCGGATGTTCGATTTAGTTGATTATTTTTGTCTTTTAATGTATTTTTTTAGAGATATTTGCACTCAAATATCTGATTTGAATGATCTTTTTTTTTTCTTTTCATATATTTGAAAGGTGCATTAAAAGATCATGCATTTGAAACATCTGGAGATGGTGGGTTGGACTTGACTACCCAGGGATGGTGGCTCAAGCCCGATTTAGATTACTTTGCACCCAAATGTCCAATTTGGATGGTCCTTTTTTTCTCATTTCATGAATTTTTTTGAGTTCTTCGCACTTGGATATTCGATTTGGATAAACTTTTGCTTCAGTTCATGTATTTGAAAGATCTATTTAAAGATCATATATATGAAACATCATGAGATGGTGGGTCAAACCCAATTTGGATTACTTTGCATAAAGATGTTCAATTTGGATTATCTTTTCTTCCATGTAATCTATTTTTTCATGATCTTTGCACTCGGGTGTACAATTTGATTAATCTTTTTTTTTCATTTCACGTGTTTTAACAATTGATTGAAAGCGCATTGATCTGAAACATCTGGAGATAATTAGTCAAACGCGACTGTCCTGAGATGATGGCTGAGCTCAATTTGGATTACTTTACGCTCGGGTGTTCGATTTGGATGGCCTTTTCTTTTTAGTTCATATATTTAAAAGGTTCATTGAAAGGTCAATCAACTTGAAACATCGAGAGATGGTGGGTTGAACCCGATCGCCTGAAGATGGTGGATTGAGACTGATTTGGATTACTTCGTACTCAATTTTTTATTTGGATTATCATTTTTTTCATTTAATGTATTTTTTTGAGATGTTTGCACTCAGGTGTCCGATTTGTACAATTGTTTTCTTATTTCATGTATTTGAAAGGTCTATTGAAAGGTTATGTATTTGAAACATCTAGAGATGGTAGGGTGAACCTGACGTCCTGGAGGCAATAGAGATGTATTTGAAACAAGCTCAGATTGGATTACTTTGCACTCGGATGTTCGATTTGCAAGATCATTTTTCATTAAATGTAATTTTTCTAGATCTTTTACACTCGGGTGTCGATTCGGATGAATTTTTTTTCATGTATTTGAAAGGGCCAATAAAAGGTCATATATCTAAAACATTTAGAGATGGTGGGTCAAACCAAACTTCTTGGAGAGAGTGGGCCAAGCCTAATTCAGATTACTTTGCACTCAGATGTTTGATTTGGATGATCTTTTTCCATTCAATGTGTTTTTTTTTTTAGATTTTTGCACTCGGGTGTCCGATTTGGATGACCTTTGTTTTCCGTTTCTAGTATTTGAAAGGTCTATTAAAAGGTCATGTATTTGAAACATCCGAAGATGGTGGGTTAGACTTGTCAACCCAGAGACGGTGGGTTGAGCTTGATTTGGATTACTTTGCATGCCAATGTCCAAGTTGGATGATTCTTTTTCTTTATTATTTCATGTATTTTAAAGGTCCATTGAAAGGTTATGTATTTGTAAGATCAAGAGATGGTGGGTTGGACCCATCCACCCAGAGACCGTGGACCAAGCCTGATTTGGATTACTTTGTACTCTAGTGTCCGATTTGGATGATTTTTTTTTTAATTTCATGTATTTGAAAGATCCATTAAAAGGTAATGTATTTGAATCATTCAAAGACATTTGATCTAACTTGATTGCCCAAAGACGATGGACTAAGCTTGATTTGGATTATTTTGCACTCATGTGTCTGATATGCATTTGAAACATCCAAAAATAGTGGAACAAACCTGATTTGAATTTCCATCATTCAAAGACATTTGATCAAACTTGATTGCCCAAAGACGATGGACTAAGCTTGATTTGGATTATTTTGCACTCGTGTGTCTGATATGCATTTGAAACATCCAAAAATAGTGGAATAGTCCTGATTTGAATTTCCTTGCACTCTAATTTTCGAATTGCTTGATCTTTAATTCTCACTTAATGTATTTGGTTGAGATCTTTACACTCAGGTGCCGAATTTGGATGATATTTTTTTCATTTCATGTATTTGAAAGGTCTATTAAAGGGTCGTGTATTTGTAACATCAGCAAATAGTGGATGGTAAGTTAGACCCATCCACCTGGAGACAGTGGGCCTAGCCCAATTTAGATTACTTTGCACTCCAGTGTCCGATTTGGATGATCATTTTTTTTATTCCATTTATTTGAAAGGTCCATTAAAAGGTATTGTATTTGAAAGGTCATGTATTTATAACATCCGGATATGGTGTGTTGGACCCGTCCACCCAAAGATGTTGGGTTTAGTCCAGTGTGGCTTATTTTGTGCTCGTGCATCTGATATGAATGGTCTTTTTATCTTTTCTTTTTCATTTCATGTATTTGAAAGATCCACAGAATGTTCATGTATTTGAAACAAACAAAAACAGTGGTACAGACCCGATTTGAATTTCTTTGCAATCTAATATTCGATTTGGATTATCTTTTATTTCATTTAATGTATTTTTTCAGGATCTTTGTACTCAGACATCAGATTTGGATGATTTTATATTTTTCATTTCATGTATTTAAAAGGTTTTTTGGAAGGTCATGTATTTGAAACATCTGGAGATTGTGAGTCAGACCCGACCACTTTGAGATGGTGGGTCGAGCCCGATTTTGATTCTTTTACCATCGGGTGTCTGATTTGAATGTTATTTTTTTTTTTTCATTTCATGTATTTGAAAGGTCCATTGAAAGGTCATATATTTAAAACATCCCAAGGTGGTGGGTTAGACCCTAACGCTAGGAGACAATGGGCTGAGCCCGATTTGGATAATCATCTTTTTTTTTTTTTCATTTCACGTGGTTGAAAGGTCTATTGAAAGGTCATTATTTGAACATTCAGAGATGGTGGGTTAGACCTGATTTGGAGTACCTTGCACTCAGATGTTCAATTCGGTTGATCCTTTTTTCATTTAATATTTTTTTTCAAGATCTTTGCATTTGGGAGTCCAATTTGGAAGATCTTTTTTTTTCGTTTTGTGTAATTTTTAGAGATTTTTGCACTTCGGTAACCAATTTGGATGATCTCTTTTTCATTTATGTATTTTGAAAAGTCCATTGAAATGTCATATATTTGAAACATTCAGAGATGGTGGGTTGGATTCATCGCCTGGAGATAGTGGTTGAGCCCGATTAATTACTTTGCACTTGATTTCCGACTTGGATGATCTTTTTTTTTTTTTTCATGTATATGAAAGGCCCAGTGAAATGTTATGTATTTGAAATATGTAGAGATTAGGTTGGACCTAATCACCCAAAGACAGAAGGTCCAGCTCTATTTGGATTACTTTGTACTCGGATGTTCGATTTGGATGATTTTTTTTCATTTAATGTTTTTTTTTTTTTTTTTTTTTTTTTTTTTTTGAGATCTTTGCGCTCAGGTATCCAATTTGGATGACCTTTTTTTTTTCCTTTCGTATATTTGAAAGGTCGTGTATTTAAAACATCAGGAGATGGCGAGTTGGACCCAACCGCCAAGAGACGGTGGTCGAGCCCAATTTGGATTACTTTGCCCCCGGATGTCCGATTTGGATAATCATTTTTTTCTTCTAATTCTATGTATTTTTTCGAGATTTTTGCACTTGGGTGTTTGATTTGGATAAACTTCTTTTCATTCCATGTATTTGAATAATCCATTTAATGGTCATATATTTTGAAACATCAAGAGATGGTAGGTCAGACCTGATTTGGATTACTTTGCAATAGGATTTTTAATTTGGATTATCTTTTCTTCCATTTACTATATTTTTTTTAAGATCTTTGCACTCAAGTGTACGATTTGATTGATCTTTTTTCTTGCATTTCATGTATTTTAACAATTGATTGAAAGTGTATGGATTTGAAATATCCAGAGATAATGGGTTGAACCCGATTGCCCAAAGATGATGGGCTGAGCCCGATTTAGATTACTTTACACTCGGGCGTCTAATTTGAATGTCCTTTTTTTCTTTCATCTCTTGTACTTAATAGGTCCAATGAAAGATCATCTATTCAAAACGACCAGAGATGGTGAGCCAGACTCGATTGCGCAGAGATGGTGGGCCTAGCCCGATTTGAATTACTTTGCACTTAAATGTTCGATTTAGATTATCACTTTTTTCATTTAATGTATTTTTTTGAGATATTTGCACTCGAGTGTCTGATTTGTATAATTTTTTTCCCATTTTATTTATTTAAAAGGTCCACTGAAAGGTCATGTATTTAAAACATTTGGAGACGGTAGAGCGAACTTGACCATCTGAAGATAGTAGGCCAAGCCTGAATTAAATTACTTTGCACTCAAATGTTCAATTTGGATGATCATTTTTTCATTTAATGTAATTTTTCCAGATCTTTGTACTCGGGTGTCTAATTTGGATGATTTTTTTCGTGTATTTGGTGGGTCAGACTTGACAACTTGAAAACAATAGGTTGAGCATTGGATTATTTTGCACCCAAATGTTCGATATGGATGATCTTTTTTTTTTCATTTAATGTACTTTTCTGAGATCTTTGCACTCAAGCGTCTAATTTGGATGACCTTTGTTCACCTATTTTATTATTATTGAGTTAACAATTACTCTTGTAATTTTTCACCTCTAAAATTTTTAAAAGTGAAAATCAAGATTGATTTTTGTTGGTACAGAAAATACTAAGGACACCTATCATCACCTCAAACATGTAGGTGCTAAGTAAAAAGGTGCTCAGCATTAGTCCTACTCATTCCCTAATCATAGCAATTGGGTCCACAATAGAAAGTATAAATGGTGGCCTAATCTTAACCATAAATGTTGTCTAGTAATAAATTCAAT
This sequence comes from Vitellaria paradoxa, assembly GCA_019916065.1. Classification (NCBI taxonomy): domain Eukaryota; kingdom Viridiplantae; phylum Streptophyta; class Magnoliopsida; order Ericales; family Sapotaceae; genus Vitellaria; species Vitellaria paradoxa. The sequence continues at coordinate 18,704,087 of CM034243.1, read as the reverse complement.
TTATTTATTGCTATTTTCTTAACTCGGTTAGTTCATTACAAGTGGTCAACATATGTGACATTTGAACAATTTTTGTGGTCACATCTCACTCATCACTCTAATTCCTCCCATACGCATTAAATACTGAGTGATAGGCATTTAGTGTGAAGCAAACTCCGACATACACAAATATATGAATAAGAGATATGAAATGATTGCTTTTTCTATTATTTTGGCAATTTTTTATTCACTCTATCCCTTTATAAATACAACACTTAGTACTAAAAATCAAGTATGCTCACTATTATCAACTAAACACTTTTAATTCGACTATTATTCTCTTTAAGCCCTTTCTAACTTTATCATTGGAAGATTCTTGATCATAGATCCCTATGGCCATTTTCTTTAACTTTCTTTTTCTTTTTGAGCTCTTCCCGAGCTCATTCGGTTGATGTGGTGAATACGCGAGATAGTATTCTTTTGTTGCTGCACATTTTTGGTGCCCATTGTGGGGCTCATTTCTTAGTTCCCCACATCTCTATACTCTTCAAAACTGACAAAAATGGCAATAGACGGTGATAAATCACCTCCACGAGCTCTTAATGTAGAGGATGAAACAGGCCCACTACGACCAAGAGATGGTACATTAACCATTGTTACTCTAATATAGATGGCAAGGAAACAACTTTGAACTATTGATCCTAAAGCTGCAAGAAGGGGAAAGACTTGGAAGGTGAAATCTACGCTAAAGAAGGGGAATTGGATGTGATGACCGGGTTATTACAAGAAGAACAAGGTAAAGCTACAGATCCTGGTGAGACTGGACATAAAGGTTCTGAGGCCGGATCAGAGGGAAGTTTTGATTCTCTGTATGAGGATCCACCACCAGATGTCCATGGTGATGAATGATCGAGTGCCAAATGAGAGATTGGTGCAGGTTCTAGAGCTACTACTGGTATAGAACTTATGGGAGCACATTCTACTCTGTGATCACAAGTTTAATATCTAAACCTTCTATAACAACAACAAAATGAGAGGCCACCTAGATCTCCACAGAAGGACAACACATTGAGAAAGGAATAGGCGAGTTAAGAAAAGCACCATGGTGAAAGTGATAGTTCATTAAGTGATAATGCAGTGCCAAAAAAAAAAAAAAAAAACGAAAAAGTCGAGCAAGGCCAAGGCAGTAGAAAGGCCACAATACACTGAGTGTGAGGGGTTTGATCAAACCACTAGTATGATGGCAAGGACGGTGCTCGACAGGATCTTTACCTCTTTATTCATAGACAATATATGTGAATCTGAGCCCCCAAAAAAATTTGTTACTCCTAGTTCACTGTCTATTATAGGAAATTGAATCCATTGGTGCACTATCACCACTATATGTAAACCATGACGCTCTAGAACTGGAATGATGAGTTCATGTGTCGTGTGTTTCCATCCAACCTAGAGGATACAACACTTCAATGGTTTCACAAATTGCCCCTAAGAAACATTAGCTGTTGAAAGCAGCTCGCTAAGGAGTTTGTCACCAGATTTTTAGCTAATGCCCAATAGCCAAAATCTGTTAATATCCTATCACTCTAAGGAGGAAGAACAATGAAAGACTGAGGGATTATTCCTGAAGGTACATGGAGTTGTACAACTAAGTAGATACGTACACTAAGCAGTTGGCCGTTACATTATTCAAGCTCGGGTTGCAAAAATGAGACAAGCTGTGGCTCTTACTCATAAAAAAACCAGCAACTAATATGTCTGACCTTATATGCTGAATTGAGAAGTATGCAGAGATTGAGGGAGAGATCATGGCAATGAAGCTGTTAATAAAGTTTTCAAAGACCACGACAAAAAGTCACAAGGTAAAGCTATAGATCATGGCAAAAGTCATGGCCACGACAGGAAGCTGCTCGGGGCATATCATTTTACGAAAATGAATGTTTGGGGATACAACAACTACATAATGATACACTGGTGGTCATATTAAAGATGTTTAATTCTAATGTGAAAAGAATTCTCATCGCTGCAGGAAGTTTAACTGAGATAATGTTCTTGAGCTTATTTAAAAAGCTAAGATTGACTGAAGAAGACATAGACTAGCTAACTGTCCCCTCATTGGTTTTAATTTCTACCTCAGTTTAGCCTTTAGAAAGAGTTATCATTCCTATTCAGGCTGGCCCAATGTAACATGAAGTGGAGTTCACGGTGGTTGATGCACCATCGTCTTATAATGCCATTGTAGGGAGATCTTAGATTCATATGCTGAAGGCAATCCCTTCCACCTACCATCAAGTTCTCAAGTTCCTTTATGGGAATGAAGTTATAGAGATTCAAGTGGACTAAGACATTTCAAAGAATTGCTTCACTGCCACCCCTAAGTCCAAAACCTTGCCTGAGCAAGTCCAAGTCATAAAGATGCCAAAAGACATCCTAAAGATTAATGATGTGGGAGGTGATCCTGAAAAGAAAGCTGTGAAGCAACTTAGAAAAGTCCAAGTTGGCCCAGCAAAGGATGACAAGTACCTTCTGATTGGGTCTAACTTGGGGGTAGTAGAGAAGCTTGAACTAACAGAGATGCTACTTAAGAACATAGGTACCTTTGCCTGAACTCTTTGAGAAACGTCAGGTATTCACCCTGATGTTATAAGTCATAAATTAACTATTAATCCAATGATGAAGCCTATGGTATAAAAAGCTAGGAGGTTTGTTCTGCAACATGATAAAGCAATCATTGAGGAGGTCAGTAGTCTACTTGAGACTGAGGCTACTCAGGAGGTGTCATACCCTGAGTGGCTAGCCAACAAAGTGGTTGTGAAGAAAAAATGGCAAGTGGAGAGTTTATGTTGATTACACAGATCTAAACAAAGCTTCCCCTAAAGATCCATTCCCACTTCCCAAAATTGACCAACTTATGATTTTAATAGCAGGTAGTTTGAGGATGTCTTTCTTGGATTCTCATCAAAGGTATCATCAGATTCCGATGAATAAACATGATGGGTAGAAGACTTCACTCATTACCCAAAGGAAAATTTACAGTTATAAGGTGATGCCCTTCAATTTAAAGAATGCCGATGTAACCTATCAACGTTTAGTCACAAAGATGTTCAAGGAAGACCTTTGCCAGACCACGGAGTCTGCATTGACGATATGGGGATAAAGAGTAAGGAAGCTGAACTCCATATTCATGATTTGAAACACGTGTTCTCTACATTTAATGAATATGGTCTAAAGTTGAATGTCGCCAAGTGTGCCTTTGGAGTCAATTTAAGAAAATTTTTGGGTCATTTGGTCACCAAAAAAGGGATTGAGCAAACCTCAACTAGATTAAGGTCATTCAAGGAGTGACTGCCCCAAGCACAAATAAAGAAATTCAAAATTTTACAGGAATAATAGCGGCACTTAATAGATTTATCAGTTGAACTTCACATAAGTGTCGACCATTTTTTAAGTTACTAAGGGGGCAAACAAGATAGTCTCGAAGGATGAAGCTAATCAAGCACTACAGAAACTGAAGGAATGCTTGACTACTGCCCTTATTCTATCAACTCCCTAGCTAGGAGATGTTCTACAACTCCATTTAGTAGTCTCAGACCAAGCAGTTAGTGTTATTCTGTTGAAGAAAGAAAACAAAAAGCAAAAGCTCATTTATTATGCAAGCAAGACTTTACAAGGAGCAGAGACAAGATGCTTACCCCTGGAATAGTTTACCTTAGCATTAATAGTGGCATGAAGGAAGCTAACAGATACTTTTATGCTCACACCATCCAAGTGGTTTCTAATTAACCAATTAGCCAATTATTGAAGAAGGCAGACATCATAGGAAGAATGGCAAAGTGGCCAATAGCCTTGAGGGTGTTCGATATTCGATTTGTACCCTAAATAGCAATAAGGACACAAGTCTCAGCGAAATTTGCGACTAAATTTACTCATTTGATCCTTTAAAATATCCATAAAATGTGGCAGTTGCATATCAACTCAGAGCCAAAAAGCAGCGACACTATCATGGCAGATTGAGGTGGATGGTTCTTTATCTAAGAAGGGGGTTAGAGTAGGAGTTGTTTTGACAACCCCCGAGGGGGTTGTGATCGAATATGCCATCAAGTTGGGGTTTGAAGCAACTAATAATGAAGTCGAGTGTGCGGCTCTTCTAGCTGGGCTTGATATTGCTTGATACCTCTTTACTCGGAATGTTCTCAACAAGACAAACTTCCAATTGGTGGAAAATCAATTGAAAGGGGAGTATACAGTAAAGAATGAAAGAATGGCTAAGTATTTAGCTAGTTCAAAGCAAAAGTTGAAAGGTTCAATGTTAAAGGGATTGAACTAGTTGGAAGAGGCCACAATGCTCATACAGATGCTTTAGCAACATTGGCTACTTCCTCAAAGACGAGGCTAACTGACACTATCTTCCTAGAAGTGTTAGAAAATCCAAGTGTTTCCAAGCCTGAAGAAGTGACTTACATTACCTTGGGTCCATCTTGAATGGATCCAGTTATTGCTAATTTGAAGGATAGCACTCTTCCCGAGAACAAGGTTCAAGCAAGGAAGTTTGAATAAAGTTAACAAGGTTCTAGCTATCCCCTGACCACAAGCTGTATAGAAGGTCTTTCACAAGTCCCTATTTTCTTTGTGTTCATCTTGACAAAGTTCAGAATTTTTTTATGAGATATATGAAGAGGTCTGTGGAGGCACACACTGAGGGCAGATCCTTGGCATATAGGGCAATTATACAAAGTATTGGTAGCCAAAGATGGAAAAAAAAATGCTCAAGCTTATGTTGGGAAATACAAGAAATGTCAAAAGTTCTCTTCTATTTCTCATCAACATGCTTAGGAACTTAGTCTATTAACCATTCCACGGCCATTTGCTCAGTGGGGTCTTGACATTGTGGGTCCTCTACCCATTGTCTGTCATACCCTAGATCTCATGGCCCGAAGGGTGAGTGAATAGTCACACATACCATGCACATATCAAATTTTAATTGTCCATTACCTTGATCAGAGCCATTCACCACCTTGGAGCATGCATCACAATAATAACAATAAAATAAATAGCCAAGCCTGGGTCAACGAGACATCATTGCTCCAACCACAACCTAAATAAATTAAAAAAACTAGGCCTTATGTCCTTTACAACCCAATCAAATAATCTCTAAACATAAATAAATATTACAATGTCGAATAATAAAATTAAATTTAAGTAATTAAACACAAGTGTCTACCACAGCTTATGCAACTTTGAGCCCAACCAAATGCCCACCTAAAACTCACTCTCAGAACCTATAACACAGTTTATGGGAACGTGAATACTTATCCATTTGTGCCCACGAAACATCATAAAAGCATATATAATATGTAAAGTAAAGACATGCAATATAATTATCACAAATAAATCAACATCTTCAACTTAATCATAATGAATGATCAATAACAAAAATCAACATAACCGAATAAGTGAATAACAACTCACCACAACATCATATTACAACATTTAAAATCAAGTATCAATTATCATTATAAATCTCAACAATTAATTTAATTATTATCTTTCTTAGCATCATCGTCATTATTTCTCAATCACATTTTCATTTCTATTTGAATCCACGGGGAAGGTACAATCAATGTCATCGTTCAGGGCCGTGATTAGTCACAATATACATCATCATTAAGGGTTATAATTAGCCATCATATACGTTGTCGTTAAAGGCCACGATTAGCCACAATACATGTCATGTTGTGGGCTACTAACCTATTGGCATGAATACCAATCACTACGTAGGTTTCAGGTCTTTCAACCCTAGGGTAATTTCTGTACCCTTCCCATTTTCTAGTACCTTCCATCCCCTTCACGCAACAACAGTTACATTTCATCATCTCATTCCATTATTATCATCAATCATCTTATCCATAACATATCATCATAATTCGCAATTTATACATATCGCCTTATCATTTCCCTCTACTTTCATTATCAATTTTAATATCTCATCATATTCTAAATCAAATTATCATATCATTTTCATCATAAACAAGTTATTCTTATCATAATCAAACAATCAATGTCGTTTAATATAACCAACCAATCATATTCTAGTAATCATGATCAATCAATAATAACACAATTGTTCATAAAACAATGAATACTAAGTCATATACCTCTTCATTAATTCAATATCTTTCATCTTATCTCTTAAACATCTCCTATTCAAATATTTCTACCACTAATATCTCATTTAATCATTTTATTGTAAACACCCAATTATAACCAATCAACACTTATTTCCTTTCATTCATAATATCTAATCACCATATTATACATTATTTTTCACATTTTCATTTATCTTTTTTTTATTCCCATTAACCTTATCATATTTTTTTTTTCAATCATCTCATTTAATCAAAAAGCATCTTATGTTATCATAACATCCAATTCAATAATCTCAACTCATTTCATTATCACATTAACATATTCTAAATTTACTCTAACATTTTATTATCACAATAACATAATCTTAATTCCTTAAACATCACATATTACTCATTAGAAATGTTGGAACATCTTATATTGAACATATATCAAGTGTAAGTTGGGAACAAATGAGTTTAACATCAGAAAAAGCATAATTTGTGATTCTGGAGTTCCTAGGGCACCCCTATAGGGGACCCGAGCACGCACATAGAGGGTCAAGGTGCCACTCCGCGCGCCAGGGCACCTCTCTATGCCCATATGTGTTTCTTTGTTTTTGGTTTGAGCTCTAGTTTATGTCTTTAGTTTTAAATCTTGCCAAACCTAATTTTAAGTTCAATACTTCATTACCATATGTTTTCTAGGACCTATAAGACTCCAATAAATTGATCAAAACAAATTTTAGTTACAATTTCTTCTAAAATCAATATCTCCATTCTAACATATACGTACATATAAACACATGCATCACTCAAATCAATTCATTCATTCATGCTTACAAAATCCTAAAAATGTTTTGGAACAACATTACTAGGTTCTCTACATCTCACATATGCTATTTAAAAACTTGGAATCCCTACCTCAAGCTTTGAATAAAATGGAACACAAAGGCAGTGAATTCCCGGTTTCAAGCTTCCAACTTCGAGTAGATTGTTTATGCAAACCTTTGATCCTAACAACAAACCGATCACATAAATGTGTTTAATAGGCACTCAATTTCATTTCTACAAAATTAATTCGAGTTTGGTTAAGGATAGAACGACTTACCAAACCCCAAGTCCTTCAACTTCCTCCCAGTTTTAAGCTCTCTCTCCCAATCCTCAAACTTTCCCTCTTTCTTCTCTTACACATGCATATACAAATGTTTGGTTTAGGCTCCAAGGCTTCTATAGATCCCTATACTCCTCCCCCTCCCTCTTATTCTTACTATGATCTGAAATGGAAAAGACTCTCGACTGAAAATAACCGAGCAATTTATCCGTTAAAAGTCACATAGGCAGGGCGCCTGCACGTAGGATTGGGGCACCCCTTTGCACCCCCTAGGTGCCCCTCTACACCACTTCATGCCAGAATTTGTCTAAGTCTAAAAATTTACTCATTTCTTCTAAAATTTCAACCGCTAACATCCCTAATGACTATACCAAACCAAACCAAACCAAACCAAGCATTTTCCCACTAAGTGGGGTCGGCTATATGAATTTGTCGATGCCAATTAGATCTGTTTAGGGTCATGTCCTCTGATAGATCTAGATAGGCGAGGTCATGTTTAATAGTTTTTTTCCAACTTCTCTTGGGTCTTCCTCTACCTCTCCTACTCTTACTCCTAGCAATCTCCATACTTTCACACATTCTAAACCCTAATGACTATAGTTGATTAAAATAACATATTATCACATCTACAACTTGTTAAAAATCATCTAATAATATTGATGCCGAAATTCAGGATATTATATTGTCACTAGGAATAAGAAATGGTTGATGGTTAGCACGGATTATTTTACCAAACGGGTGGAGGCAGCACCCCTTGCTCACATCGAGGATGCTGGCACCATTCGTTTCACTTGGAAGAACATCATTACGAGTTATGGTATTCCTAAACACTTATTTCTAATAATGGAACACAATTTGACAATTCTCCATTTAAGGAATATTATTTGAGGCATGGGATCAAAAACATCTATTCATCGCCCGCCCACCCTCAAAGTAATGGGCAGGCTGAGGCATCCAACAAGATTATCCTTAATGACATAAAGAAAAAATCGAAAGTAGGTAAAGGAAGATGGCTTGAGGAGTTCCCTACAGTCCTTTAAACGTTTAAGACAATCCCAAGGAGATCAACTGGTAAGACTCCATTCTCTCTTGCTTATAAGATAGAGGTAGTTATTCTACTAGAGGATAGCATGCTAACAATTCGTATGCTCGCCTGTGATCAGGGGGAGAACGATCAAGCCATGGGCATAAGCTTGGATCTCGTTGATGAAAATAGGGAGTCAGCTTCAATCAGACTGGCAACTTATTAGAGGAGATGTAGAAGAGTTCAATAAAAAGGTCAAGCCTCAGGAATCTAAGGTTAGTGACTATGTTCTCATGAAACTAATGGGAGCAAGGAAGAATCCAACAAAGGGCAAACTCGGTGCCAACTGGGAAGGACCATTTCAAGTCACTAAGGTGCTTAGGAATGGTGCTTACCATTTGGTAGATCTAGAAGGGAGACCAATAAAAAGGTTATAGAATACAATTCATTTGAAATTGTCCTAAGTGTAAAGATTTGTTAAAGTTTACTTATTGAAGTACTCAAACAATTACAAGTAAGGAATTTCAGGCTGTAGAAAAAATTGCTTTACACATAAATAAAGGATTATCACTCATAAATCAAGGATTTGTGTCCAACTAGTTCACACCAATTGTTGACACCCTACAAGGATTTATGTCCAACTAGTTCACACTAGTTGATACCCTACAAGGATTTATGTTCAACACATTAGTTGTTAATACCTACAAGGATTTACGTCCAACTAGTTTACACACGTTATTGACACCTTATAAGAATTTACGCCTAACTAGTTCGTCCTAGTTGTTGGCCCCCTTACAAGGATTTATGTCCAATTAACTTGTCTCAGTTGTTAACTTCTAAAACCATGTTCTAAACATTAACCATGTCTCTCTCTTAAAAGTCATGTTTTTTCAAGCTATTTGGATTCATTTGAGAAGAATTATTAATCTATCCACCACATTGTATGAGGTTGATCGTGCAAAAAAAACAATTATACTGCAAGTCTAAAAGGACTGACAATGTCCCAACCAGATTGCTTGAGGTTGGTAACACGCAGGACTCCATCCTACTTTGATCTAAAGTGTGTTAAATCATTCCAAATTGCTTTACGTTTGTATACTTAATCAATTTGTCATTCCCATTTCATTCAGATCACACACACTTATGATTTTACAACATTTGTTATTATTAAGAGGCTATTCCAAAAGTTATTCACAAGTCACAACACAACAATCTCAACAAAAAAAAGGTTTTCAAATTCATTTCTATCAGAAAGAGATTTTAGAACAAGTTCAACAATTGAATTACATCTTCAAAATTTAAAAAAAAAAAAAAAAAAAGCAAAAGAGGTAAGACAAGCAAAGTTTCAAGTCTTGTTCATGTCATCATTAGGGGCATCCTTGGATAGTGCTTCTGCAATAGCCTTCGCCACCTAAGTGATGATCTCTATTAGACTCTGAGTAAAATTCTATTTGACAGGCTCTTTTGGATCAAAAGTAGAGGGTACTTTGGTGTTTATTTCCTTAGCAGCATTGTCAACCTCTACTTTACCTTCTTCAATGTCCTCATCTTCTAATTCATCGACAGTTGGAGTCTGGGGAGGCAACCCTGTCAAAGTTGAAAATGGGGCATAGCCTTATAAGGGTTTGGCCATAGCACTTCCATGCAGGCGTCTGAGGTTGGCTCCATGAACATCTTCTTCATGGCTGCCACTAGACTATCTAGGAAGTACTCCTTCCAAGCATGTATCATCTGCTGGAGGAAGTAAGCGTGTTGGATTTCAAGCTCTTGGGCAGCTTTTTCATCAGAGGCCATGAGAGCTAGATCTTTCTAACAAAGGGCTTCAGCTTTACCCTTAAGCTCAACCTTCAGCCTGACTTTCTCTCCTCTAAGGTTGGATTGGTCCAACCTATACTTTGTAAGCTCTTTGCTAAGCCTTTCTTGCTCAACCTTTGATTGCGATAGCTCGGCATTTTTAACAGCTAAGGCTCCCCCCTTTTCTAGTAGCTCCTCATCTTTAGCAACAAGGAGCTTCTCCATCACTTTAATTTTTCTTTTGTTGGCCTAAGATTTTTGCTCAGCGAGGGCTTCTTTAGACTTGGCAGCTTCAACTTGCTACCTCATCTCTATTTCATTGTCCTTGAGGTTTGACAGTTGATTCTTGAATCCTCTTAGTTCGGCCTTGTCATCATCAATTTTCCTTTGCATGCTCTGGAGATAAGATATAGACTCCTAAGTATACAAGGTATTCTGTAACAAATCAAGAGTTGAGTTAAGAGGAAGAATTATAAGGTGGAAGGAAAAACAAATATTGTAAGGTTATAAGAAACTCACCATTACAACAATTTTTAGATAGGCATTGGCAAATTCTTTTGGAGCGCTCTTTTAGATTTTTTGATACTCAAACGAAGAGGCAACCCCTTTGGCATATGCCATTGTGTAGCTGGGGTGAGAAAAGACAGCGACATAGACTGTGAATGGACGTCCACTAGGGAATCCCAAGCTTGGAATGAGGATTTAAGGGATGAAGGCTGGAGCGTCCTAAACACCAGTCCTCAGAGGACTCATTTTAAGGGGAACAGGTTCACCCTTTCTATTCGTTTGAGATGATGAACTTTGGCCTACTAGAGGGGGACCCTAAGAAGCAACAGGAGGTGCTCAGGAAGGAGGAAGAGGTCCTTCCGATGGTAGAGGAGCCTTAAAGATGACCAACTCAAGTGGTGGATCAACTTTCTACTTCTTCTTGGCATTTGGGTCATCTTCTTCTAGTCAGGGGTGCTTTGTTGGCTCATCGGAGGGGTCAATGAAATGACCCCAGAGTCTTTCTTATTCTTCTCTACACGCTCTTGTTTGACTTTCCCCCCCAACTTGGCCTTTTTGGCCACCTCGGCCTTCTTCTCCTCAGCCTTTTTCCTGCCCTCCTCGATCTTTTTCTCCTATGCCTTTTTCTTGGCCAACTCTACCTTCTTCTTCTTGGCATTTAGTTTAGCCTCTCTCTTGAGATCCTTTTTTTAAGCCATCTATTGCTCGACAATTTCAACAGGAGGTAGAGTGATGGCTTCTTCTTCTTCTTCTTCCTCTTCCTCTTCCTCTTCCTCGAGTAGTGTAGGAGTACGTGGCTCCACGCTAGTAGATGTAGACTCAGTGAGTTGGACAGGCCAGACCAAAACTGCTAATAGGATAACGAGTGGTGGTAGTGGAACCAATCAAGATGCTTCAATGTATAGAATGCTTATTTCTCCGTGCCATAAATGTAACAGAAGGTCAACCAGCTGAGGGAAGGCATGTCAAAAGCACAATAATTATAAGGGATTTGAAAAGATTTCTTACAGATATGAGAGATACACTCTGATTTCCTTTACTCTGCTCAGGTAACAAATTATCCTGACCAAAGTGGAGGCATAATTTGGTACAAAAAAATACTAAAGGCCACGTGGCGTCACCCCAAGCATGTAGGTGCTAAGCAAGAAGATGCTCAGCATTGGTCCTTCTTCGTCCCCAAACACAGTAATTAGGTCTCACAATAGGAAGTATAAATGGTGGTTTAATCTTAATCATAAATTCTGTCTAGTAATAAATTCAATTCATATATTACTATTTTGTTAACTCTATTAGTTCGTTACCTTATAAGTGGCGCATAGATGTGACATTTGGACATTCTTTGTGGTCATATCTCACCTACCACTCTGATTTCTCCGACGCGCTTTAAATGCTGATTGATAAGCTTTTAATGTAAAGTAAACCACCACATACACAAGTATACGAGTAAGAGATATGAAATGATTGCTTTGCCTATTATTTTGGTAATCATTTATTCACTCTATCCCACTATAAATACAACACTTAGCATCAAAATTTAAGTATACTTACTATTATCAACTGAACACTCTTATTTTGCTTATTATTCTCTTGAACCATTTCTGACTTTATCATCAACGAATTCTTAGTCGGGGACCCTCCAGCTAATTCTTTTGACTTTCTTTTTCTTTTCGAGCTCTTCCCAAATTCATTCAGTTAACGTGGTGAATGTGTGATGGAATTTTTTATTACTGCACAATTTTAACAATTGTTGAAGTTGTTAGTTTTATTAGTTGTGGTTGAGATCTAACATTAGCTAGGCACATTTATGATAAGAAATTTTCTACGTTGTTCTACTTTTTTCGTGTGAGTGAAATAAGAACCGTTTGAGATTAACAAGCTTAGTTTATTTCATTTTATTTATTTATTTATTTTTTTTTTTAGGATCTCTCTCTCTCTCTCTCTCTCTCTCTCTCTCTCTCTCTCTCTCTCTCTGTGTGGATATATTTCGCATGTAAAAAAAGATAGCTATTAAAAAATAAAAAAACAAAAACTCTTGTAACAATTTTTTTTGTTTACAATGTTATTTAATTATTAACAATTTTACTCTTCGTAAAATATTAAAATAAGGCTTTTATGGCCCAAAATTATTTTTATTTTTTCTTAAGTTTTTTTTTTTTTTTTTTTTTTTTTGTCTTCTATTATTTTTTCAACAAAATTTAAATTTTTTTTGGAAGTTATAGTTTTTAGGTGTGTTGATTACATTCATTAAAAAAAAATCAAAAATTTACATCTATTTAGGTAAAAGCTAAAAAACATAAAAAAATAATATTTTCCTTATTTTTTTACCAAAACAATTAACTTTTACCCAAACATACATGATTTTTTTTTAATGAATACGATTAATATGCCTAAAAATTTCAATTTCTAAAAAGAAAATCAAATTTTAATGATAAAAAACCATATAAGATGAAAAAAATTACAAAACACTAAAAACTAAAAATTTTTCCGTATTTAAATCAAATCGAAGTCATATTTTCACATTTGGTTCGCATTGCTATTTTTTATTTTTTATTTTTATTTTCTATTTTATGTGTTTTATATTTTAAAAATTCTAAAATACAGAAAACAACAAAATGTATTTTGTTTAACATTTTTTATTTTACGTATTTTAAGATTTTCCTTATTTTGAGTCAAAAAACTCAAAACAATTTCCAATCGTTTTGCATTTCATGTGTAAACACATTTTCTGTTTTCTAAAACAAGTTGTGAAAACGCAAGTGACCAAATACATTTTCAACTGTTTTCTTTATTTTCAAAAACGTAAAATGAAAAACAAGCCCAATATAGATATATCAAATGATATATTTTTCAGTATCCAAACCAAATCTAAGTCATATTTTATATAATGATCCGGTTAACTACTGTTCTAGAGACATTCATTAAAAGTCAATAAATACATGTCACATGATATATTGCACTTTAATGGAGCTTACATAAAAAGTGTAAAACGTTTTATCTTTTCATAATTAAATTAGAAAAATAAGAATAAATTAAATAAACATTTATCAAAATTTAATAATTTTACTATAAAAACTTAAAAAAATTACATAGACCAATCATTTTATTTTCTTTTTAGTTTTTGATTTCCTCTTATATAATAAGCCCTTCTCAAGCAACTTTTGTCAAAAGCAAATTTATTTCAGACCAAATTCTTCTTATGCAAGAACTAGTGAGGAACTATCACAAGCAAAATATGTCCCCAAGGAGTGCCTTGAAGATTGACCTAATGAAGGCCTTTGATTCAGTCTCATGGGACCTTATTATTGATGCATTACAGGTACTTAACTTTCCTGATAAATTTGTTGCATGGATTAAAACTTGCATCACTTCCCCTCAATTTTCAATTTCTATTAATGATGCTTTAGAAGGCTTCTTTCAAGGTGCTAAGGGGCTCAAACAAGGTGATCCACTCTCCCCGTACTTGTTTCTTATTGCCATTGAGTTCTTCTCAAGACTCTTCAGCAAAATGGTGGAGGGAAGTAACTTTACTTATCATCCGAAATACACACAAACCCTTCTATTAATCATATATGTTTTGCAGATGATTTGTTTATTCTTTGCTCCCCTAATGAGGCTTCCTTTCAGATAATTCATAAAGCTCTCCAGGAATTTCACAAGTATTCTGGTTTACAACCAACTGGAAACAAGAGCAAAGTCTACATGTCAAGATTGAGCCATCAAGACAAGCTTCACTTATGCTCTATGTTCGGGTTTCAAGTAGGGGAACTTCCTATCAAATACTTGGGCGTGCCATTGATCTCAAGCAAGCTCAAACATGAAGATTGCAAGGAGCTAATTGAGAAAGTCACTAAAAGAGTTAAGAGCTAGACGGCCAAATATCTCTCTTATGCAGGTAGAGTGGTTCTCATCAAGTCTATCCTATTTAGCATACAGTCTATTGGAGCATTCACTTTATCTTGCCAAAAAGGGTTAGCAATGCAATAGAGCAAGTGTTGCGGAGGTTCTTATGGTCAAGTGCGGATCTTAAACAACGGGGAAGCAAGGTAGCATGGGATGAGGTTTGCAAACCAAAGAATGAAGGAGGCCTAGGAATTTGAAGACTTGAAGAGTGGAACAAGACATCCATAATGAGGCACATATGGGCTATATGCTCCAAGAAGCCTTCCCTTTGGATTAAATGGTGTTACTCCAACCTCCTCAAAGGGAAGTGCTTTTGGGAGACTAAGCCATCATCAGATTGCTCTTGGACATGGAAAAAATTACTCAAGCTTAGAGAGGAAACACAGAGAATATCCAAGTATACGATTGGCAATAGGAATTCTATATCCCTTTGGTTTTCAAATTGGCATCCTCGGACCTCTAATTCCCAAATATGGCACTAGAATTGCTTATGATGCCGAGTTGCCTCGTGATGCTAAAGCTTCGAAAATTGTGGGAGGACAATGGAAATGGCTCTACCCGTGTACATGGGAGCTAAGAGAAATTATACTTGAACAACCGCCCAACTACTTGTCTAACCCCAATTCAACAGATAAGTTTATTTGGGCTGCTTCCAAGAATGGGGAATATGGCGCGACTGCTACTTGGAAATCTATTCGAGAAAAGAAGAATAAGGTGACATGGCACCACTTGGTATGGTTTGTGCATTGCATTCCTAGACATAGTTTCATCCTTTGGCTTGCAATTAAGGAAAGGTTGAATACCAAAGAAAGAATGCTTGGATGGCACTTGAATTTGGACCCTTCTTGTGTGCTATGTGGCAATGGCCTTGAGACAATGGACCACTTGTTTTTCCAATGCCCATTTGCAACCGAATTGAGAACTATTGTGTTGAATAAATGCTTTATTTCCAAACCCAATCAGCCTTGGAGGACCAAAGTTACAAGGGCCACAGGCAAGTTTAGTGGGAAGCACATGGGTAGTATCCTTTGCAAGATAGCATGGGCTGATTTGATCTACCATTTATGGGAAGAGAGGAATGCTAGAATATTCAAAGGGAGATCTTCCACTATTGCTACTATTGTGCAGAAGATAGAATATGAAGTTAGAGCTAAGCTTTCTCAATACTCTGTCAATATGACTAATGTAAATGCAAGCTTAACTAGTAGTTGGGGGATCCATATGTAGTTAATCATCTCTTTTGTAAAGTTTTTTTGTTATAGGTGGAATGCCCCTAAAATATTGTACATAAATTCTCATTAATCCAAAATACGCTTAATTACCAAAAAAAAAAAAAAGATTTCCTCCCCAAATCAATGCTTGGAATGACAAAGTTTTCAAAAATAAAAATATCAGGAAGCTTGGAAACGATATTCATAAACCAAATGAAACAAACCAAATTATTCACAAAGATTAAAATGAATAAATATTTATCAAAAATATTTAGTTTTTATTTGATTAAAAATATAAATAAATTACATAAACAAGTAATTTTATTTCCCCCCTCACCTTTCATTTCCCATCACAAATTCATGAACACAACCTTGAATGAAACTTTCCTCTGTTTCCAACAATAAAAATATCAAGAAACCATTGATCAAAAACCAAATGAAATGAATCAGATTATTCACAAAGATTTCAGTTCACTCAAGAATCCACAAGCCACAAAAGCTAGCCTGAGTGAATTTTTCAATAAAGCATAAATCCCACACAGCATCCACCAGACCAGAGCAGACCAACTTCAAATTACTGCAAGAGAATCAAGCTAAAAGCCGAAGGCAGCAAACCGACCACCTTGGTCAAATCAGTTGGGGTTGGTTAAATGAATATTTTGATATATTGCTGCACTTTATGAAAAATAAATGATATATAATACACAACTCATATCTACATCATAAATCAGCCAAATATCACAAGAGCAAGCATATAATTTATATATAAAAAAATAAAATTAAAAAAAAGAAAAAAGAATACCTGTTTTAAAATCTATTGGTATAGGTGTTTATGTGCAGACTATGGTGCAAATTTTCATCACTATTGTAGACAATTGTAGGGTTTCTCTGAACGCTACCTGAGACTAAAAAGTTGGCTCCACCAATTTATGTTTAAACCATCAACAGTAGTGGTGGCCCCTCCGCGACAAAATTAATTGAGAGGCCATCTGGATTTGAGGGTGCAGATTACAGCTATCAGCCCTGCATACTTCAAAACAAATTATCAGCCAGATATCTGCCCAAAAATCTAACCGAGAACTTGCCAATCAACCATATAATGTCTGGCTGCACCATTGGCACCCTGGGCTCAACAAACATGGCCACGGCCATGAGCATGTTTCTGAACCTTTGAACTCTCTACATTCTAAGAGAAGCTTACCTACTAGAAAATGAAGACCTAAACAACACTGCACAAGATTCAATCAAGCTATGATGACAGAAAGGATCTTCCTAGTAAGTAAGTTTTTTACACTGGTTTGTTCCACAACTGACCTAAGAACTTCCGCCCTTTTGGAGAGAAATAAAGATATTGCAAAACACTTCAATTCCACTGCAACTAGTGCGAACGGAAAAACTGGTAATCAGGAAGAATTACATGCCAACGCCAGAGCCAATTGTCAGCAGCTTGCAATAGAGAGTTTTCTTGTTGGCACTCGTAGGGTCCACTTGGAGTTAAAATTGACCCTTTCAGTGAACCTTTCAGCCTGTAAGAAGCAAGCCCAAAAACAGGCAAAGAAATCTTTGAAGCCGCATCAACACCACCATGTGCCTTCCTACCACTTGAACCATGAAACTGCAGCTGACCATTGCCTGTAAGATCAACAATACATATGACAAAAAAGAAGAAGAAGAAGGGGAAAAAAGAACATAAACAGATTGTGTGAATGCAACCTTGACAGATCATATGAGAGAGAGAGAGAGAGAGAGAGCGAGAGGGGCAGGGAGAAAGAGAGATACTTCTATAGTGTGTTGACAAGCGATGGAAAGTCAAAAAAGATGCCTCCAGATCACGTACTGTTGGACCCATACATATTCGATATATCGGATACCTGCATGCAAAATTAATGTACCATAAAAAATCACCGTTAGAATAATGAAATTCCAAACACTAATAGAAGTCTCATTTTGCACAATAACCTACCAAGCCACCGAAATCCAACTTGAAGGCAGTAGATCACAGCTCCTGCACATCCTAAGCTCTGGAAACTGAGAAACAAGAACTGAAACCTGTCGAGATTAGATGGGGAATTGCCATAGGTTTCCACGTCATGAATCAGAACAAAAAATTGAATCAAAATCAACCAGAACATATTAATCTCTGAGAAGTGAGCTTGCCATATCAGTTAAAGGTTTGGCGGTTGTTCATGTTCCAAATATTCGAATAAAAGCATTCCTGGTGAATTGCAGATGTCTGCTTCATCACAGGATGAGTGCACCAGAGACTTCTCTCTCAACGAGAGTCTATTCATTCCCTGAAAGTTGGAGTTCATAAGGTTCTGCCGAATCCATGACCCATCCAAGTTGTGTTTGGCGTGTCTATCAGCTTCACAGTCACTGCTACCACCACTACTAGTCACTCTTGAAGACTCAGCATCACTCTCCTCACCAGGCCTCCTGGTAGATTTATAAGAAAATGTTCATAGAAAGTAACAAGCATATGCATCTTTCAGTGTCATCAGATTCGAACACCAACACACTTAACTATTCCACAATAGTTGGATTCAAGGGTTGGTTATTTAAATATATATATATATATATATATTACCACAAATCTTTGATTTTTTTTTTTTTTTTGGAATGAGTAACTTACCACTAATCTTTGTTTCAGGACATAATAAATTCATGTCAAAGATGGATTTTCACTAGAAGGCAGTACCATTTGCATGGTCTCAAGTTGCTAATGGTACCAATAGATCTGCCCATTTAACCAACCAAGAAATCTCTCTTGACAACAAGGCACAATGCATAACAAGGAACAAGGCTTGTAACAAAGATCGAGCTAGTTTGGCCACTCGAGAAACCAGAATGAGATCCTAAAGTTGACAAGATAATCTACTCTTGTTTTCAGCTAACTGCATTCAGTGTTACTCCAACTCAACTATGAATAGATGATAAACTTGGGTAATTAGTTACCAATGTAAACAAAGAATGCCACCACCCATGAATTTGACAAATCAGAAAATCATAATGACTAGTACCATGAAACCGAAACCTGAACGCCTATTTCTTATTCTTGGAATTATTATTGTTAATATATATGCATGTACTTAGTGTATTTAATATTCATGTATCTAATGGATATGCACCTAGTCTAGATTCCTTGTATACTATTTATTGTATATGTACATTGTATTAACACAAATACTAAGTAGTAACAACCCATTTGGGTGTGTCAAACCCTTTAGTAAATTATTCTCAACTTGATATGGTATCAAAGCATCAATTCTGAGACTTTGGGTGTATATGTCACTGTCCAGTGTATCAAACACTAAGAGTCCTCAAAGTTCAGTCTATCAATCCTTCTTCAATGTTGACACTGGAAGAGCCTCCTCGTCACTAGTGGAACAATAGAGCTCTTCTAGGTTGCTGGTTTAGAGAGTGAACCACCTCAAAGGAGTCGTCGGAATCAGACGACCCTCCTCAGAGAACTGCCGTAGCCAGAGATGGTCTCACGCACCGTCACACGCCTCCTGTCCTTCTACGCATAAGCCTCATGCACCACCTTTTGAGCAACGCGCGTAAGTGCATGACTCACCGACAGGTTGCCAGACCACCTGCAGTGCACTTGTCGTATTCTAACGACCCTCTAGGCATCTCAATTACTGTTTTTTGAACAATTCTCTTATCACCCTCATCTCACAGTCACTGCTCTCCGTTGTCTAGTGTTTACAGTAAGCTCAGTTTTCTTATTTCAGTATTTGCTGCAAAATTTCAAAATTACGTGAAGGAGGCTTCGCCATCATTGACAATCATTGGGGTGCCATTGTTTAGTACCTGTGATTTCTTCAAAAATAAGTTCAATGTTGGAATTTACCCCACCACAAATGGCATATATAGTCTCTTCAAATTCTTCTACTAGCAAGCATCCACAGACTGTAACTCCTCCTAAAGAAGAGTATTCAAGACTTATACAGTATCAAGAAGCTCAACAGGCCTCTCGTCTTTCCTCTTCCTTTGCTCAACAAGGTAATTTCATTACATGTCTCTCTACTCATTCTCCTCCCTTGCAAATTACAGACTTTGGTGCTTCCAATCACGTGTGGAACATCTTTATTGTTTTCTGGTCTCCAATATTCTACCTCTCCTAGCAATTACATTAGCCAATGGGTCAACTACCACAATCAATGGTGTTAGTAAAATTATTCCTTCTCTTTCTCTTTCTCTACCATCAATATTCTATATTCTTTCTTTTCCTTTTAATCTTATATCTGTTAGTCAACTTACTAAACACCATAATTGTTCAATGACTTCCTTTCCTAATTCTGTTGTTATTCAGGACATAACAACAAGGGAGAAAATTGGTGGAGAGCATGAAACTGGAAGAGTTTACTACATTGATACCAAGGTACCCAGAGCCTGTCCTGCAATAGCTTCCCCCTTAGAAATTCATTATCGTCTTGGCCATACATTTTTGAATAGGCTAAAATGCATGGTTCCTAGTTTACATCATTTACAATCTTTAAATTGTAAATCCTGTCAGTTGGAAAAACATCATCCTGTGCCTTTTGTTTCCCAAGTCAATGACAAATCATCGAGTTCATTTTCATTAGTTCATTCAGATGTTTGGGGTCCTAATCGAGTTACTTCAAAATTGGAGTTTCGATATTTTGTCACCTTTGTGGATGATTTTTCAAGAATGACATGGCTTTATTTATTGAAAGATCGTTCCGAGCTGTTTTCTATTTTTCAAGCTTTTTGTGCTGAAATTAAAACTCAGTTTACTGTATCTGTGCGAATGCTTCGTAGTGATAATGCAAAAGAATACTTTTCCAAACCTTTTGCTGAGTTCATGACCTCTTTTGGTATGTTCCATCAATCTTCTTGTTCCTGCACTTCACAACAAAATAGGGTAGCTGAACGAAAGAATTTGCACCTTATTAAAACAGCTCGGTATCTACTTTTTCAAATGAATGTTCGCAAAATCTTTTGGAGTGATACTGTTTTAACTACATGTTATTTAATCAATCGCATGCCCTCTTCTGTGCTCAAAGAATTAACTCCTCATTCTGTGTTATTCCCTAACAAACCTTTTTTTTTTTTTTTTTGGGTAAGTATCCCTAACAAACCTTTGTATTCTCTTCCACCCCGCATTTTTTGGAGCGTTTCATTTGTCCATCAGTTTACACTTGGGATTGATAAATTGGATGCGCATGCTCATAAGTGTACCTTTTTGGGATATTCTAGATTACAAAAGGGGTATCATTGTTATAGTCCATCTCTTAACCGAAGAGCCACGCACAGACAAATCCACATGCCTTATAGTTGAAACCATTACACTTGGGGAAATCAAACTTTTATTTAACTGTGTTCATTAATGGAATACATTTTTAGAGTTTGACCAACAAAACCCCGAGGCAGACTTCTGTAAGTGGTTTGTAATCTCCCAACAGTACTTTATGTGAAACTAATGGATATGAAGGACTAATGTGGTCCTGGACAACTTTTCTTGATCCTTTCAATAACTATTGACTCAAACCTTAGATTGGATATTGGGTATGCAATGCTACTAGAAAATATGGTAGAAGGGCATTGATTGTTTGGTACTTGATAAAATTAACTACAAACAATAAAGGTAAGTCTTAAGAGGATGAGGTATTCTATCCAGCCAAACATTTTTCAAAATGAACAAGCAAATAAAAATAACAAAACAAATTAGGTAATAACTGAAGCCTGCTCATAAACTGTTTATTCATTGAACTAAACCAAGCTGGCTCATAAACTGTTTATTCATTGAACTGAACCATGGAAGTGATTAGCCAAGGTTAATATTTTTAACAAGATTAACTAGTCTTAATGATACCCATGGATCATTTTAGGATACCATCAATGACAGTGGACCAGCGCCATAAGTATAAAACTATGAGGGAGAGCAGATACCCAAGACCAAGGCATATAAGAATTAGCTCACAAGAGCAAATGAAGCCTCCTGTGAAGGTAGAAAGAGCATATGGCTGAACCACCAAGTTGTAGTCATTTGAAGGGAACATGTCAAGAACCATAATATATTACACATTCAATTCTAGAAAAAAACACAAACTATTTATACATGGAAAAACAAATGGAAATTCTCTCAAACTTATTATCAGTCTGCCTATCAAACTTAATATACTCTAAGGTCTTCAGCCTCAACAATTCAATGCAAAAACCCTTTTAACACGCACCATAGCAAAACTCAATGCCTTCAGAAAATTAATGTTTTCATAATTCACTAGTTATAGCGTGCTTCTCAACAGACCTTAGTATCCATTGCACTTGCACCGTTTTTATGGTTCACGCAGCCAAAATTTAGCCCTCTACTCTCACGTTCAAATCAGGTTTACAGTAACTTCACTAACATCAGTAAGAAGGAATTGTTACGCTAAGTGATTACATAAACAATATCAATATGTGGCTCAACCTTAAGATTCATTCTTTATACTGTAGTTCACAGCAGAATGCCAAAGAGCAACAAGATGAATTACAGAAACCAGTATAGGAAATAGAAAAATCTTATGTAATTGTGCATATTGCTGCATGGAGATGAAAAGACACAAAGTTACAACGAAAATGATTAGCTGTTTTTTACCATTGATTTGTGCAAAAGTAGATAATCAATGAATGTCATTGAGCAATGAAATTCTAAATGCCATTGGCAAGAATAAAAAATAATTAACAGTAATAGAGTGCAAAGAGTCTCACCTAAGCCCCGAAGCACACTTCAGCGGGTCTACAAATAACTGCATTCCTGACAAGAATGGAACATAATACTGTATAATTGAATCTTTCCCATTCAATATCAGAGGCACTCCTACTCCGTATGCACTCCACTCCCTGAAAGACTCCCATAGATCCCCAAGGCAGTAGTATAGGTGCATATCAGATTTCTGGGTTCTCCGACCCTTCACATTTGCCTGTAATTTCAAAAGGCCATCAACAGAGACCTACTCTATCTGGTCACTAGTTGTTTTGACAGCAAATTCAAGGAAGTTGGGAAGATTAAATGCAAAATTTGGTCTTTCAATAATGAAAAACTAGTCCAAACCAAGAGAAAAGGCTAATTTACGCTCACGTAGAAGATTACCATATTTCCTTCAATGCCAGATAAAAATATGATACAGAATTTAAATTTCTTTTAATGCCCTACATTTTCTCATTGCCCAAACAAAAGTCTAGCGCTTCTTTTATATCACAAAACCCTAATTTTCTCGATACCTCGGGTAAGTGTTGTGCGAGAACGAAGGGAGTAACAGATTCCATTAGACGATCCAAGTTAGTCAAATCCGTCAGCGGTCTGGGAAGGGAAGACAAGCAGACTGAGGATGACAATGCGGAAGTCGAATCGTCCGAATCAGTTCGATTTTCGGCCTCCACAGCTGCCGTCTCCGACTTCACCGGCCTCGGAGGCTGCGGATGCTGCCTCTGCTACTGTTGCTGCTGCAACAGCTGTTGGTGTCGCCGAATCGCCGGTGGGTTATAGAATCGGTCGCCTCGGTAGGTTCGAGACACCGCGAAGCCTCCCGAACCAGACATTAGTTTGAATTAGAATGTGTGTGTGCAGTTTGCGAATTAGCAAAAATGAGCGATCAGTTGCTTTGAATTGAAATGCGCCAGGATCTCAACTGAGATTGCAGATTGTTGGAGTGATTAGGGTTTTGAAGGTTTTAACAGGTATCGAGATGCTTACAGCCAGAGAGACCATAACACGATTTTGTCTCCTTCTGGCTCTGTGCGTTCGGGACTCCGATAAAATGAGGAGGAGGGGCGATGTTAGCTGCCGGACATTAATTTACAGCCGTCTGATTAAATCAATGCACGACAAAATTTAAAATAGTCACGTGGCGAAAAAACTAACAGATTTCAGCAAAATGTGTTAGCATACGTTCGAAAATTTTACGGGCGAAACTTAAGTTTAACCAGCTATTTTCTTAAACAAAAAGAAAAAAGAAGAGAGGGCTACTCACGTGGAACTTAAAATAGTCACGTGATGAAGAAATGAACAGATTCTAGCCAAATGTTTAGGCGTGATCCACTCGGCGGCAAATTTTTTTTTTTTTTTTTGGGTAAGTGGCAAAACTTATTTTGCTGCTTTCTCAAAAATGAAAAATGGCTATTTCCTTCCAAAATTTCTGAATTTGTGTTGGAACCTTCCAAAATGGCCATGGAGTGTTTGCGGATAAGAGAAGTTTGAGGCAACAAAAGTTCGTTGTGGTCATTTTGGGACACACCCTCCATCTCCCCCCACTTGCAGATAGAGTAGCTCTTTAAATGCAATGCTCGCGAGCCACTCAATGTTCCTCCTCTGTTCAAAGGTAATCAGAAGGTTACCCAAATTCAGAAAATTTGTAAGGAAGGAAGCACCCCCCCTTTTTTTTTTTTGAGAAAATTGCTCAAACTTAAGTTTTGCCTGTTGAATTTCGAACCGCACACCTAAACATTTGGCTGAAATATGTTGATTCACGTGTAATTGATTTGTTAATTTAATCGGACGGCTGTAAATTGATGTCTAGCAGCTAACATCACAATGCGATGTTAGCCGCCCCTCCTCCATAAAATGATGGTATAGCCTGCAAAGACCTTGCCTCTTTTGAGTGCCAAGTTTGGCATATTCGCCGATTCGCTGGGACTTCTAGTTTATAGTAAGAAGTATGAGTTTTTTTTTCCTATCTTTATTATGCTATCAATTTAAATAATAATTAAAATAATAATAATGATTTTCGAGTACTTGGGAAAGTGTTAGTGATGTTGAAGTCCTTTTTTCAAACGGTGTTTTCTGAACACCAAAAATTCTAAAAAAAAAAATAGTAGCAACCGAAGCAAATGCATCCTACTCAACTTAGCATACCCACAACACAACCAACATAAATAATTAGTCAACAACTCAATAGGGGCCCTGACAATCTATAAATACTGACAAAAAAACAATAACATCCATCAAATGTGACGTAAAACATCAATAAATATGGAAAAAAATAATAACATCCATAAAACAATAACATCCATAAAATATGAACCCAGTCAATCACTAATCTAATATGTCCCATAGTTAGACTTCTTTATATTTCTTCTCGACCTCTCCTTAGGCCTCCTCCCTTCCAATTGTGGTTGTCTCAGTGAGTGAATGGGTGGATACTCTATGGACTCTACCTGTGGATCATAAGCCACTGCTTACTCCTAAGGTCATATGATGGCTCTAACATATATGGCTCAAAACAGGCCTTCTTTTTCCTCTGATAGGCCCGAAGTGTAAGAGAAGGCACCGGAGACTGCTTAGATCCCGTAGCAGGTGCTGTTGCAATGGTAGCAACAGGAGGAGTAAATGGGCCAGGATCTAACTATGACAATAACACCGTATGAACGTCCATAAATACAGTGTACTTGTCAATTGCCAAAGAAGTACGACTGGCTGGTGAAGTAATGGTTGGTATAACTATACTAGATGTGGGGCTAGTTGGTAAGATGGACAGTCCATCAGCAGGTACAGTAGATGTCATCGTGGGTGTTGGCCCAAGGTTTATAAACTTAGTTTTATAATTGATTTTGATAATAACAAAAATTAAAATAAATTTTTACAACTAATTTTCAAATAGATATTGTATGAAATATTACAATTCATTTTAATTTGATAAATTCAAGATAAAATGCTTGAAAGAGATTGATATTATTTTTAAGGTATTTTTACAAAATTTGGATAAAAAAATAAAGGAATTTCGAAGTTGGGAGTAGTAGAAATCAAAGTAAGATAAAGACTTGAACTAGAAGGTTAACTCAAATGAAAAGAGAAATCAGACATTTGTTAGTATATAGATGATATCTTAAGATCTAATTGTTCAATTTAATAGCAAACTAGACTTCCATTTCTACAACTTTACTAAGAGAAAGTCCTATGGATCTGAAGTTAAGATGTCCAAAAATGAGTTGGAAGATTAGTCATTACAGGAGATTTTAATTCTAAATTGTGGAGCTAGTCTTAGTTTTTTAGACATAACCCATACTATACAGCTTTAAAAATTTTGATTTTTGGTGCGTGAAAAGAAGACTTATTCTGCTACAACTTTTGCAGTTTAAGTTTCTTCAAAGTCCAAAAGCACTATGGTGAAATGGTAACCTTAATTGAAAACACAAATTTAGATTGTCAGAATAAGCTAGCTAGTCTCAGTTTAGAGGCTATATTGGAAGATCTAACCGTTAGATGAAACTCAAATTTGACCAAATGATAGTTGACTTATATATCTACCAAGTCATTACTCTGAAGCAATATTAGATATGAACATTATGAGGATGAAAAAGGGTCACAAATATATCTTAGAAAATTTGAATCTAAAAGGCAGCATTAGAAGCAAAAATTCAAATACTTTCAAGGGCAAAAGTGTCTTTTCACTTAATAATGGCCATTTGGGGATTTTTACCTATAAATAGAGTCTCAAACTTTTTTAATAAGAAGAAGAAAGAAAGAAAAAAAGTGCTTACAAATAGAAATAAGAAAGTTCATCACTTTGCAAAGATAGTGATATCTTCCGACACTTGTGCGTTATCTTTCATATTCAACTTATGAGAGTTTCTATTTTAATTTGATTGAGTTTTAAACATATCTTTGTTATTGTAAACCAAACCAAACCAAACCAAACCAAGCCTTTTCCCACTAGGTGGGGTCGACTATATGGATTTGTCGACGCCAATTAGATCTGTTTAAAGGCATGTCCTCCGATAAATCTAGGTAGGTCAAGTCATGTTTAATGGTTTCTTTTCAGCTTCTCTTGGGTCTTCCTCTACCTCTCCTACTGCTGTCAATCTCCATACTTTCACACCTTCTAACAAGTGCCTCTGCTGGACGCTTTCTAATATGGCCTCTGCTGGACGCTTTCTAATATGGCCAAACCATCTTAATCGGTTTTCTCTCATTTTATCTTCAATCGGTGCTATTCCTACTTTGCCCGTAATCTCCTCGTTCCTAATCCTATCTTTCCTTGTAATCCCGCACATCCACCTTAGCATTCTCATCTCCGCAACTGCCATCTTCTGACCATGATTATGCTTTACTGCCCAACACTCTGATCCATACAGCAGCGCTGGTCTAACTGCTACCTTATAATACTTTCCTTTCACCTTGGGGATAGAATCACTTAGAAAGGTTTTCTAACACCTTTGGAAAGCTAGTGTGTAACAAGCTCTTCAAAAAATAGTAGAGAAATCTCAAGAAAGGCATTGGAGAGGGGATGTAGGGAATATTGAAGCCAAATCACTATAAATTGATTGGGTTTACTTCTCTTTCCTTTTCTTTCCTTTTCTTTATATTTATTACAAACATTGCTACTTACTCTTCATCCACAAATATTGAATAATTTTTTAAGTGTATCCATATTTGATTATCCTTCTCATTTTGACATATTTGTTTTAGGGTTGAAATTTTTATTTGCAAAAACTTTTTTCAATCAACCCTATTCACCCCCCTCTAGTGTTGCTATTTGGGACAATACTGGGTTTTCCATCCCTAATGTTGGTAGATGGTCCCTCACCAGCTACGGTAGATGGTGGTTCCCCAACAGATCTAGGCATATTGTTCGAAAGTGGTAGACGATGCCTCATCGGCTACATTAGATGGTCCAACACCCGCTGATGTGGTCGATCTATCCCTAATCTCAGTGAACGGTCCCATTTTGGCTCTACAATCTCCACCATCCATCCTATACTCCTTATCATTCACTACAATAGAACTACGAGTAGCACTCCGAATGACAGAAGCTAACCAATGAATCTTAGCCACATCACAACACTCTAATATGTTAACAGCCAATTGGTTGACCCTCGTAACCATGTCCAGCTACAAAACATACAATAAAGTTTTACGATACTTAAATGTGAAAATAACATAGAAAACATAAAAATAACTTGAGTTGATCAATTGACGTACCAATACCATCCTTCAGATTGGCTGGGATTCAATAGGTGACACATCCCTTAGAGGCCTAATAACCATATTTTGGATGTAATGATCTTTGTTTTCAAAAAATATTATTTTATTTATGATGCATTAAAATATGGTTTAGCATGTTGATTAATGTGATTCATTTAATATATATGTAGACTCAGTTACTCAAATTTTGGTTAGAATTGGTCCAATTTTAAATTTCAAAATTTTAGCCAAGTGTTGGTGGCCCTGGGGTGCCCAACATTTGATGCTTGTACACTCGGATGGTGCCCGTGCACCCACCTTTTTCCTCCTATGCACCCAAAGTGTCCGATGTGTCAACTTGTAATGACTTTTGCTTTTCTGAGTTGTAATATCCTGGGTTTCCGTATTAATATAAGTAGATAGTTTTTAACATTTTTGGATATGATAATATGTTATTTTAAGCAATTATGTTATTAGGGATGTTAATTGTTGAAATCTTGGAAGTAATGGACCTAAAAACCTGGAACTTGGTACTTTGGCACGGAAGGATGCACAGGGGTGCCCGGGAGAGGGGCGAGCACCCGGGGCCTCAGAGTGGCACTCGGGGTGAGCAGAGGGGCACCCCACTTGCGTGAAAATTGACAGATTGATGTGGTTCAGTCTTTTTCTATCGAGGGTCATTTCTGTGGTAGTTGGGATCAAAATAGAGGGTATAGGGGAGGTTGTAGGACACTATAGCATGCTTGGAGGACAAGTGAGAGGTTATATATAGATTAGAAGAAGGAAATTAGGAGACAAGAGTTGGAATCAAGAGAAGAACCAAGAAGTTTGGTTTTGGTAAGTTACTATAAATTTAACCAAACACAAGTTAAAATTGCAAGAATGAAATTAAACACCCATTGAACATATCTATATAGTTTGTTTCTTATTTGGATCAAGGGGTAAGGAGATTGATCTACTCGAAGTTGGAAGCCTAAGATCGAGAGTTCATTGACTTCTTGTTCCATTTTGTTCAAAGATTAAGGTAGGGCTTTCTAACCTCCTAATAGCACATATGAGATGTAATAAACTAGAAAATGTTGTTATGAGGCTTATTTAGGATTTCAGAAGCATGAATGAATGATTCAAGTAGAATAGTATATGTATGTATGTGTATGTATAAGTTGAAACCAAGATTATAATTTTGAAATAATGAGATAACTAAAACTTATTTTGATCGATTTATTAGAGTCTTTTAGGTCCTAAACAACACCTAAAATAAAAGTTTTGAACCAAAAGTTTCATTTGGCAAAGTTTGAAACACAAAACCATGAAATAGAGCTCGGACCAAAACAAAATAACTTTTCTAGACACAGAAGGGTGCTTGGGGTCCCTATGCAGGTGCTCGGGGTGTCTTATTTTAGCCCTAGTTGAGTGGTAAGGGCATCCAGGTCTCTCGAGGGGCCCCCGGAGCCCTCGAAAAAGCAAAAATTTGAGTTTTTGTTACCTAAGTTGCCTTTATTTGCACACATATGATTGTGAGCTTGCTAACTTATACAAGAAGGCTTTATAAGTGTAAGGAACTGATTATAAAATGACTTTTTAGGGGAAAAAAAGCATGAGAAAAAGTGTTAAATTTTGAACCTACCCACGAGGGGCACCCTGGTCCTTGTTGCAGGCTCTTGGGTCCTTTATGGGGGTGCCTCGGGTGCTCCAAAATCTCAATTAAGGTTTTTCTTATGTATTTCTCAATTTTTGATATCTTACTCTTGATACATGATTCATATTGAGTTGTAGTAAACTTGTAAATGCAAATTATGTGATGATTGAGTTAACATGAGTTGAGAATGTGTTAAGGAAATGAGAAAATGTTATAATAAAGTGATAGCATGTTAATATAAGGTTGAATTAAATTGAGATTGCTATAATGGTTATTATGACGATATTATTGGTTATATGGTTGAATGAGATGGTGGTATGAGCATACTCATGTAAATGAAAATGATAAGTAATAAAGAGAGAACGTGAATGATATTGAGACACGGGGTGGTGGGTATTAGAAAATAGGAGGGGTACAAAGATTACCCTAGAGTTAAAAGACCCAAAACCTATGCAGAAATTGGTGCTCATGCTAGTTGGTTAGTAGCCTATAACATGACGTGTATTGTGGCAAATCATGGCCCTTAACGACAATGTGTATTGTGGATAATCGTGACCCTTAACGACAATGTATAACGTACCTACCCTATAGATTTAAATGAAAATGAAAATGTGATTAAAAAACATTGACGATGATGCTAAGAAATAAGTGGATTAAATGTGAGACTCATAATGATGGTTGTAATATGGTGGTGTGGAGAGATGTTATTTATTTATTTGATTATGCTGATTCTTGTTGTTTATGATTTGTTATGATTAAGTTGAAGATGTAGATCTACTGATGATAATTATATTGCATACTTTTGCTTTACATATTATATATGATTTTGTGATGCGTCGTGAGCATAAGTGGATTAGTGCCCACGTCTCTGTGGACTTTATTGTAGGAACAGATCTTAAGAACTAAGAAGGCATTTGGCAGGATTAGAAGTACATAACTGTTGTAGACACTATATTTATAATTTCTTAAATTAAATTTTATTGGGATTGTAATATTATTTAAATTAGAGATTTATTCGATTGGATTGTAAAGGCCATAAGGCCTATGTTTGTGTATTATTATTATGGGATGTGTTGGAGCAAAATAGCCTAACAATAACCAAGGCTTGGTTTATATTATGTTATTTTCTTACGTGGATGTTGCTCCAGAGTGGTTATATTGCTTTGATCAAGGTATAGTTAATTAGTGCATATTTCACCCCTCGGGTTATAAAATTCGAGGTGTGATAGTTTGGTATTAGAACCTAAATCGGAATACCTAGGGACATGGGGAGTCTTTCATTTTATATTGCATGTTTAAATGGTATTTAATAGACCTAATTTTGAAATTTAGTGGCCTTGTTAAAATTTTTAGAAGGGGATGGAAAAGGGAGAGTACGGTAACACTAAACCTTAGCTAATGGAAGAAGACATTATATTCCTAGATGATGATACTTTTGTTAAAGTTGCAGCAAAATGTCTAGATAAATCCCCTCTCTAAGTTGAGACCTTTAATGTGAAAAAAAAAAAAACCCTCATGCCATCAACCATAAGTCAGTCAATGGTACTTCATTATGGGGCATCTTATCAACTCCATACCCTGAATACTACCCATATTAATACGCAATGCCCTATCAAGTCAACTACCCGCCCCAACATGCCTTTCTAGTGATGATAGTACATAATATGTCCATGATCCTAACCGTCCCACAAGCCAACCCAACAGTGACCCTATATGTAGCAGTAGCACAGAACATAGGTAGTCAGAGCACCGGCACACAGGAATCCAGTACCCATGAGATTGGTGAGAGTTCTAGCATGGGGAAAGACCAACGGGGAGATTGTGACAATGGCCACCAATTAGGGTATATCCCCACATATTGCCCAGGCATTGTTATATGACTTGTACTTATTGTTGTGGAAGAAGGCACACCCATAGATACTATCCTTGTCGTTGAGGCTGGGATGTAAAAAAGGAAAAATTTTGGAAAAGCAATTCCCTTAATGGTAGTGGGATTGATCATAAGGTTCAATAACCAGTGTTAGGTTGTGTTTTCTTTCAAATTTCAATTAGTAATATAGTTTTAAAATTGATGCAATGATAAAACTATTAATGTAATCATAAGTAGTAGAAGTTTGATGTTGTTATGTTGTAATCCTATGAATTTATAAAAGTGTTACCTTATCGTTAAATGAAGTTATGCTATGTTTAGTATCAAAAGTTTCAACTAAACCTCACTATTTTATACTTTATTATATTTTTAGATAAAGATGTCACTATAAGGAATGAGAGCCAGAGATCGAGGTTGAGGTAGAGGATGAGGAGATGCTCTAATAGATGAATATAAGATTAATGCACCTATTTAGTAGGGACGGGAAACACACTTGAGTGTAGTAGTAGAGGCATAGCCTAACATACAGCAAGAGACCTCAGGAGAGTAAGAGGTGCAGTCCCGAGCACCTGAGGTCCCACAGGCTGCAGCCGTAGATGCTGGTGTAGTGTTACAGTAGCTGGCGATTATGGTCACAATATCAAGAGAAGCTCGAGCGAGCCCATAAGCACCAATGCAAACTAGTTCAAATACTTTTGAGAGGTTCAGGAGGATGAAGCCTCTGACTTCTGATAGAGCAGCTAACACAGATATAGCCAAGCAGTTTTTGCATGAGCGTGAAAAGATATTAGTAGTTATGGAGGGTACCGACCATGTGACTCGCATTACTTTAGCCACATTTTAGTTAGTAGGGCAGGAGTCTGCTCGGTGGGCCAGTTTAAGGGATTCAGGGGGATCAGAAGGTCTCACTTGGGAGAGATTCTATGAGAGATTTAGAGATCATTCCTTCCCACAGTCTTTGAGAGATGTTAAGGGGGAAGAGTTTGCCAGCTTAATAGAGGGGACCATGACAGTATTAGAATATAAATGGAAATTTTCATATCTATCCAAGTATGCACTTGAGCTTATTTCTACCACCCACCTAAACTATAGGAGGCTTGAGTGAAGATTGAGACTAGCTCTAAGAAATAGGATGGTATTGCTGGGTTTAGATGATTAAGAGGCCCAAATTAATAGGATAATGACTGTGGAGAGGGATTTAAATGAGACAGGGAATATTCAAGAAGACCACTATGTAGGAGTTCAGGGGCTTAGCAGGACGGTGGGAATAGGAAGAGATTGGAAGGTAGTTTATCAGTTTCGCAAGTACAATCATCATATCAGGGGAGTATAGTACCCACACAGTCTAGGAGATTAGAAAGGACTTCTCAGAGATAGGTCACATGTTTAAATTGTATACAGGCAAGTCATAAAAGTACAGAGTGTCCTAGGATTAGGAGACAAACTGGATCAGCATGACAGATAAGAAGTGGACAGACCAAGGAAAATAGGGTAAGTTATGGAAGTGAATAGATGGAGCATATTCAGAGGTTTTGCCCATAGGTGTAGAGTGGTATAGGAGGTAGATTTATACAAACAAGACAATCTTTTCGAGGCATCGTCCATTGACCTCCCAATCTGTATAATAACAGCGTCAACAAATAAGTGTTCCACAGGGGATCATGCAAAGTGGGAGTTCAAAGCAGCAAAGGTTTGCTCCATAAGGACAGAGACTAGGTAGACCATAGAATGTGCTAGCACATGGTAGAGTATTTACGATAGAACAACAGGAGATGCCTGCAGAGCCCATGGTGACTAGACGTATTTTTTATGTTTATTCATCTAGTACCATAGTACTCGTAGACACTAGAGCATCTCATTCGTTTATTGTTACATCATTTGTATTAATTTTCGGAATAGATGTTAGCCCATTAGATTTACTTTTATGTGTGGAGACACCTATAGCTAGATTTTTTCATTAACACAAGTATGGAAAGGGTGTGAATTAAGGGTAGAGGATATTGTTGATAGGTGAGAGTTTCTTTCGGTGTTTGATTTAATTATATTGGAGATAAGAGGTTTTGATGTCATACTTGGAATTGATTGGCCTACATCCTACCAAGCTATGATTGATTATCATAAACATAAAGTAACTTTGATTACTCCAGAGGGAGATCGGATTCGTTTATTTACGGACCAATGTGATTTGTGAGATCTGTCACTTTTGGATGGCCATGAAAAGGGTAAATTGTTTGACTTATTTGCTTTTACATGATCGTAGAGGAAGAAGATATGGAACATAAGGCTGAATTGCCGAAAATTGTATATGAATTTCCTGAAGTATTCCTAGAGGAGATCTCTGGTTTGCCACCTGAGTGGGAGGTAGAGTTTCGTATTGACTTGGTTTCAGGCACAAAGCTTATCTCCATTCCCCCATACAGTTAGCACTAGTAGAATTGGTAGAATTGAAAAATTGGGTTGAAGAGTTACTAGCTAAAGGGTTTATCAAAGAACTCTGTGCTGAATGTATGGCTTGTATCACTTTTACTGATGATGATTTAGAATTGGCCCTCAATGAGTGGAACAAAGTTAGGATATGCAAATTCTGAGTAATCGGGCTCCGTGCATATGCTACTTCTAAAGGATAGATCATGAAGATCAAGTGAAATATTGGCATACGGAAAAGGATTAGTATGTTATATCATCAGGGTAATGATTCATCAACTTGCTAGTTCTTTTTATGAAGCACAAACAGGAGAAGTTATCTAGAATAAATGACCATAGGGTAGTGATCAAAAATTTGAAAGAAAATGTATTTTCCTATTTTGGCATGCCTAGGGCAATGATTAGTGATAGAGGGACACATTTTTGCAATAGATCAGTGATTCCAACTATTTGTGCTAGTACACTTTATGTGTATTGAACAAGACCCGGTTCAAATAATTATTTTATATTGACTTTATAAAATAATTTATACCTCGTGTTTAATTGTTGTATTACATGATAAATGATTTGCATAATCTCATAGTAACATCATAGAATATTTTACGTATGGTCAAATAGTTCCTCAGTTGTGTGTTGAGACACTAATAGCGAGTTATTATTTTTTTTGTTTTTTTTTGGTAAGTAGCGAGTTATTACTCATTAACTAGGATTTATAAATAACGTGAGCTGGTGATCTAAGATGGTATTGATGGTCGAGAGAACAATTTAGTATTTAACTTAATTGTGTTGAGAAAAAGTGGATATTAATGCACTAATTTTCATCTCTAATAATACCTTGTCATCTTCTGCCACACCATCAGCAAGCCTTCTATTTTGACCAATAATACATTCTCCAACAACACTTATATTGTTTTTTTCCCCCCATTAATACTGACGTATATAAATTGAATACATTTAGAATGATAAATTAAATAAAATATAGAATGTTAATCCTACAATTTGTTAAAAAAAAAAAATTCATTCAATAATTCCTAAGAAACTTTAAACAAAAAATCTTGCTGTGCACATATCAAAAAATTGCTATTTTCACTAACCACCACTATTTAATAGTTGCATACACCAATAATTTTTTAATACTAAAAATTAACATATAAAAAAAGTAACAATTCAAAGAATAAACAGCTACACTAAACTAACCTTTCTTAAATAAACTTATCTATCACCACCACCAAGCACATCTAAAGCGCTACAAAGGAAATACATACATTAATAATATAGATACATTTTATTATTAAATAAACATCCATGCAATTGATGAACACATCCAATGATTCATAAAAATCTCTTAAAAAGACATAAATAGCATTTTGCCTTAAAAATATCAAAAGCCACTAGTAGATACCAATTTCCTTTAAAAAAAATTAGCATCTTAAAAACATGTTTAAAAATTAAAAACTTATTCAGAAAATATAATATTTAATGAACTCTCCTTCTTTAAATGGTCCTAAAAAACACCAACATCCTAGTAAACAACCTAAAGCACCACCATCTAACAATAATAATATTAAAATATACCAAACATCTTTCAACAAGAAGTATCAATAATATACCTTTCAAAAAAAAAAAAGTATCAATATATACATAGATATTAATCAACAATAAATAATGTAAATTCCACTGATGTGGCTTTACTACAATTAACAAAGAAAGAAATATTCCCTAAAGGCAGGAATACACCATTTGATTAGTCCCAAATATATATTTTCTAAAAAACAATAGTCACAAATATATCGTATCACTTCCACCATTAACAAAACATGAAGCTAAGGAAATGAGGCATATTCTTCCCTTTAGCCATTTACAAAAGAACAAAAAAAGGCACGCAAACAAAAAAGACATGTAAAAAAGTAACAAACAAATAATAAACAGGCTAATCAAAGAATTAAAAGGGGAAAAAAAAGGCAGCAACAAATATAGAGCATCCCTTCAACCATTAACAGAACATGAAGCAAAGTGAAAGGGTTATATAAAAAGTAACAAAATAATAATAATAATTAGGCTATTTAAAGAATAAGAATA
Source organism: Vitellaria paradoxa (assembly GCA_019916065.1). NCBI lineage: Eukaryota > Viridiplantae > Streptophyta > Magnoliopsida > Ericales > Sapotaceae > Vitellaria > Vitellaria paradoxa. The sequence goes on along the minus strand of CM034243.1, from coordinate 18,668,516 downwards.
TTACCTTATTAGCTTTGAACCATAAAAAGAAAAGAGAAATAGAAAATGAGAAGCATGACCGCTCATCAATGGAAAAAAAGAAAGAACACATTAACTATTTGAATGAATATATAGATGTATACAATAGAGGGATGACCAAAACTAACCACTGGTAATCAATCATAACAGACCCTTTTACACACGGATTTGAGGGTCATTCGGTGCAATTTTCAGCCCTTGAATCATTTTAAAAGCGAATTGGATGGATGACAGTCAAAAAAAAAAAAAAAAAAAAACTAGGAGATTAATAAAAAAACTAATTGCATATTAAAAAAAATTCTAAAAGTACTTCTAATATAGGTGCTTATTGGGAGATAATATTTTACTTTTAGTGGTGACTGTAGTTGTTTTAGTAGTTACATGCAGGCTGAATAGAGTATCCCCAAAATTCAGTTTATCAACTATAATCCAAGGACAAAGTTAGCTTTCAATGAAAAATTTACATTGAAAATCAATAGAAATTCATATCTACCAAATGACCAGCATTCTAAGAAGGTTTAGACCTACTTTGAGATAAACCTACAGCTGCAGCCTTCAACTTCGTAGGATTGATAGGGGTCATTTGTCACGGTGTAGTTCATTGGTAGTTGAAGCAAAAAAAGATCAATTTATATTGGGTAGCTACCACCTGCATGTAACCAAGTATAAATTGATCAAAAACTTAGAATTTGCAAGTGTCTTCATGAAGATTTGTTTTATAAAACAAAGACATTTTAATCTTCTTGCATATATGAATAAAAAAATTAGAAATCTTGAAAGCCTAATCAAATAAGTCAAATCAGTATTACTTAAGAGTAGAATATATTAGGCAGTACAAATGTGATCATAATTATGCCCAGATATGCACCTCTGGCAAAATCAAGTAGTAGTAAAAACCAAATAATTTTATTACATTTTCCTTTCCCGCATTTCCTAAGCTACCAAACATCTTATGTGAACTAAGCCAAACACTTAAATAATTGAATCAGAATCAAATTTATACACACCAACATGATAATTTACCATTCTTTTGCCACAATCTCTGACCCACCAAACAGAATGTCCATTTCAAACAACAAAGTAGTTAAATTATGTAGAGTGTACTAGAATAGAAAAGAAAAAAAAAATCAATTTTCTTTCTTGTCTTTCACAATTTTGCCAGAAACCACAGAATGTGCCAAATATTCAATTTGACTAAAATTTTAGAATTTACAAACTATATTTTGATAAGTGCCTTAAATGTAATCAACAGAATTTGCCCAAAAATTTCTCTTCACCATTCTTCAACTGCAAATACATTGTTTGCCAAAACCATAATTTAGGTTTTTTGTGCCCAGCATTTTCCCAGCTACCAAACAATACTCCGATCCCATCAACTTAGTGTCGAGTTAGCAGAATAAGCAAAAGAAATAAGAAAAGTGACCTTTGGAGCCAAAGATTACCCAAGAGAGAGAAACGTGAGCTCGAACGGGGTTCAAAGCATCGGGGAGATAGAAGAAACGATGGCAAGGTTGAAGCCTAGAACCCACTTGAACGCAACTAAGAGAGACAACTCTGACGGTGGTGGAAGGACGTTAGCTTAAGCTTCAATTTTAGTGGGTCGGCTTGAGTTTTGGTTTTAGTGGGTGATTGTGACGATGATGTTGAAGACTTGAAGGGTTTATTTTGCTCTTCTGCAGTAGATTGCCTACGGTCTGTTTGGATTCTTGCAAGAAATAGGCCCTCTCTGCTCCAGTTAGTTTCCTTGCAAGGAAATTCATCTCTCTCGCTCTCGAATTAGATGTATAGTTGGACGAAGAGGGGGTTGAAGTCAGGATTTGAACTAAATCCATTTGATAGAGCCTTTACGCTTAGGGTTTTGTAGTGTGGAAATTTTGAATCTGAAAAAGTTTTAGGGTTAACTTTAGCGGCTGCAGTCGATCTCGACTTCAGCCTCCCTCACGTTGGGTATGAGGACGCGGCCGATCACTGACTCTAGTTTACCCAGATTCTGAATTTAACTTGTCAACCTTTTTTATCATGCCCCCAGTTAAACACCCCCACATTGTGACACGTGGCAAGCACCTAGCAACCCTGCGTTTGTTTGAGGGATTAGATGATGGGATAAGTAATACCGTGAGACCCACTAATAGGATTGGATAAAAGACAGGATTAATTTTTTATGTGGGATTATTTTTTTGGTGTTTGATTGGTGGAATATAAAGTGGATAAAAGATGTGATTTGATATGTGATGTGATAGGAAATAATTTTGAACCTTTGAATCTTGAAATGAAGCAATCCGGGAAGGGGGATTAATAATACCCCAACCCCCCGAGTTTACTCATCCCCCAAAATTACTCACTAACACTCCAATCCGTGGGTCCCACGGATTAACCAAAAAAACCAAACAAACACCTCATTGTTGTGGGTCTCACGGATGAGGGCTCCAATCTCACGTCTTTTATCCAGTAAACAAACGCACCCTATGGGAACTGGTACGGAGTTGTGAAGAAGTCACATCTGTTTATTTTCATGTCCCAGTAAAGTTTGTTTGATCAATTTAAATGTACCCACCTGGATTGATGAATACCAGCAACACGGATGGGCTAAGTGTGCAATAAATAATAAAATTTTATACCTTTATTAATCACTATATGAATAACTTTAATCTTTTTTAAATATTATTTTTTATTTTTATAGGTTATTTTTATACTTTTTCATGTAAGTTTTTTTATAAATTTAAATTTGAGCTATTTAGATGCCGTTTGCAGTGTTAAAATAATTAAAAATTAACAAAATAAATTTTTTTGAAATTTAAAATGTAAAAAGTTATTTTGAAATGATGATTGAATGTTTATGTTTGATTTGATATAAAGTTACAAAAAAATGTATAAAAGCGACACGTGACAAAATTTTAGTGGAGAACTTTAAAAACTTTTGAAACTTTGTGGTATAAATATCATTCTAACTTTTTAAAAAATTTGTTAAAATTCATTCGAATAGATGTATAAAAGTGACAAATGGCAAAATTTAGTGAAGAATCTGGAATATTTTTGAAAATTTGTGAAACTTTTTACTATAAATGTTAGTTTAACTTTTAAAAAAATCTGCCAAAATCTGTTTGAACATATAGTACGTTTGAACAAAAAGGTTTAACTTTCTTAGAGTTTTAGAAAGGCAGAAACTTTTGGAAGCTTATTGGAATTTTTTATTTTTTATTGTTTTTGGAGCTCCATGCTCTTTCTTACATGCAAAATTATATTTCTCTACCGTTAGGCACAAGAAATTACTAGTAAACATATAAACTTAAACAGAATAACGATAACGTTACCAAATGACCCTTAATTTTTTAATTTCTTTTTTTATTTGGTTTCTATTTTTTGTTTTTTGGATGAATAAAAGGGATATTGAGTTTGTTGGACTTTGGGTTCTTTTTCTAATTTCTACGTTAATTAAGGGAAGTGGTTGATGAGTTGATTGAATTGTTTCAATTTTCTTATTTGGTTTCTTAATTTTTGTGGATTTGGGAGGCATCCGATGTAGCGTTGCATTGGCTTATTAAATGGTGTAATTTTCAACCCTTAGATCATTTTAAAAGTGAATTGGACGAAAGACAGTAAAAAGATAAATAAATAAACTGCGAGATTCAATAAAAAAAAAAACTAATTACATATTAAAAAAATTCTAAAAGTACTTCTAATATAGGTGCTTATTTGGAAAGAATGAGTTTCTAAGTCCCCATTAAATAACGTTTTCATTTTCTACTTTTATGTTTAATAAATAATTAAATTAATTATATTATTTATTAAAATAATTTTAGTTTAATAAAATATTTAAATAAAATAGTTCATTTTAATATGATCTAACAAAAATGAACAAAGCAATAAAATTGACAAAGTATTTATAATAAAAAAATAAAATGAAAACACTTATTTATTTATATTTTTTTAAGTTTTTATTTTTTGTGAAACAAAAAATAAACAGTTTTGATAAATGTTTTTCTGTTACCATTCATATTAATTAAATTAATTAATTAATTAAATTTAATTATATAATTTATTAAAAATAAATTAATAAAATATCCTACATATTAATTTAGATAATTAATTTAATTTAATTTAATTATATTATTTATTAAAAGTAATTTTATTTTAATAAAATATTTAAGCAAAATAATTCATATTAATATGATATAACAAAAATAGGCAGAGAGTTAAAATGGACAAAGTGTTTGTAACATTAAAAAAATAGAATGAAAACATTTTTTTTTTTTTTTACGTTTCTTTTTATTTAAGTTTTCATTTTTTTGAAACAAAAAATATAAAGAGATTTAATAAACATATTTTTGTTGCTAATTTATAAAATTTTGAAAACATAAAAATAAAAAATGAAAATGTTGTCAAACAGGGGTTTAGAAACACATTCTTTCCAAATTGGCTCTTAGATTTAAGTACTTTCAAAATTTTTTTAATATGTTATTTTTTTTAATCTCACAGTTTTTTTTAGCCATCATCCATTTAATTCACTTTTAAAATGATCCAAGGGCTAAAAATTGCACTAGTTAATAAGCCAGTGCAACACTGCACTGGATGCCCCCCAAATCCAGTAATTCATGTCTATTTCAAAACTAATACTACAGAAAAACTTTAAGGCAAAAAGTGCAAACCAACTCATGTGACGAAAAAAAAAATAGAGTAAGATAAAAAGAAAACCCAATGTAACTAATGGAGAAACTTATTCATGCCTGCTAAACAACCTATTCTGAAAAGAAAATCCTATCTGAGAGGTGCAAACTAGCCCATGTGGAAAGAATAAAAGAAAATAGAGGGAGAAGAAAAAATTTCTAGAGCCAAAGTGAACTTACCAATGGATCAACAAGATATGTGGACAATTGGACAGCGGAAAATTTTATTGGAAAATCAAACCATAGGTTTTAGCGAGGGCTTGTGTGACGTTGTGAATCCCTAAAGATTAGAGCAGAAAGAGAAAAGTATAGTGTTAGAAAAAGACTCCTTGGCTTCTAAGATTTTTAGTTACATTTTGCTTTTTATCTGTAGCACTGCTTGTTGAGTTGCTAATGTTGCTTGTACTATATGATTTTGCTAGTTGTGGACTTGCTACATTTGGAATCTGCATTTCTTATTTTGCTGCTACTGCTTTGGGCACACAATATCTAGCGATGGAGTTGTTTGTGGCCATGTTTGGCTTACAAATTTGTGATAACCTATGCTGCTGAGTATCTTTAGTTATGTTGAGTCATGCCTCGGATCTTGTGACCTGAGGAGTGAGTTAAATGTATCATATACACATGCATAAATTGTACATAACCCATGATCAGAGCCACACAACAACCTTAGAGCAAATATTCACAATATATAACAAAAAAAATAGTAATAACGAAGCCTCGATCAAATCGGGTATCAGTGCTCTAATATAAGTTCCAATAAAAATATCTAGGCCTACCTAATCCTTAAGTTTTGCACAAGTAATACAGTCTGTAGGGACATATATACTAATCCACATATGCCCACGATGCACACATAGACATATAACATGCAACATATACCCTAGTATGATACTATCGTGCACCAATAACAATATTAGCTAATTTATGTAACATAGTATCATCATCTCAGATCATCAATCTCAAATAATCAATGTATCAAGATCCTATATCAGTATCAATAAGAAATCATCTAATTATCATCCGTTAATTAACTTTAACCATTTCTCATCATTACAACATATTTAGGGTGGATAATCAACAAGACTAACCTGTAATTAGCGAGCACAGTCCAAATCAACGTCATTTTTTTATGGGCCAATACCCAATGGAAACAATGATCCAAATCATCATTGTTTATGAGGTTTGGATCAAGGGCCACCATACGCCTAATCAATGTTGTGTTTATAAATCAATATCCAATAATTATGATATACCAGTATCAGCATCATATTGTAGACTATTAATCTACTAGCACGATAATCAAACCATACAAAGGTTTAAGGATTTTCAAGTATTCTCATTACTTGTCACACCCCAGGTTTCGGGACTCTAGAAGTGAGTGAATGAGTCATACACTATGTTCTAAAATATCCATTACCCTGATCAGAGTCACACAACCACTTTGGAGCAAACATCTATAATAATAATAATAATAATAATAATAATAGCAATAACATTAGCTTTGGTCAAACCAAGCAACGATGCTCCAACTGTAACCCCAAGTAATAGAAATCTAGGCCTCAAGGCCTTTACAATGATATCGAATAAATCTCTAAATTAATAATACTATAGTCTCGAAAAATCAAAAATTTATATGTAAAATGACTACTACAATGTTGCAAAAGTAACTTTAAAGGGCCCACCAAGGTCTTAAATGCATGACCTATAACAAAATATGTAGGAACATGAATACTAATCCACTTGTGTCTGTGCCCACGATGCATAATAAAAATATATATGATCTACAAAAAATTAGATTAGTAATAATTTAATATCAATAACTCATAACTGCAAGTCGTCGTGTATCCTAATATCAAAACATACATCAACATAAATCTAAAAAATGATCTAGTTATTTTTTTTTCTTTATCTCTTTATTATCACATCACAATCATCACAATCATGGGGCAAATACTATACAACGTCATCGTTTACGAGTCCAAACCTGATGGCTACGATTAACCAAATAAACGTCATATTGTAAACTATTAACCAACTATCATAAATACCAACCCCTGCGCACGTTTAGGCTCTTTCAACACAAGGGTAATTTCTGTATCCTTCCTATTTTTCAGTATTCATCAATCCCGCAATCATAATATTATTCACATTTTCTTTATCTCCACTATTATTATTTTAACATAACAACTCATTAAAATCAACCATTAACATCATATTATCACTTCAATAAACATTTTTCTGTAATAAAATAAATCACTCAAATATTTCAAAATAAGCATTCCAAATCACATATTATCTAAGTATTTAATTATTTATGTAAAAAGTATTTACACATTAATTTAACATTGTATTAAAATAAACTCTAAAGAGGTATCTTAAAATGAAAGAAAAATATAATTGAAGAAGAAATATACAAACAATACATGATTAAGACTAAAATATTTATTTATAAATATCAAAATGTAATTTCCCACAATTGTAGGGGCAAAATTGTCATTTTTAAACTTTGGTGTCACTTCAAAATTATCCAAAACTATTGGGGCTGAAAGGAAATTTTAGTAACTTTTATCAAATATACTTGGGCATATTTTCTTACACAGTTCTTCCCAGCAAGCTTATTTTGGTCATAACACTTGGGCCTTATAATTTGGACTGAATTCACACAGTTTCATGCAATGTAGTCTAAATTTAACCATATTAATACAAAATAAATAAACAAAAATTTTTTGAAATATTTCTACATCTCATATATGTAATTAAAATGCATTAAATCCCTACTTTAGATCTAAAGAAAATGTGAAGAAACTCCAAAGTTCAGAACTTTCCTCCTTCGTATCTCCTATCTCAAGCCAAATTACCATGATCCAATAGTGCCACAATGATTATGACGTCAAAAATACCAAAGCTCGGTTATCCCCAAATTTAAGCCCTCACTTTCTCTCTTATCTTTCTTTTCTCTCTCTTTCATCTATCTTTCTTCTCAGTTTTCTTTCTCTAGACCATATGTATATATATCCTATATATATATATATATATATATTTCTAGTACTTGGTGACCAAGTAAGACGAGTAAGAAAAGCACAAAAAAATAAAAAATGAAAACAAAACAAATTTTCTTAAGTTCCATGTGGCTTTAGGTACCACTTTTGACCATTTGTTATATACTTTTTTAGTATAATAATATATACTAAAATAATATATGTTTAAAATTTAAAAATTTGAGTTATTACATTCTCTTCTCCTTACAAAAATTTCATCCTCGAAATTTGAGGCAATCACCACAAACATAACTCTAGGAAAACAATTGCAAATATATCCTCCGCATCTTAAACTCACACTCCTAAATAGACTCTTTAGTATCATGATACTTCTAACGTGATCAAAATTATTAGAAATCAACTCATTAAATATTAATCAAATCATTTTACTAATTAACGGATCATATCAATTAAAAAACATAGATATCCACGTTTCCGTTACACTGCCCTTAATCTGAAAACCAACCTAGTGGCTCATTAAATAATTTGTAATAGAAACCCACTATCAAATCCTTATTTTAATAACATCGAACCTTAACCTCTATCCCATGTCGAACTATCGTTACATAAACCTATCTGAATTTCCACAATATTACACTTGATCATCTCCTAAGAGAAAATCCTTTTTCATACAAATGTGACATGGTACGTCTGAGATCGCCCAAATATGAAAAAGTATTATTTTGTTTTAAAATAGCCTTGATTATAGAGACTAAGAGTTGCCACTCGATACTTTCAAAATGGGTGTATCAAGGAACCCAAATTTCGAATTAAGTTAAAAGGTGTTTTGATTTATGTTTTTGAAATAGTAATAAATAGCCTTTTTTAGTGACTCTTTACTAGTCTATGCAATCAGAAATAATGGGTTTGGGGGTTTGGCTACACATGGAAATCGTTACACCTTGATGCCTAGGGATATCCAGAGTCCCTTTCCCCTCTCTACACTTGTAATCTCACAATATAATATTTGGCTTGTAATGATCACACATACAACTCATAAATGCAAATGATGCATAAAATATGAGGTGGCTGAGCCTAGCTCATGTGCTTGAATGTAGTGTAATATTTGTCTATGTGGCAATGATGCATCTTACGGGAATCTATGTGTGTGTTGGGAAGCAATATGAATTGAAAGATGGTTTAAAAAGATTGAGGTGATCGCACTCAAGCTATATGCTCAAGCTGCCTATGTACCCAGTGAAGGGATTAGGTTAACGTAGTTCAAACTTATGGTGGTCCAAACTATATGTTGATAACAAGTGAATAGGTATGCAAATGTAAGAGCTTAGCTCTAAGTATAAGCTGGTTTCTCGTGCAAATGATAGTCTATGAAGACCATGGAGATTGCACTCAAGCTATCTGCTCGAACTATTTATGTACCCTGCTAAGAGATCAGTCTATGTAGCTCTGTAATAGTGCCTGGTGCGGGTGTGATTTGAAAATGTGTATGAGAAGGTGATCGATACGATTAGTGTTGTATATAGGATCAGTGTGAAGGAGCTTCGCTCCTGTGACGGGATAACGAAGAGAAAGAGTCCTAGCTCTATGTATGTGTTAGGAGTAGTTATCTTTGTATTGTGAGAGCCTAACTCTAAGATTGAAATGAAAGTTAGTGCCTTGCACATAACTTGGGAAGAGAGAGCTTCGCTCAAGATGATAAAAGACAGTTAGCACATCGTGCTTAACTGGGAAATAGAGTCTAGTTCTAGATAAGAGAGAACAGTTAGTGCCTAGCGCATAACTGGAGGAAAGAAGCCTTATTCTAGTGGGGAAATGATAGTTAGCGTTTAGCACATAACTAGGAAATGGTTAACTAGATAAAAGAGCCTTGCTCCAAATAAGAAAGATAGTCAGCACCTAGCACGTAACTAGAAAATGGAGCCTTGCTCTAGAGAAGAGACAATTAACGCTTTGCATTTAACCAGGGAAAGGATCCTAGTTCTAAGGTAGTGCGTCGCGCTATGGTGACCGGACTCAAACATTCTGCTTGAGCTACCTACATACCTTGTTAGGGGATCAGGTCTACGTAGCTCTATTTTAGAAACACAGCTAACGCTTAGCACATAACTGTAGAAAAGAGCATCACTCTAAATAAGAAAGGAATAGTCAGCGTCTAGTGCGTAACTGGAGGAAGAAACTTCACTCTGATGAGGAGCTCAACTCCCAAGAACACATTTAGCGCAAGTAAGTGAGTATCTATCATTTGGGAAAGGAACTTAGCTCAGATCGAGAGCTCAGTTCCTAATGATAATGATCAAATCAATGTGCCTAGAAAAGTAGTGTGATGTGAATGATGCAGTTGATATGATCAAGTATGTCATGGGCATGTTAAATATGATGACCGCTTATATTCTATTATGGATGATAATTCAAGGATGCATGTTAAATATGTCTAAAAGAAACTATGACTTTATAAATCATTGGCTTAGCCAATCTTAAGTCATTCCCAGTCTCACCTAGGTGAATGCTCTAGATGATTAAGCATTTGATTTCTAAGTCTGTGTCAATCCTAGTGTTCATATGTTTGCATGTTTAAATGTGTTCTAGTATGTCAAGGTATGTGCCAGCATGTCAAAACACGGTGTATGCCATGCCATAGGATGTACTAACATAGTCAATGATGTTCTAACATGTTAAGGCATGTGCTCGTATGTCAAAATATGATGTATGGCATGCTATAGCATGTGTTAGCATGGTAAATGATGTTCTAGCATGTCATATCATGATGTGGATGGTGATTAGACATGTTAACATGGCATAGCATGGTCATGGCATGATATGTCATGGCTTAGCATGGCAATATGGCATGCTAGCATGATATAAGATGATAATGACGTGGTATAACATAGTAGGGATGACATGGCATGGTAAATATAATATCTGGCATGGTAAATATAATATCTGGCATGGTCTAGCATTGTAATATGATGTTATAACATAGTAAACATGGTATTATGACATGGTATGGCATGGTAGGATGATGTTATGGATGTCAGTATCATGTGGGCATGACATATGTATGATGTTTGGAATTTTACAAAATTTATCTTGGGTAAATCCAGTTAATTTCACACATCGGGTACAACCCAATCTTGAATTATGATCCAGATACCTTTTATTGACAAGGAATTTTATTTATACAATTTAAAATATTTTATTCTAATTATACAAATACATTACATTAAAAAATAAAATAAAAATTTTCTAGAGAGAGAAAAATATACCGACGCAGGCCTTTTCTAGAGAGAGAAGCTCTAAAGGCCCTACAACGCCAAGTATGGAATGAATGAAAAATGGAAGGAGGTGGCGTTTTTATAAGCTTTTTGGCTGAACAAATGCTTTACCCATTCAAACGGGCAAAAAGAGTTGCCCATTTCATTAGGCAAATAAGTTTGCCTGACAAAATGGGCAAAACTCTTTACCAAGGTTGCTTGGCAGTCAATTCTGCCCAACAAAATGAGCAAACTTGTCTGCATAATGCTACAGGCAATCACAAAACAAGTGGGGTGGAACTTCTTGCCAGTCAAAATAGGCGAAACAACTTGCCACAAGCCTTTTGAGTAAGGTGTTTGGTGGCTTGGCCAAAATGGGGGCCATTGCTCGGGCCATGCTCGACAAAGTCTGGGTTTTATTTAGACAAGTTCAAGCCATTCTAAGACTTTTGCTTCGGGAGCTTTTGAGACCTCCTGGGTATTTTTTGGAGAGATTTAAACCAATTAGGTCAAAAATTGGTTTAATTTGGATTCTTTAGGACCAAGTTATGTCTATTTGAAAATTGCTACTTCGAAACAAGCTGAAACAGAGGCAGGATCAACCAATCCTTTGTCCTGACAATTAGGGGCACCACCAAGCTGACTCCTCCTACCATTTTGGGTATGAGGAGTCCAAAAATACCATCGGTGGGATTCTGGGATAGTTTTATAGATTTGTAAACAAAGGTTAACAAATTTTGCAAATGAATCTGCAAAAGGGCCTCCTAAGGTTTGACTTAGCCAGACCTAGCTATGCCATTTCCTTGGGATATGAAACCTTGATATTCTTGTGTAATTTGAAGGCCTTCTGACTTTGTCTAAGGTCTCAAATTGTGTTTGATGTGCAGATAGCTTCCTTTTCGTGGTAAGAGCCATATTTAGTTAGCGAAGCTGGGATGACCTCTAGAGTGGCATTTTGGCTAGTCTGAGTTATGTCTTTTGTTCTCTAGAATGTCCTAGGACATTTTATATCTTTTTGCTTATTTCTGGCTTGATCTAGGCATTCCAATTGATACCAGTCTTTAGGTGCATTAGTAGAGGCCATACTTGACTTCTGGACTGAATTGACCCTTGATTCTAGATTTTGACTCTTCTATTGATGTTGGAGTTGTCTGTTTGGTGTCATGGATACTCTGTACAGTTTGGTGGCCTTCTACCTTGATCTAGGTCTTTAGCTTGGATTCTCCCTAGCTCTAGAGGTATAATTGGCATTTTGCTAATTGTTTGCTCTTTGTTAAATTCTGGCACTTAACATATCCTATGATTAAGGAAAGTTAATCATTAGAGCACCATTTAATTAAAAGCATTAAATGTTGTAAATATTAAATAAGAGAGCAAAATTAGAGTGTCAACAACTGCCCTTCTTATTTTACCTTAGCTTATCTAAGGTAGAAAATAAAAATGAGACAACCTATTTTGCCCCAGTGCACGCTGAGTCAAAGAAAAGAATGACTTTTCCAGTTTGAGTTAGTGCCTCACACTTGAACTGCTGCAGGAGTTGCCTTCTTTAAATTTGAAGATGTGTTTGTGTTTCGCACATGTCTTTAGAAAGAATAAGCTTCGCTTCTGGGCTAATAAATGAGTTGTATTTTACTTCTAATTTTGCAAGCAAACTCAAAGACTGAATTGGTAAATGATTATATACTTTGCATTTGGTCTCGAAGAAATGAGCCTCAGTCATAGGTGTACGCTTATACTTCACACCAATTTTGAAGAAGGGAGTCTTTCTCCTGGATAGGTGATTAATCTTCTTTCTAACATTGGATTAGGCGTTGCTCTATCTAGTTTAGTAAGGTAAGCAGCCTAGCTCTAAGCCTCGCTTTATCTAATCAAGTAAGGTTAGGAGCTTTGCTCCCGAGCTTCACTCTATCAAGTTTGGTTAAATGAGGAGCCTGGCTCCATTGGTTTACTAAGGTGAGGAGCTTTGCTCTTGAATTGGTATCAAATCTTGTGCTTCGCACTGAGCTTTACTCTGTTTGAAATGATAAGAAGCTTTGCTCCATCTGATATTGGTAAAGCAAGGAGCCTCGTTCCTAGGTTGGTATCCAATCCTATGCCTTGCACTGGATTATGAGAAAATGAGCTTAGTTCCAAAATTAATACCTGATCCTATGCTTCGCACTAGATTTTGAGAAGAGAGCCTCGCTCTCGATAAGATTTTGGAAAGGCATTACAAACTCCTAAGCTGACTTTGAGTCTTGTGATGAGCACAAAAGTTCAGAAATGGAGTAAAAGTTATGAGGTAGAGACTAGACTTCAGAGGGGGAACTAACTCTAAGGTTGACTCTGAATCCTATGGCAAACATAAGACTTTAGAAGGGGAGTACTAACTCCGAGGTTGACTTAGTAAGGAGCTTCATCCTTGAGCTTCGCTTTATGGTCTAGAATTTCGCTCTAGGGCCTGAAAATCGCTCCCGAGCTTTACTCTATAGTCTAGAATGGTGAGGAGCTTCGCTCTAGTCTGGAATCGTAAGGAGGTTTGCTCCCGAGTTTCGCTCTATGGTCTGGAATGGTAAGGAGCTTCGCTTTATGGTTTGGAAAGGTAAGAAGCTTCGCTCTATGGTTTAGAATGGTAAGGAGCTTCGTTCCATGGTTTGGAAAGGTAAAGAACTTCGCTTTATGGTTTTGATAAGGAACTTCGCTCCTAAGGTTGAGTCAGTGCTTCTCACATGATCTCAAAGGACTAGTTTTGCCCCAGTCAAAAAGTCTAACTCTTCGATGCACTTTCATGAGAGAAGAATTTTAATGCCTCAAATTTAATCCAAAGAGGCTTCATTTTCTTAGAAAACTTTGCTCTAACTAGTTTAGGAGGGAGTTTACTCTATCTGATTATCTGGGTTTTGTATTTCATACTCAGTCTCAAGCATTCGAATCTTATTTCTAACATGCAATTCAGGTATCGAAGAACAGAGACTAGGAGTCACCACCTCACACTTTCAAAATGGAGGTATCGAGAAACCTGAATTTCGAATTAAGTTAAAAGGTGTTTTGATTTATGTTTTTGAAATAGCAATAAATGGCCTTTTTAGTGGCTCTCAACTAGTCTGTCCAATTAGAGATAATAAGTTCACAGGGTTCGGCTACACACAAAAAGTTATACCTGGATATCCAGGGATATCCAGAGTCCCTTTCCACTCTCTGCAATCGTAATCTCATAATATAATATCTAGTTTATATTGATCATAGCATACAACTCATAAACATAAATGATGTATAAATATGAAGTACTTGAGCCTAGCTCATTTGTGTGAGTATAGTGTAATATCTGCCTATGTGGCAGTGATACATCTTAGGGGATTCTGTATGTTGTACGGTGTTATATATGTGGACTTATGTAGTCCTCATGTCATGAGTGTCACGCCCCGAAATCCACGACTGGGGACGTGGGAACAAAACCCAAAATAAATATCAAACTATGAAAAATATACCATATCAGAGCGGAAGCTAATTAAAGCAAGTATTATTCAATTTCCTGAATATTCAAAATAACTTTAAAATGCCCTAAAAATGGGCTATAGAACCGTGCCACAATATGGGCCCAATTCAATACTCCATTACATTATATTAAATGCTGGAATGCAAAATAAAACAAATCATCCAACTATAACAATCTAAGACGGCTAGCTAACCCACTGGTCCATCACGAGCATTAACGCCTGCATTACCAACTGTAGTAGGGGGTGAGCACTAAATTCACGTGTGCTCAGAAAGTGTTTATAAAATATAATTTCTTAATCATGCAAAACTATTAACACTAATTAATGAGAATAAAATTTAAAATCTTATAATTTTCAAAATATCCATATTTAATCATTACATTCAAATTATATAGTTACTTAGCCATGATCACACGGTCTTATGCTAAAAATAAATCATATCACATCATTCACATCACCACACATCAATATCATACTATGGGTTAGGTCCTCTGTAAGTTTAGTCTGTGGCCTTAGAACTAAACCCAAAATAAATTCCCAGGCCTAAGCCGTGGGGTACAACTAGTCCCACAGTCCTAGATGTTCTCGTCACATCCCCATACCTCAGTCATGGGGTACAATGATCCCGCAGTCCCAAATGTACTCATCACATCCCCAGACCTCAGTCATGGGGACAATTGGTCCTGCAGTCCCAAATGTACTCATTTGCCTTAGTAAGCAAACCAGTCCCATAGTTCTGGTACTAAATATACGCTAGAATAAGCCGTATATATATTTCGTAGGTTTCTAGCCTACTAGTTATGCTAATTACCCTGCGTAGGTTTTGGGGCTTCCAACCCTTGGGCTCTAGAATCCACTCTTTCTAGCACCTTTAATGACCCTAATAACCCAAAAATCAAATCTCAAGTAATTCCTTTAATTAACAGCACAATATACACAAAAGTTCTCCCTAATTTGATTTTTTTTGTGTTCATTATTTAATCAATAAGTCTTATGAAGTTAATTCTCCTGGGCCTAAGTTTCATGTTGCCCATCTATCAATATCATTCTCATCACAACATTTATTAAATAGATCTCATGTAACCACATTCAAGAATATATATGCAGCTAGCTTGATAAACAATTTTTATATCAAACATGTCATGACAAAGAATGATTCAAGACGTAAATTTTGATAATTCATGAAAAATAAAAAATAAAATATTTTATACAATTCAAAAGCCTAAAATACTTATAATTAACTCCAGTTTCAAAAAAAAAAAATTAAAATTTATTCATAAAGCCATAAAATACATATTTTAAGAATACTAAATAGGTATTTCTGTTAGAATCATACAGAACAGCTCACTTTCACGATTTTTTTATAAAATCCATTTTAAATCCAAAAATTTTGAAATTTTTTTATAGAAAGATCATTCATATATCTAGTTTAACATATAAAATTTTGAAAATTATATCAACTTTTATTTATACCTTTATACCAAATACCTAACTATTGTTAATACAGCAACGTAAACCAAGCAGCCAAGTTTCAATATTTTTATAAAATAAATTGTTAGTCAAAAAATTATAAAAATTTTACTGTAAAATCTCTAACATGTCTAGTTTCACATATAAAATTTTTAGAATAAATTTAATCTCCAGGTATCATTTTTATACCAAATCAAACCGACTATATGAACACAAGGTTTCGTAATGCACTTAATATCATTAGTGGAGAACACAACATTGCTATGCCTCATCCCAAAATTAACTACGGTATCATCAGATAAATAATTGTCACTAAACAATAAATCACCAATTATCAAACTGGTAACTAATCTATTTTAAAATTTAAATCTCTACCATTGCCAATTACTACTTTAAAATCATTCCACAATTACACATCACTCAACAATAAAATGCAATTCTCAATAAATTCTGAGTAACTAACTTAGACTCTCTAAGCCTCTTGAACTTCAAATTTAAATTTTCTATATACACCACCACATTTAACCATCATTCACAATGTCAATCTATAAAACATCTTTCGAACCTTATGCCTAGGCTAATAGATCACCACCGGTTACACCATTTGCTTGCACATCAGCTTTACTTACTATTAGTTAAGGATGTTTCTTAAGTTTCATGTCCTTTACCAACAAGGTCACCATTCTAGCAACGTTCCTATTTCATCCACTTTTACTACCAGCTATACCACAAAATAATAAAAAGTTTATTTTTTTTAATAACTAAAGTCGATTGTAACACATAAGCATGCAACATGTAATGCTAGTGTCACGCCTCATATTTTCATTACCCGAATACCCGATGGTGACTTGGGATTATTTATTTAGGTATTAAAATAAGATGATAACAACACGCCGTCACACCCCAAATTTTCTTTCAAACTGGGGTTGACTTGCAATAAAAATTTAAGGTATTCAAATCCCTAGTTTATCCCAACCAATATTTATAAGCCATTAGGCTGAATCATTTGGTAGGGTTCAACGCGGAGTACCAAATAAATATAGACAATAGTATTGTAGAACCATCTAAGCGTCCCAACCATGTGATTAACATTACATATCAAATAAAATTAACTAGGTCTAAACTTAATGATTACAATCATTCAACAATTATTATTACATACCACAATAATAAATAAAGTCTTCCAGTACTGCGCAAGAAAAAAAATAGATAACTCTTCTGATGGAATATTTAAGAGAATTTAATCTCTTTCCTGCTCATCTTCAGTATCCCTGTACTTAATATTCTGAAAAAAATATTCCCACAAAGGGGTGAGCTACTAAAGCCTAGTAATAAAATTAGGGATGTCAACGGGGCAGGTATGGGGTGGGTATAACCTTCCTTATCTCCGTCCCGTTTAGCAATACCCTTACCCTCTCCATCCCCGTTTCAGGAAAAAAAAAATTTTCTATACCCGTTCCCACGTGGTAATGAATTCCCGTCCCCGTTTACCCCGCCAAATATATTAACTATTACAAATTATATATTACACGTATAAATAAATATTTAAATTATTATAAATATTATATATATTGAATAAAAATATATATTACATATATATTAAATAAAATTAAAATATATATATAATCTTTGAGTTTAACTGGTGCACTTAAACCAAAGAGGAAGAGGCCTTTATTTATAACTCACAAGACCTTCACTTCTTTGTGAGAATCGATGTGGGACTTTTAAAGAAGCCACTACGCCAACAAATTAACAAATAAATATTTAAATGGGTATGGGCGAGTGGGACTATTGTACCCGTCCCCGTCCTCGTACTCATTTGGGTAAACATTTCAAATCTCCATACCTGTCCCTATCCTCATTATTAACATCCCCATACCCTCCCTGAACGGGGCGGGTGAAGTGGGTACCCACCGGATACAGGTATATTTGACATCCCTAATCAAGATCTCCTAGGTGCCTATATGCAGTGGTCGTAATACTACACTGTATTAGATGATCTAATACAGTGAATGTGATTAGGTGACCTACTGTTCATGCAACAATAATTCAATAGATCCCAACTAAATAATGTAAATTATACTTACAACGGTTCGATGAGACCGTCACTGTAATTACTATTTTACTTACGCGTCAAATAGGTTAATGTGTTATTTGGACCATAATGAAATCAGTGTCGCAGTGGTAGGGATTTCAGATTCAGATTTTTAAGGTATCGGGATCAAAACCCGTAGTGATACAGGTTTCATATATATTTTTTTATAAAATATTCATCAAATGAATTAAATATAATTAAATAATTTAACACATCATTCATACATAAATAAGAGAGGTTGCCAGTTATAGTAAAATTTGGTAAAGGAGTTTAATCTAAATCCTCTTAGGATAATCATACTCCTATCCTCCTCTACCCCCAGCCTTGGGAACCAGTGACTTTACGAGCTTAGCATCCAATGCATTCTGATGGTGTCACCTACCAAAAATCTAGCTGTCGCGACCGGCTACCTGATTGGCCAGGTCAAAGGGAGCATCTTCTAATAAAATGCATATGTTCCCATCTCCATCTAAAAGGCCATTTTTACCACCCATCACCCCATTGCCAAAGATATCTTAGCACGAGTGCCTTAATTTATTTCACCCTTTGACATTCAAGGGGTACCTTGTATGGCAATTAGACATTTTTAAACAACAACCGACAATGTTCCCGGTTGATGAATCCTAAGTGAGATTATTCAGTCACATACGGTATACTTAAGTATTTTTTCTCAATTCAAAATTAAATAATAATTCCACAATAAATTAAAGATTAAACGTAATCACCAATATATTATCACAAAGGTAGGTACTACAATGTAAATTAACAATAACAAGTAACTAGAATAATTTAGAATTTAAATTAGTATGTTTAGTTAATTCTTTGATAAGCTTGCCGTACTACGCTGATAGGAATAAAATTATTTCTAATGATATATTAATTAAGCCGAAGTTGGCAGCTTAGTGGGCGAGCGACCCTAATTGCGATTTGAAGTCACGAGTTCGAGCCCTCAATGGTTGCGATCCTAGTTTTTGCCTCTTTTCCTTTTTATTTATTAATTTATGGAATATAAAGATAATAATAGTTCTTTGGACTTATATTTAATTTTAGAAAAATTATAAGTTTTATTTATTCTCATCTGGATAGTATAGTACATCAGTTGAAAAATTAAGCCAATGTGAGATTATAAAGCAAATGTCATTCTAACTTTTGATTTGGTTTGAGAATAATATTATCAAAATAATTTGAATAAATTCCACTCATTATCTTATTTATAACCAAACCCTTATCATAGATTTTTGGCTTCAAGATATCCACCAATGTCCATAGAATTATTCCAATGTTTAGGAAGGTATTAAATATGTTTCATTAATTTACTTAATCATAAAAATATAGTTATATTACTTGCTAGTGGTACGAAACAATACCCAAAAAAATCAATTAAAATAGATCAAATTCATTTAAGGAAGACCAAATGAGGAAGAACAAGTCCATTGTTTCATTTGGGCATTTATCAAATACTTGGTTTACTTAGCCAATTTAGTTTGAGTAAGTCATCAACTATCCATGATGAAACTAATTTTCTAAGTCAGTTATCATAAATATTTAGAGTGTCAAATAATATATAATATCCAGTTTAAAGAATTTCATATCAAGTGGAAGATAACCAAGTAGTCTCAACTTAACAGACTACTTCAGTATTTCATCAATAGTAAAGTGTTTTACTAGATTAGACCTTGTGAACAAAATTACACATAAATAAATTATTAACATAACTATAACTAACAGAGGGTAATTGAAAATTTAAATAGATCTTTAAACATAAAATTCTAAAAAAAATCCGAACAAGCATCAATTAAACGCTAAGCAAAATAACAGCTTGAAAGAAAATTCATATAAAATAGAGCAGAACTCTGATATCTATAAACTTTATAACTGTAGAAATTAGACTTGAGGACCTACAACTTTCATGTTTTACACTTTTTAAAATTCTAAAGTTAAAGGTTCAAAAATAGCATTAAATTCAATTTGTTCAGAAGATACAGTTTTACACGTGTTCAGTATTTTGGGCATAACTTTTGACTCACAAATCGGATTGATGCAAATCTTTTTGAGTTAGAAAGAAAACTTAAAGGGCTACAACTTTTATGTTTTATCCGAAGCCAAATTCCATCATTTTAGGGGTAAGAAGCACATCAGAAGTTATAAATAGAGAGGTGTTAGCATACTGGGCTACATCAGTCAAAGTTTTGGCTTCCCTACCCCCAATATGCGGGTATTTTTTTATCACAATCAAGTTTCTTACTTCAAACCCAGAAAA
Organism: Vitellaria paradoxa; assembly: GCA_019916065.1. Classification (NCBI taxonomy): domain Eukaryota; kingdom Viridiplantae; phylum Streptophyta; class Magnoliopsida; order Ericales; family Sapotaceae; genus Vitellaria; species Vitellaria paradoxa. The sequence goes on along the minus strand of CM034243.1, from coordinate 18,648,280 downwards.
TGGTTAAGCTTCAAATTGAAGGCATCAAATACATTTTAGGAGGTTCGTCATCCTACCTTAATGAAGATATTGGTGACCAAGTCTGAGAAGGAAAAAGGAGTTTAGCCTTGAACACCAACCAAACTGGAAAGCTCTAAGCTTTTCTTCTTCCTCCGAGCAACACCGAATCTCCAACCAACACTTGATAATAAATTCTTTTTTTTTCTTATTTTTTTCTCTTTGAAAGCACACAAATTTATAATTCATGGGAGTGTAAAGAAAGTGTCGATTGAGAAAATAACCTCCACTTTCCATGCTTCAAAGCCACTAAAGTAGGATCACAATAGGTAGCATGATCCAAGAATCATGCTTTGCTTTTTGACTATCTAACCAAATGATTTAAGAGAGGTATTGCGGGAGATGTATGGAGGTGGCATGATTCAGGAATCATGCTTTGTTTTTTTTTTTGGTTACTAAAACCAAATAATTTAAAAAATGCTTTAAGGTCTTTAAATCATGCTTGCTTTTTTTTTGACTAATTAAACAAATAATTTAAGAGGTGCCTTAAAGTATTTAATGTAGGGTTCTCTTTCTAACTAATTAACCAAATAATTTGAGAGATGTGAAAGATGTATAGAAGAATGGATAGAAGAAAATTAAGTTTGCCGGGATATAATTGAGAGTTACTGTCACGCCCCAGATTTTCATAAACGAATACCCAGTGGTGACTTGGGATTTATTTGTTGGGTATAAAATAAGATGATAATAACACGCTGTCACACCCCAAAATTTTCCTCCAAACTGGGGTTGACCCACAAGAAAATTTAAGATATTCAAAATCTTTTGTTTATCCCAAAGAATATTTATAAGTCATTGGACTGAATCATTTGATGGGATTTCAACTACAGGGCATAAAATAAAGATAAAGAAAAATATTACAGAGCCATCTAAGTGTCCCAACCATGCGATTAACATTACATACCAAATAAAAGTAAATTAGGTCTAAACTTAATAATTACAATCATCCAATAATTATTATTACAGACCACAAAAATAAAATCTTCTAGCTCTGTGTAGGAAAGAAAAAAAATAGATAGCTCTTCTGATGGAATATTTAAGAGAAATTAATCTCTTTCCAGCTCATCTTCAGTATCCCTGTGCTTAATATCCTGAAAAAAATATTCCCACAAGGGGTGAGCTACTAAAGCCCAGTAATCAGAATCTCCTAGGTGCCTATATGCAATGGTTGTAATGCTACACTGTATTAAGTGACCCACTACAGAATGTGATTAGGTGGCATACTGTTTATATAACAATTAATTCAATAGATCCCAACTGAATAATGTAAATTATACTTACAACGGTTCGATGAAACCGTCACCATAACAACTATTTTACTTACATGTAAAAATAGTTAAATATTGATGTGTGTACCACAATGAAGTCTGTGTCGCAGTGGTAGGGATCTCAGATTCAGATCTTCAAGGTCTTGGGATCAAACCCCGTAGCGATACAGGTTTCATATATATATATATATATAAAATATTCATCAAGAGGAATTAAATATAATTAAATAATTCCAACACATCATTCATACATAAACAAGAGAGGTTGCTAGTCACAGTAAATTTTGGTAAAGGAGTTTAATCTAAATCCTCCTAGGATAATCATACTCCTATCATCCTCTACCCTCAGCCTTGGGAACTAGTGACTTTACGGGCTTAGCATCCAATGCATACCGACGGTGTCACCCACCAAAAACCTAGCGACACGACCGGCTACCTGACTGGCCAGGTCAGAAAGGAGCATCTCCCAAATAAAATGCATGTTTCCAACTTCATCTAAAAGGCCATTTCTACCCACCCATCACCCCATTTCCAAAAATAACTTTGGCACCAAGTGCCTTTAATTTATTTTCACCCCTGGGCATTCCAAGGGTATCTTGTATGGCAATCAGACATTTTTAATAACCACCGGTAATGTTCCTGGGTGATGAATCCGAAGTGGGATTATTCAGTCACATGCAGTATACTTTAAGTATTTTATCTCAATTCAAAATTTAATAATAATTCACAATAAATTAAAGATTAAACATAATCACCAACATTATTGTCACAAAGGTAGGTACCACATGTAAATTAACAAGTAGCAAGTAACTAGAAAAATTTAGAATTCAAATTAGTATTTTAGTTAATTTTTTAATAAGTTTGTCGTACTAGCCTTGATAAAAATAAAATTATTTCTAATGGTATATTAATTAAGCCGAGGTTGGCAGCTTAGTGGGCGAGCGACCCTAATTGCGATTTGAAGTCGTAAGTTCGAACCTCATTGGCTGCGATCTCGGTTTTTGCCTCTTTTACCTTTTTTTTATTATTTTATGGAATATAAAGATAACAAATAGCTCTTTAGACTCATATTAAATTTTAGAAAAATCTATAAGTTGTATTTTATTCAAAACAGTTTGAATAAATTTCCAATCATCATCTTATTTATAACCAAACCCTTATCATTGGTTTTTGGCTTCAAGATATCCACAAATATCCATAGAATTATTCCAATATTTAGGAAGATATTAAATAAGTTTCATTAAATTCACTTAATCATAAAATATAGTTATATAACTTGCTAGGTTGACAAAACAATGCCTAAAAGAATCAATTAAAATAAATCAAATTTATTTAAGGAAGACCAAATGAGAAAAGAATAAGTCAATTGTTTCATTTGGCATTTTTATCAAATACTAGGTTCTAATTAGCCATTTTAGTTTGAATAAGTCATCCAACTATCTATGATGAAACTGATTGTCTAAGTCAGTTATCATAAATATTAGAGTGTCAAATGATACATAATATCCAGTTTAAAATAATTTCATATTAATTGAAAATAATTAAGTAGAATCAACTTAACAGTCCATTTTAGTATTATATCAAAATAGTATAAGTGTTTTACTATATCAGGTCTTGTGAACAAAATTACACGTCAATGGAAATTATTAACATGATAATAATTAACAGACGTAATTGGAAATTTAAATAAATCTTTAAACATAATATTCTAAAAAAAATCCAAACAAGCATCAATTAAAGGCTAAACAGAGACAGCAGCTTAAAAGAAAATTCATATAAAATAGAGTAGAACTCCAATATCTATAAACTTTATATTTATATAAACTAGACTTTAAGACCTACAACTTTTATGTTCTACACTTTTTAAAATTCTAAGGTCTAAAGGTGCAAAAACAGCCTTGAATTCAGTTTGTTCAAAAGATACAGTTTTATACGTGCTCAGTATTTTGGGCACAACTTTTGACTCACATATCGGATTGATGCAAATCTTTTTGGGTTGGAAAGAAAACTTAAAGGGCTACAACTTTTATGTTTTAGCCGAAGCCTAATTCCATCATTTTAGGGGTCAAGAACACATCAGAAATTACAAACAGTGAGTTGTCAACATATTGGGCTGCATCAGTCAAAGTTTCGACTTCCCTACCCCCAATATATGGTATTATATTTTTATCACAATCAAATTTCATACTTTAAACCTAGAAAAATGCTTTAGCTTCAAAATTGAAGGCATCAAATATATTTTAGGAGGTTCGTCATCCTACTTCAATGAAGATATTGGTGACCAAGCTTGTGAAGGAAAAAGAAGTTGAGCTTTGAACACTACCCAAATTGGAAAAATTCTAAGCCTTTCTTCTTCCTCCAAACAACACCAAATGTCCAACCACACTAGATAAAAATATATATTTTTTTCTCTCTTATTGTTTTTCTTCTCTTTGAAGGCACACAATTTATAAGAATCATGGGAGTGTAGAGAAAGTTATTGGTGGAGAAAATAACCTCCACTTCACATGCTTCAAAACAACTAATGTAAGATCATTGATTGGACATCAATTGTTACATATTTATATATTCAAATTACACTTGCATACATCATAAAAAGATATAAAATCTATGTTTTGTGCAGATTCCATCTCCATATCTCCAAAGTGAAATATGTGTTGATTTCCATCACAAAGACAAGAAATTGAGCTACATTGAGGATGTTGAGAAGAAAGCATGCTGCACAACACATCAAAGGATTGAAGCTATTTCAGAAGAGAAAGAAAATTTCAGTTGAAATCAATGCAAAGAGATCAGAATCACTGTTCTGGAAATTTCTGCAGCAGAGGATCATATTCGAATATGGTTTTACTGTATTCGAATATAAGCTTCTTCACAGCAACGAATTCCATGTGACCTCAACTTCTCCATGCGATGTAATCTGCAATCCAGGGAGGGCAAATCAGTAAAAAAAATATAGGAGAAAGAATGAGCCATCATGAGGGTACATTCGGTTAGAGGAGAGAGAAGGAAGACAGAGAGAGAGACACACACACACACGGAGAAAAACACAGAACAGTCGGGGGGGAGAAATTCAGTTTTTGTAGAGAGAGTTTTAGAGAGAAATTGATTGAGAGTTCATAGTTTTACATTTTAATTTCAATTTGGCATTGGAGTTTTTGGAGATTTACATTTTGAATTCATTTCAATTTCTGTAATTGGATTTTCAGTTCTGAATCCATTAAACCTTCATTTTCAGATTGTAATGTCTTCAATTCAGATTTCCATTTCTGTTTTTCTTCTTTTTAATATGCTCGGCTAAGTCTTCTTGGGCCAAGGCAAGGGTAATGCCCTTCCAATGAATCTCAAGTGGCCGAACTTCATGGATTTCCTTTGAGTTCTTATGATTATCAAGTTAATTTGCTGCTGGGTGTTTTAGAACTCATTGATTCAAGACCCGATTAATCCAAATTTGTATATCCTATTGATGAGTTCATAGGTGTTGCTTAACTTAGAACTCCCATGACATTGTTGTATGTGGGTTGCTAGAATTAGAACTCCTATTGTCCTTAAAATAGGTTATGCACATTGAGTGTTAATCCATGGTTTGTTTCAATTGAAATTAATTTTCTCAAAAATCAGTACAAATTGACTTGGTAATTTATACACTCTTGGCACTTGAAATTCATTCAGATTGGTATTAAACTTGTCTTGCTCAATTTTTCTTATCACTTAATCATTTAGTTTAAATTTACTTTGCTTTTGGAAAACTAGTTCAAAACCATCAACCAACCAAATCAGATTTTAATTTTCTGTTTCACATTTTTTTGTGAGTTGTGTTTTGCCAAATTAATCTCCATTAGAGTCATTCACTTCATTACTCCCTAGATCCCTGTGGAAATGACCTGGGACTTACCAGTTATTTTGTGCTTCAACCACACCTTGCACTTGGGGGAGAACTTGTCTTGATTTACCTCACTTAACATTTTTTTTTTAAATTTGAATTGACAATCTGAATTTTCATCTGAGCTTTTATTTTGGAGTGAGGTAATTAAGTAAGAACAAGCACAATTTTTGGCGCCGTTGCCGAGGATCTTTGAGAAGCAATGGTGTTTTGAGTTTTTGGAGCATTAACTGGTAGTACATCTCACCACCATTTTCAACAACAGAGCTGCTTAACTTGTTGGGTAACTTTGTTTCATCTCTATTTCTATTTCTTTTATAGTCTTGGTTGTTAGTTTAGTTTTAGAACTGTTTGCATCTGAATCCTGAATTTCTGATTTGAAACTATTTCATCTGATATTCGAATACTGCTGCATTTCTCTGCTGTAAGCTGTAGTTGCAATTCTCTGTGAATCAGTAGATGAAATTGTGAAGTTAGGAGGTTAGATTGGAGTTTTGTTTCAGTTTGAATTCCTGTTTATGCTTTTAAGGTCTGGTAAACTTGTTGGAAACAGATCTGAATTGCATTTTTCATCTTCTCTTGCTGAATTGATTGAATTTGCTGCATCACATTCACAATCTGAATTTTCTGTTGCACATATGGATCCACCACCTACCTGTTCTGCCGGAAGGAAGTGTTCAAGGAGAGAATGACCAAATGGATCAAAACATCCTTAGACCTCTCCGGGAATATCTTTATCCAGCTAGACAAACCACTCCATCTTGCATTGTTCTTCCAAATGGACATCAGAATTTTTATCTTAAACCTGGAACAATCCAGCTTTTACCAACTTTTCATAGCATGGACTCAGAAAATCCTTACATGCTTATGAAAGAATTTGAAGATGTTTGTGGAACTTGCATGGATAGGAATGTTAATGAGGACATGGTTAGGCTTAAATTATTTCCATTTTCATTGAAAGACAAGGCAAAAATGTGGTTGAATTCACTTGAGCCTAGATCAATAGGTACTTGGAGAGACATGCAAACAAAATTTTTGAAGAAGTATTTTCCTGCAAATAGAACTGTGATTCTTCAACAGCAAATAATGAATTTTGTGTGTAAATCGAATGAAACATTTGCTCAAGCATGGGAAAGATTCAAGGAATTGTTGCAAGCCTGTCCACATCATGGTTTTGAATCTTGGAGAATTGTTAATTTTTTCCATAATGCATTAACTCCAAATCTGAAAATGTTGGTTGCCACCATGTGTAATGGTGAATTTTATGACAAAACTGCTGAAGAGGCTTTACATTTCTTTGATGCTTTAGTTGAAAACACTAAACAGTGGGAGGTAGTCTCCCCATCTTTTTCTGAATTTTTTGACAGATCAAATGATAGAGGAAAGTTCCATCTCAATGATGCAGATGATGTTGGAGCTAGGTTGGCTACATTGTCAAGAAAGATTGAATTGATGGAGCAAAAGAAGCAAACATTGAAGGAGAGTGAAGTGAAGTGTGTGCTGTGTGAAACCGCAGACCACAGGACTGACGATTGCCCAACACTTCCAGCTTTTAAGGAAGTTCTCTATGGTCAAGCAAATCCCACACAAGCTGCAAGACCCTTCAATCAAAATCAGGGGATGAACACATATTCACAAGGCCATAGTCCATATTCGAATAACTACAACCCTGGCTACAGAAATCATCCAAACCTTTCTTGGAAAGCAGAAGCACAGAATCAACAATACCAACCTCAACAAACTGTGCAACCCCAACCATTTCCTTCTCAGCCTTTTCAACCTCAGCAGAACACAAATTTTTATCAGCCACCTCACAAAAGATCTTTGGAAGACACTTTGCAACAATTTATGCAAGGGCAGATTGGAACCAACAATCAGAATTCCAAGTTTCAAGAGCAGACAAACAGGGCCATGGAAGACATCCGAAGTCAATTGTCAAAGCTAACTCAAGCTTTAACCATCAGAGAATCAAGAAAGCTTCCATCTCAGCCAAGACCAAATCCTACAAGCCAAGTTCATTTCAGTGAATCATCTTCATCTGCTGCAAATGAAAATCTGGAGCATGTACAAGCTGTTTCAACATTGAGAAGTGGAAAGCAAATTGTCAAGCCAGATTATAAACCACCTGCTAAAAAAGTTGAGGAAGAAAATGAGCAAGAAATAATGAAAAATGAAGAGGAAATGCAGTTGAAACAGAAACCGGACAGCAGAACAGAAAGTGAACAGAAACAGCAATTTAGCACTTCTGAGAAAGAAATCATGTTTCAGAATGAAGAGCAGGAATTGAAGCAAAATGAAAGACTAATTGGGGACAGCAAGTTGGACAGCAGAAAACTTGAGGAAAAGCAGAATCTGAGCCAAGAAAGGCAGAAAATTCTGATGCAACCAAAGGAATATTCGAATACCAGCAAGCAACATTCGAATAGCAGTAAGCAGCAAATCAGAATCCAGAGAACAGAGCAGGTAGATTCTGAAAATAAAGAGGAAATTTCTGAGAATAAAAAAATTTCTGAGGAAAATCAGTTTGAAAAGAGTAAAAAAGATTTTGAAAATAAAGAGATTTTGAATAAAACCAAGTTGGACAAATCTGAATTTGTTCCAAAACTTCCATTTCCACAAAGATTGAACAAAGCCAAGAAAGAGAATTTGAATTCTGACATTTATGAATTGTTCAAACAAGTCAGAATCAATATTCCCTTACTTGATGCAATTAAACAAAATCCATCCTATGGAAAATTTTTGAAAGATTTGTGTACTGTTAAGAGGAAAATGAATGTGAAAGAAAGAGCATTTTTGACTGAACAAGTGAGCTCCATTTTACAATTTAAAACTCCTCCCAAATATAAAGATCCAGGTTGCCCCACCATAGCTTGCTTAATTGGGAATCAAAGGGTAGATCAAGCTTTGCTAGATTTAGGTGCAAGTGTCAACCTCTTACCATTCACTGTTTACAAACAGCTGGGGTTGGGAGAACTTAGACCTACTAGGGTGACACTACAACTTGCTGATAGGTCAGTTAAAGTCCCTAGGGGTATGGTTGAGGATGTCTTGATTCAAGTGGATCATTTTTACTTTCCGGTGGACTTTATAGTGCTAGACACTCAGCCCATTCAAGGAAACCAACCAGCTGTACCTGTTATCCTAGGAAGACCATTTTTGGCCACCTCAAATGCCTTGATCAATTGTAGAACCGGAGTTATCAAGTTCTCCTTTGGAAACATGACAATTGAGAAAAACATCTTCAAGGTGACTAAACAGCCGAGTGATTATGAGGAGGTAGAGGAAGTTGATTGGATTCAAACAACCACTCAAGATCACTTTGATAGAGAGTATTTTGATGACCCTTTGGAGAAAGCCTTAGTAAATAATGAGCAAGTAGATTTCCTAGCTGATTGTGACTTGGAGAATTGTGGGGGAGGAGAATTGGAGGAAATGAAAAATTCAATGCTATTGGTGAATCAGTGGAGACCATCTGTTGAGTCTTTAGAGCTGCCCATAGTCAAGCCTCTATCATTTTTGGACCAGCCACCAAAACCTGAGCGAAAATCCTTGCCAAGTGACTTGAAGTATGTATTTTTGGGTGAGGGAGAGTCCTATCCAGCTGTCATTTCATCTCAGCTGAGTTTGGACCAAGAAAATAGACTTGTGGAAGTCTTGAGGAAGCATAGAGGAGCTTTGGGCTGGACTATAGCAGATCTGCAGGGAATAAGTCCATTGATTTGCACTCATAGAATATTTTTGGAGGATGAGGCCAAGCCTATCAGGCAAATGCAAAGGAGACTCAACCCCAACATGAAAGAGGTTGTTAGAGGGGAGGTAATCAAGCTTTTGGATGCTGGAATTATCTACCCCATCTCAGATTCTAAGTGGGTGAGTCCAACTCAGGTAGTGCCTAAGAAATCTGGAGTGACTGTGATTAAGAATGAAAAAGAGGAATTAGTTCCAATGCGCATCCAAACAGGATGGCGCATGTGCATAGATTATAGAAAGCTAAATGCAGTCACAAGGAAAGATCACTTCCCTCTTCTATTCCTAGATCAGGTATTGGAAAGAGTGGCAGGGCATGCATTTTACTGTTTCTTGGATGGTTACTCTGGGTATAATCAGATTGAGATTGCATTGGAGGATCAGGAAAAGACCACATTCACTTGCCCATTTGGCACATTTGCATATAGGCGTATGCCTTTTGGTCTTTGCAATGCCCCTGCAACATTTCAGAGATGTATGATGAGTCTGTTTAGTGATTTTGTAGAGAGATTCCTTGAAGTTTTTATGGATGACTTTTCAGTATATGGCAGTGACTTTGATACATGTTTGGGAAATTTAGAGAAGGTTTTGATTAGATGTGAGGAGAAAAACTTGGTTTTGAACTGGGAAAAATGCCACTTTATGGTAACTCATGGAATTGTCCTTGGCCACATAGTGTCTTCTAGGGGGATAGAAGTAGACAAAGCCAAAGTGGAAATTATTCAAAAACTTCCTACCCCTAGATGTGTTAAGGATATCAGATCATTTCTTGGCCATGCTGGGTTTTATAGAAGGTTCATTGCATCATTCAGTGCCATTGCTAGACCTTTGTGCAACCTTCTATCCCAGGATGTTCCCTTTGATTGGACACCAGAGTGTCAGGCCTCATTTGATAGACTTAAGAGTTTGCTCACCTCAGCTCCCATTATGCAGTCACCAGACTGGACTTTACCATTTGAAATCATGTGTGATGCTAGTGATTGTGCCATTGGTGCGGTGCTAGGACAGAGGAGGGATAGGAGGCCACATGTATTGTACTATGCTAGCAAAACCCTTAGTGAAGCACAAAGGAATTACACTACTACTGAGAAGGAGTTGCTAGCAGTAGTATATGCCTTGGACAAGTTCAGATCATACTTGGTAGGTTCCCATGTCATAATATACACTGACCATGCTGCTTTGAAGTATCTCTTGACCAAACCTGATGCTAAGCCTAGACTTATTAGATGGATTCTCCTGCTTCAAGAATTTAATTTAGAAATCAAGGACAAAAAGGGAGTTGAAAATGTAGTTGCTGATCACCTTTCTAGACTCCCACATCAGGATTTAGCATCTTTTGATTCTCCCATCAATGAGAGATTCCCTGATGAGCAGTTGTTCCACATAGACTCTTCTGAGGTACCTTGGTTTGCAGATATAGCCAACTACCTAGCTTCAGGTATTGTGCCTTCTCATTGGACCATGTTAGATAAGAAAAAGTTTTTCAGGAATGTGAGGCACTTTTTTTGGGATGATCCATATCTGTTTAAGTATTGCTCAGATCAGGTCATAAGGAGATGCATACCCGAGAGTGAAGCCCAGAGTATCATTAGTTTTTGTCATACTCTTGCATGTGGAGGTCATTTTTCAGCTAGGAAGACAGTGGCAAAGATTTTACAGAGTGGATTGTTTTAGCCTACCATGTTTAGGGATGTGCATGCCTTTTGTGTTGTTTGTGATAGGTGTCAAAGGCTTGGTAAGATCACTAGGAGAAACATGATGCCACTTCACCCCATTTATGTGCTTGATATCTTTGATTGTTGGGGTATGGATTTTATTGGACCATTTGTGAATTCATTTGGCAATGAGTATATCTTAGTGGCAGTGGATTATGTTTCAAAGTGGGTAGAAGCCATACCAACTAGGACCAATGACCACAAGGTAGTGATAAAATTTTTGAAGGAAAATGTGTTTTCAAGATTTGGAATGCCAAAGGCCATGATAAGTGATAGGAGAACACATTTTTGCAATAGACATGTTGGTCTTTTGATGAGGAAGTATGGGGTGTTACACAAGGTTGGAACATCTTACCACCCCCAAACAAGTGGACAAGCTGAATTAGCTAATAGGGAAATCAAAAGAATCATTGAAAAAATAGTGAACCCCACAAGAAAAGATTGGTCTTTGAAATTGGTGGATGCACTGTGGGCTTATAGGACTGCCTACAAGACTATCCTAGGCATGTCTCCTTATAGGTTAGTGTATGGAAAAGCTTGTCATCTTCCTGTGGAACTTGAACACAAGGCCTATTGGGCAGTGAAATACTTCAATGAAAACATCACTGAATCTGGTTGTCAGAGGAAATTGCAACTAAATGAGCTTGAGGAGATTAGGAATGATGCATATGAGAATGCTAAGATCACCAAGGATAGAGTGAAGAAATGGCATGATACACATATCCTCAAAAGAGAGTTGTTTGTGGGTCAAAAGGTTTTGTTGTATGACTCAAGGTTACACTTGTTTCCCGGGAAGTTGAAGTCAAGATGGAGTGGTCCATATGTGATTCAGAACATCACTGAGTTTGGGGCTGTTGACATTCAAAATCCAACCTCCAAGAATGTTTTTAGAGTGAATGGACAGAGATTGAAAGAGTATCATGAGAATTTTGTTGCTGAAGTAGAGAGTTGGGATCTCGAAGATCCCCCAAATTCTGTTTGAATGAAGAAAGGATTCTGACTTTGTATCATAATAGTGTAGGTTCTGTTATGCTTTTGATTTTCTGTTTTCTTTTGTTTTTGTAAAAAAAAAAAAAAAAAAAGAAAAAAGTTGCATATGGTTATTGCTAACCTTCAGTTTTCAGCTGCAAGTAGTACTCAACTGAGGAAGTGAAGAATCTGCTTGATGAAAAGAATCCATTCAAATCTGATGTGATCAGTTGCAATTGCAACTGCAGCTGTGATCATGCAGTAGCTGGACTAAATGCCTTGCCACTGCTGAAATGTGAGCTTGGAACAAGTTGGTGGGGAATTGGTCACAGCAGCTGACTATCAGCTTTCATTTCTTGGTAATAAGTTGAATTTTCATTCACAATCTTCAGGTATGTTACTTCCCCAACCTTTCTTTAATTTGCTGGTTTAATACATTGAGGACAATGCATGATTTTAGTTGGGGGGGATTGGATATGATCAGAATGTTTTGAATATGATTTGGAATTGTTTGAATTGAATTAAGATCATGCTTATGTCAGTTTGAGTTTGCATATGTTGAAAATTTGAAAAAAAAAAATTTTGAAAATTTGGAAAAATTGCAAAACTTCTTCTTGAATTAGTTGTCTTTTGAAATAATTTTCGAATCCTAGCTGTTGGCAAAACTTAATTTGAGTATTCTTAAGAAATGGGGGAAGAATTTCTGGTTTTCTGGACACTGGAATTGCAAATTGCTGATAACCTGTATTCGAATATGGGTCTGGGTATTCGAATATGATGTCGGTTTTAAATCCTGTATATACCCGTGAGTGGCCCCATTCAAGTTCATGTTCTATTCGAATACGAGCCCTGGTGCCCACAACCCTGAAACCTTCACCATTCCACATCTTCTTCCAGTCTTTTACTTTCAGATTATCTGAGTGTGATTTTTAGTTGACATTGAAAGGAAGATTCAGATACAGAGCTGCGATTGAAGAAGCTAGGGTTTACAGCTTTGGAAAATTTCTGATAAAGGGTGGAGAATCAATTGAAGCAAGATGCCACCAAAGAGGATGAAGAAGATGGCTTACAAAGGTAAGGCTAAAAGAAGGAGCATGAGGATTTTGAGCCAACATGGTAAGGGTTCTTCACTTGTTGTTCAGGAACCCATAACATATGAATTGTCATCTTCTAAATCAGACCGTAGGTCCTCTTCTAGAACAGAATCATTCCATTCTGTAGGTAATGAGAGTTTGAGTGAGAGACATGATGATCATGTCTCTAATGTTGAAAAGGAAAACTCTGTTGGAGTTCCTGAGAATGTGCCTACTAAGGAACACACTACTGCTCCTGAGCATGAGGTCCACACCTCTGAAAATGTTCCTGAGGATGAACCTGAAGCACAATCTGACCATGATCTTTTTGATGAGGATTCTTTTGATAACTCGAGGTTTTCCAACAAAGCCTCAGAGCTGAAATATGATGAGAATTACAGTAAGAGAGCTGTGTTGAGTGAAAGAGGAATTAAATTGGAGGATTACAATGAACCACCCTATGAATTGTTAGAATTATTTGAGCAAAGGGGCTGGGCACATTGGGTTACAACCAGTAGGAGGGCTGTGGTACCATATGTGAGAGAGTTTTACTCAAATGCTGAATTGGGTATGGTTCATGGGAGACCTGAGATAAACTCTAAGGTTAGAGGGAAGAAAATTAGTTTGAATCTTGAGAAGATCTCTTTCATAGGTCACTTACCTGTTGAAAGAATACCCGAACCCACACCTGAACAAAAAGCACAATGGGAGAAGCAATTGCATAAGGACAATTTGGCTAGACTCTTCACAGCCAACCCTCAAGCTCAATGGACCACTGCTAGGATGTCCAAGTCAGGAATTACTCCCAAAAGTAATGTCCTTCACATGCTAGTCTGTTCTTTATTTCTGCCCCATGCTTACAAGTCAACCATCACTCTAGAGCAAGCTATGATTATGGGAAAGTTGTTGTTAGGCATTCCCATGGATTTACCTTACCACACCTGGTTGGTTATTTCTCATGTGGTAGAGAAATCAGAATCCACTGCTGGGTTGCCTTTTGGAGGTCTAATTACAGAGATAATTCAGCACTTTCTGGGAATAGAGGAAGAGGTAGGAATGGCCATTGTGAAAGCTGCTCCTTTGATAGACAAGATATCTATGAATCGAAGTCGATGACAATTGAAGAAGGCTGCTCCACCTGCAGTTGAGAACAACCAGCAGAAGCCAGCAGAGGAGGAGGCAACTGAAGCAGCTCCCATTAGTACAGAGGAGAAATTGAAGTTAATTCAGCAAAATCAAGAAGTACTGATGAGGGAAGTTAGTGAGCTGAGACAGGGGCAGCAAAAGCTTATTCGAATGGTGGAGAGCATATTCGAATTGAGCCAAGAAGGAAGAAATGCTTAATTCAGTATTTCAGCCATGATTCAGACCCTTTTGTCCTTGAAACCAGATTTTTGACAGCAAATCTTTAGAATATTTCAAATATGTTTTGTCAACAATAGGATTTGGATTGATGTTCTTGCTGTTTGTTTCTTTTGATTAGGTTTAAGTTGTTTTGTTTTACTTTTGCTTCCTATAACTTTGAACTTACAACTTGGAATGAATGAAATTTCTGTTTTCTTGGAATTAGTGATGTCATTTGCATAAATTGGATTGAGCTGAGTTGAAGTATGAAATTTTAGGAGTTGTTGTGGTTGCCATGTGTTTTTAAGTTGAAAAGTGTGTGAATGGATTTAGTTTGAGGATTGTTGATCTAACATTTGTCTTGAGGAATGAATTTATGAATGAATAATGTGTTTTATGGATTTCCAGATATAGTGGAGACTTAAAACCTGAAGTGAGATATTCGAGCCTTAAACTTTGTTCATGAGAGACTTACATTTACTCTAAGGGCTTTCCAAAAGCTCAAGCTTTTTGTACTTCAAATTCCTTCAATAACTCCACTTATACTATTTTGCTTTGGGTGTTTGTGAAGTGATAGAAGAATGGAACTAGATTTCTGATTCTTAACTTTTATGGTTGGATGGAATGAAATCATAGAAGTGATATTAGGCCATTTTTCTTAACATTTGAGCTTGGAATGCCTTTCTTTGATAAACATGACCATTGTAGCCAAGTTTGAGCCTTATTAGAGCATTCATACTTCTTCATTTTTACCACATAATTCCTTTAACCAAAATGAATGCTGTCTAGCCTTCCCTATGTATTTTGGAATGCACTGAGAATAGAAGTGAAGGTTAGTGGGCTGAATTGTGGGATTTGGAGGTGAGAAGAAAGAAAAATGAATGGAATGAGGAAAAAGAAAATGTTAAGGGAAATTGATGATAAAAAGAAAATCAAAAAGGGGGAAACTGTTTTAATTTTGAAATACATTCACTTGAGGTCATTTTCATTTTCAAAAAATAAATAAATAAATGAATTGTAGAAGGGTGGAAGAAAGTTTATTTCAGTGTTCCAAATCAGTTTTTGAATTCCTTATCCTTTCCTTCTATTACCTTATTAAACCTCATGGCCCCATTACAACCCATTGCAAGTCCTAATTGATCTTTGGAAGAATTTTCATTCAATTGTGAAATTTAGGAATTAGGGAACCATGGTGAAAATTCTGAAATTACTTTGCTACATCATTCCTTCATGGAGTTATGCCAAGTCCAATTCTTTCTTGAATACATTGTTTTTGACTTGTTGATGCCACCTTCTAGAATTTGATGAACATTTACTCTTAATAAGGGGTATCTTGAGTGAAACCTTGTGTGCTCTATTTTCTTTGGAGTGATTTCCAAGGTGAGATTTGAAGTCAAAACTTGGGAATGAAATGGAATGCAAAGTTCAGAATTAAATGAAGTTCTAAAGATGTATGTTAAGTTGATAGAGCTAAAAGCTGCTATTCATTCACATTCATTTCACACACTTGGTAAGTTTCACATCTCTTATAAAATTTTAAATTTTAAACTTTGCTTATGAAAGTTTTTGCTTATGGTGTTGACTAATTTCATATGAATAGCTGAAATGTCATTCAAATTGAAATGGAATTAATGCTTTTAGATTTCTCTCCTATTTCTTCTATTAGAAGCATTACTAGGGACTAGTAATGTTGTAGTTGGGGGGTGTGTGATTGGACATCAATTGTTACATATTTATATATTCAAATTACACTTGCACACATCGTAAAAAGATATAAAATCTATGTTTTGTGCAGATTCCATCTCCATATCTCCAAAGTGAAATATGTGTTGATTTCCATCACAAAAACAAGAAATTAAGTTACATTGAGGATGTTGAGAAGAAAGCATGCTGCACAACATATCAAAGGATTGAAGCTATTTCAGAAGAGAAAGAAAATTTCAGTTGAAATCAATGCAAAGAGATCAGAATCACTGTTCTGAAAATTTCTGCAGCAGAGGATCATATTCGAATATGGTTTTACTGTATTCGAATATAAGCTTCTTCACAGCAACGAATTCCATGTGACCTCAACTTCTCCATGCGATGTAATCTGCAATCCAGGGAGGGCAAATCAGTAAAAAAAATATAAGAGAAAGAAGGAGCCATCATGAGGGTACATTCGGTTAGAGGAGAGAGAAGGAAGAGAGAGAGAGAGAGAGAGACACACACACACACACGGAGAAAAACACAGAACAGTCGGGGGGGAGAAATTCAGTTTTTGTAGAGAGAGTTTTAGAGAGAAATTGATTGAGAGTTCATAGTTTTACATTTTAATTTCAATTTGGCATTGGAGTTTTTGGAGATTTACATTTTGAATTCATTTCAATTTCTGTAATTGGATTTTCAGTTCTGAATCCATTAAACCTTCATTTTCAGATTGTAATGTCTTCAATTCAGATTTCCATTTCTGTTTTTCTTCTTTTTAATATGCTCGGCTAAGTCTTCTTGGGCCAAGGCAAGGGTAATGCCCTTCCAATGAATCTCAAGTGGCCGAACTTCATGGATTTACTTTGAGTTCTTATGATTATCAAGTTAATTTGCTGCTGGGTGTTTTAGAACTCATTGATTCAAGACCCGATTAATCCAAATTTGTATATCCTATTGATGAGTTCATAGGTGTTGCTTAACTTAGAACTCCCATGACATTGTTGTATGTGGGTTGCTAGAATTAGAACTCCTATTGTCCTTAAAATAGGTTATGCACATTGAGTGTTAATCCATGGTTTGTTTCAATTGAAATTAATTTTCTCAAAAATCAGTACAAATTGACTTGGTAATTTATACACTCTTGGCACTTGAAATTCATTCAGATTGGTATTAAACTTGTCTTGCTCAATTTTTCTTATCACTTAATCATTTAGTTTAAATTTACTTTGCTTTTGGAAAACTAGTTCAAAACCATCAACCAACCAAATCAGATTTTAATTTTCTGTTTCACATTTTTTTGTGAGTTGTGTTTTGCCAAATTAATCTCCATTAGAGTCATTCACTTCATTACTCCCTAGATCCCTGTGGAAATGACCTGGGACTTACCAGTTATTTTGTGCTTCAACCACACCTTGCACTTGGGGGAGAACTTGTCTTGATTTACCTCACTTAACATTTTTTTTTTAAATTTGAATTGACAATCTGAATTTTCATCTGAGCTTTTATTTTGGAGTGAGGTAATTAAGTAAGAACAAGCAATCATTGCTTGTTCTTGTTTAATTACCTCACTTCAAGATAAAAGCTCAGATGAAAATTCAGATTATAAATTCAAAGTTAAAGAAAATGTTAAGTGAGGTAAGTCAAGACAAGTTTTCCCCCAAGTGCAAGGTGTGGTTGAAGCACAAAATAACTGGTAAGTCCCAGGTCATTTCCACAGGGATCTAGGGAGCAATGAAGTGAATGACTCTAATGGAGATTAATTTGGCAAAACACTACTCACAGAAAAATGTAAAATAGAAAATTAAAATCTGATTTGGTTGGTTGATGATTTTGAACTAACTTTCCAAAAGCAAAGTGAATTTAAACTAAAAGATTAAATGATAAAAAGGTTGAGCAAGGCAAGTTTAATACCAATCCAAATGAATTTCAAGTGCCAAGAGCTTATAAATTTACCAAATCAATTTGTACTGATTTTTGAGAAAATTAATTTCAATTGAAACAAACCATGGATTAAACACTCAATGTGCATAACCTATTTTAAGGACAATAGGAGTTCTAATTCTAGCAACCCACATACAACAATGTCATGAGAGTTCTAAGTTAAGCAACACCTATGAACTCATCAATAGGATATACAAAGTTGGATTAATCGGGTCTTGAATCAATGAGTTCTAAGACACCCAGCTGCAAATTGATTTGATAACCATAAAAACTCAAGGTAAATTCATGAAGTTCGGCCACTTGAGATTCATTGGAAGGGCATTACCCTTGCCTTGGCTCAAGAAAACTTAGCCGAGCATGTTGAAAAGAAGAAAAGCAGAAATGGAAATCTGATTGGAAGACATTGCAATCTGAAATTGAAAGTTAAATGGATTTAGACTTCAAAATCTGATTACAGAAATTGGAATGAATTCAATGTGTAAATCTCCAAAACTCCAATGCTGAATTAAAATTCCAATATAAAACTCTGAACTCTCAATGAAAAACTCTACCAAACTCTATCTACCAAATCTAAAATTCTTCCCAGCCGAATGCTCTCTCTGTCGCGTGGGTCTCCCCACTTCTTTCTTCCTTCTCTCTCCTATATCTTTTCTCTCTCCTCTAACCGAATGTTGCCTTCATGATGGCTTCTTCTCTCTCCTATATCTTTTCCTGATTTGCCCTCCCTGGATTGCAGATTACATCACGTGGGGAAGTTGGGGTCACATGGAATTCGTTGCTGTGAAGAAGCTCATATTCGAATACAGTAAACCCATATTCGAATACGATCCCCTGCTGCAGAAATTTCCAGAATAGTGATTCTGATTTCTTTGCACTGATTTCAACTGAATTTTCTTCTTCTTCTGAAATAGCTTCAATCCTTTGATGTGTTGTGCAGCATGCTTTCTTCTCAACATCCTCAATGTAGCTTAATTTCTTGTTCTTGTGATGGAAATCAACACACAATCCACTTTGGAGATATGGAGATGAAATCTGCACAAAACATAGATTTTATGTCTTTTTATGATGTGTGCAAGTGTAATTTGAATGTATAAATATGTATCAATTGATGTCCAATCAATCATGCATATACAATAGGTAGCATGATCCAAGAATCATGCTTGCTTTTTGACTATCTAACCATATAATTTAAGAAAGGTGTTGGAGGATGGATGAAGATGGGTGGCATTATCCGGGAATCATGCTAGCTTTTTGACAAATTAAACAAATTATTTAAAAGATGCTTTAAGTGTTTAAATCATACTAGCTAAGTAATTTTGAAGAATGCTTTAAAGTCATTAATGTAGGGTCTACTTTTTGACTAAGTAGCCACCTAATTTGAGAGATTGTGAGAGATGTATGGAAGATGGAAAATAAAGTTGCCGGGAAATAATTTAGAACTACTATTCATGAGTCAACTCAATGAATAATAAAGTGAGTTGAAGTGAGTTGAGGTGAGTCAAAGAAAAGGGTTGACCTATAGGTTAATGGACTTGGGTTGAACCAACTAGGTAATTGGGCTAGGAATTGTTTGGATAAAAATTTAGAAATTCAACATTAAACTCCCACATAGAGTGGAATTAAATCCAACAATCTTTCCAACTAATTTTTTATCATTCCAAAAATCTTCAAATGCTCAATTTTTCAGATTTTTACTATAATAAATATCACCACCACACTTAAACAAATTAATTAAGAGAAAAAAAATTCCAGGTTATTACAGTTATTATTCATGAGTCAACTCAGTGAGTGACAAAGTGAGTTGAAGTGAGTTGAGGCGAGTCAAAGAAAGGGTTGACCCATGGTTAATGGGCTTGGGTTGAACCAAATAGGTAATTGGGCTAGGAATTATTTGGATAAAAGTTTAGAAATTTCACATTAAACTCCCACATAAGAGAAATTTAATCCGAAAATCTTTCCAACTAATTTTATCGTTTCAAAACTTTTCAAATCCTCACTTTTCTAGATTTTTACTATAACAAATATCACCATCACACTTAAGTAAATTAATTAAGAGAAAAAAAAATTAGGTTATTACAGTTAGACTCCCCTTGTCCCCTAGGTATTCTAACCGTTCTGATACCAACCTATCATGCCTTAGGTTTTGGGACCTGAGAAGTGAGTGAATGAGTCATACATAACATGTTTTAGAATATTCATTACCCTGATTAGAGCCACATAATTACCTTAGAGCAAACATCCATAATATATAATAACCATAATAATAATAATAATAACAATAATAACAATAACATTAGCCTTGGTCAAACTAGGTAATAGTGCTCCAACCACAACCCTAAGTAATAGAAATCTAGGCCTCAAGGCCTTTATACTCATGTAGAATAAATCTCTAAATTAATAATACTACATTCCCCAAAAATAAAAAATTTATATGCAAAATGACTACTACGGCGTTGCAAATGTAACTTTAACAATGGCCCACCTAGGTCTCAGATTCATGACCTGCAATAGAATCCGTAGGGACGTGAACGCAATCCACTTGTACCATGATGCATAATAAAAATATTTATGATATGTCAAAAAAAATAGATTAACAACAATTTAATATCAATAACTCATAAATTACAAGTCGTTGTATATCCCAACATCAAAACATACATCAATATAAACCTTAAAAATGATCCAATTATTATCTTTTCTTTATCTCTTTATTATCACAATCTAGGATAGATACTATACAACATTGTCGTTTACAGGTAACCAAATAAATGTCATGTTGTAGGCTATTAACCCATTGGCATGAATACCAAGGGTAATATCTGTATCCTTTCTATTTTTTAGTATCCATCAATCCCACACACAATATTATTTACATTTTCTTTATATCCATTATTATCATTTTAACATAACAACTCATTAAAATCAACCTTTAACATCACATTATCACTTTAATAAATATTTTTCCTGAATAAAATAAATTACTCAACTATTTCAAATTAGGCATTCTAAATCACATATTCAAATTAGGCATTCTAAATCACATATTATCCATGTATTTAATTATTTATGTAAAAGCATTTATACATTAATTTAATGTTGTATTAAAATAAGCTTTAAAGAGGTATTTTAAAATGAAAGAAAAATATAAATCGAAGAAGAAATATACAAACAATACATGATTAAGATTAAAATATTTATTTATAAATATCAAAATGTAATTTCCCACAATTTTAGGGATAAAATTATAATTTTTAAAACTTCTAGTGTCACTATGAAATTATCTAAAACTATTGGGCCCGGAAGGAAATTTTAGAAACTTCTATAAAATATGCTTGGACATATTTTCTTATATACTTCTCCCTAGGAAGCTTATTTTGGCTATAACGTTTTGGTGTTCTAATTTGGACCGAATTCATGCAGTGTGGTCTAAATTTAACCACATTTATGTAAAATGAACAAATAAAAATTTACCAAAATATTTCTACATCTCATATATGTAATTAAAATGCATTAAATCCCTGCCTTAGATTTAAAAAAGATATGAAAAGACCCCAAAGTTTAGAACTTCTCTCCTTCGTAACTCACATCTTAGGCCGAGTCACCACAATCCAACACCACCATGATGATCACGACATCGAAAATACCAAAGCTCAGCTACCCCCGAACTTAACCCCTCACTCTTTCTCTCATTTCTCTCTCCTCTTTCTTTTCTCTTTCTTCTTTCTCTCTTTCTCTTCTCATTTTTTTTTTCTCCATGCCATATTTATATATATATCCTATATATATATTTATAGCACTTGGTGGCCAAGTAAGATGAGTAGGAAAAGGACAAAAAAAATAATAAAAACAAAACAAATTTTCTTTAAGTTCTAGGTGGTTTTAGGTACCACTTTTGATTAGTTACTATATATATATTTAATATAACAGTAATAATATATTAAAATAATATGTATTTAAAATTTAAAATTTTGGGTTATTATTTTACCCTCCTTATTTTCCAGTACCCACTAACCCTAAAATCACAAACATTAATATCTTCCATTATCTCTTTCCATCATTAATACCAATAATGTCTTTTTAATCATCATCCACATATCATAACCATATCTTAATTCAATTATCTTGATCAACATCAGGATATTTCACAAGTCATGCAACACATACATATTATTCATATTAATAAATCAATTATCTCATGTGATTGCTATCCTTCATCTCAACAATTTTATTGTGCAATTTTGACTCAATTCATTCAAAGTGGTCTTATTGGATGTGATGCTCAATAATGATATCAATCCATGGAGATATTTAATCAAGACATTTAAGTGTATCTGAAATTAGTCTTTATCGTGCACACAAGCATCCGCACAGTTAGCCCAGGGTCATCTGAACAGTTGTCTTCACCGCAGGTCTAGGTTAGGTCTGGACAGTGGGCTGTTCACACAGCCGTGCACACGGCCGCTGTCCAGTAGCTTGAAAACCATACTTTGTTTTTTATTTTCTATTTTGATTTTTAAATCTACTCTTTTGTGGTTAATTTTGCTAATTCAAAACAACTTAAACTTCGACTTTGTTGTCAATTTAAACTTTATCTCACACATTTTTGATTTTCTATTTCATCATCTTTCTTTGATTTATCATGTTCATCACACACCCATGTCAGCAATCTATCAAAATCAAATAACTTAGTTACATTTATGTATCTACCAAATTATATGAAAACATGTACAATAAGTTCCTACCTTTAGAACTCAGTAAAAACAAGCTATAGTATGAAATAGTTGTTCCGGCGAACTCGATAATGCCAGTAACTCCACCATGCTTAAGCCAAAGCCCCTATCACCAAAACAACAATGCTAATACCTTTAAAGAAACTCTAATTGCATTCTAGCAAAAGGAATTGAGCCAAGATTGAGCAAACCTCACTTATCAGGTTTTCTTCATTCTTCTCTGTCAACTGCTTCTATTGACCGAAAATGTATACACATAACACATGTACTTATATATGGACTTACAGGCCTTCAGGAGAAAGAAAAAGGTAAGTCTAGAGGGCTTGTGTCACGCCCTAGATTTCACGACCCGAGAACCAACTAAAGGTATATATATATTACACAATTTAACTACTTTTTTGTCCCACATTAAAGCCATACACACACGCTATGGAGCAATAAATATAAATAAGATATAAAAATAAATAAATTGACATTATAAGTTTAAATAAATGCCTTAGTCAAAATCAACTAGGTAACAAGGCTCCAAATAAAACTACAAGTCCCCAGTCTAGGCCCAAACAACTCCCTATAAACCAAACATAAGTAATTAATATCCACCTTATAGACAGAGGCTTATTACCTTCCCCTTAATTAATTTTATAAAATTTAAATGTAAGTAAAGAAAAATTAATAAAATTTTAATTTCTATGTTCAACTAGCCAGACACGTGACTTAAAATCATTACTTGCATTACAAGTTATAAGAGAATTAGCACTAATATCACGTGTGTTTGGAACCCTAATAATAAGAATAATAATAATGCAATAATACCCTAGCACGCTACTTAGTGAAATATCTCAGCACAAATAATAATATCATACAACAACTTTAAATAAGAAATTAAATTTTTATTTCTATATTTCTTTTTTTTCACATTTTAACCAGACACAAACAGTACATAACACATCAAAATTAGGGGTGGCAAAGTCAACCCATACCCATCAAAATGCCTAATTAAACCTGTAATAAATGCGTTTGGGTCCAATTATTTTACTAATTGGGTTATTATTGGGTAATTTATAAAATACCCATTTATAAATGGGTGCAATTAGGTTATTAGACCGGACCCATTAAAATACCCAATTAAATTAAAAAAACAATAACCCCTATCTCTTTCACCACTCTCTACCTCTCTCTCTAGAACTCTTTCTCTCCCCTAGGTTTCGACAAGAAAGAGCCTCAGCTAATTTCAGAAAGCAATGGACTTGGCTCGGCTTTTGCCACTCTGTCTGGTAGCACCTGACCATTAAAAGCAAAGAAGAAAAGAGAAGGAATCTGGCACTAAAAGTAAAAAGATCGGACTGAGCCAGCTTACGTTAACAATAGAAACAAACACGATAAGGACTCATCGTGTCTCTTATATCTCATCTAGAGCTTTCTTGAGGACAACGTGGTAGAAGGTGAGTCGCCAGAGTATAAGTTAGATTCCGAGTGCGATCTGTCAATGTGTGAGCCGGCTTATCAGAGTAATGACCTGCTAAGTCAAGGGTTCATAACCAAATTCATTTGCAAATGTACTTTTAGCTCAAGTCTCCAAAGCTATAGTGGTGTTCTCATGTGTGAGGTCTAACAAGCTAGTTTTGTTTAGCTAATTAATATCATACAAAATAAATAAATAAATTAATAAAATATGATGTGAATATATGTGTGTATATATATATTGTTTTGATTTAATTAGATGACACTGTGCCATATAATTTTCAATATAGATTAATTTTCATAATCGATTGAGAAGTGTCAATCAAAAATTGATTGAGTAGCTTAGGTGAGCACTATGATCTATAAAAGGGATAATAATGATCTATATATATATATATTTCAATTTTTAATTCTCTAACATTGGATGGATGAATTAGAACAATAATGATCAATATATACATATATAGACATACACATACATTAATTGAAATAAATTGTTAATATAAAAAAGTAAGTTGGGTCATAAGTAAATGAGTTGAATACGAGTTCATGGGTTTATACTAATCCGTATGCAACTCGCTAATATCCAACTTATCTTTTAAATAGGCTGGTTTAGATTACACTCATTTAACATTTAACCCATTTAAATCTATTATCAACCTGCCCATTTTGCCACCCCTAATTCAAAGTAAAATAAATTGGTTTCAAGTACTACTGCTTTGTCCTGTAGATACAGGATCTAACCAATATACACCACCCTTCGGTGTCTACTTTCTAGGTCGAAACCTTAGAATATTAATTATAATATCCTTTGGTGTTTGCTTCCAAGGTTGAAACCTTAGGAATATTATATGCCACCTTTAGACATCTACTCGCTTTGTAGCCTACTAGACTTGATTAATAACCCTGTACGAGTTTCAAAACTTTCAACCCTTGGGTACACATATCTGATATTTCAGTATCCTCAACCCAAATAAAACATAACATCAACTTTCACTTCAAATCTATATTAAATAAATTCTTTTCCTTTAAATTCATTATTTATTAAATTTCTTACTAATTCATCATAACAATCTTAAATAATCAATAAACCACAACAACACATGAATAAAATAAAATAATAATAGACATTAAATACATAAATAAAGACTAAAGAAGTTTTTTTGTTCATAGCTACAACCACATCTATATGTTATATATAAATATATATAATATCAACTCAGCACTTTACTATTACCATAGATATATAGTTGACGTATGTAGTAACAGGTAAAGCACAAATATACGGGACCCGTTCCTTACATTAGTTCGACAAGTTTAGCAAGGAAAAAGGCTAGAAAAAAAAAAAGAAGGTGTAATGTAGTAAAGACATTGCACAGTCAGAAAAAACCAAACATAACGAAGAAGAAAACTCATCTAGAAAAGAGGACGTTTCATATTTAACATCGCAGCGATTATTAGGGTTTTGAGTGTACACATGCATCCTCATATAAATATATATTAGGTTTTAAATAAATTATATATTACCAATATTCCACCAAGTTTCTTTCAATAACCAATTTCACCATAAGTTTACAAATTTCGATACAAAACTAAATTGTAACTGAATTAAAAAAATGCTATCCCAATAATTTCTCAAGAATAATAAAGAATAAAATAAAATTATTAATCTATGTACATACACACACACACACACACGTAGCATGATATCAGATTACTTCAAGAATTTAGTTGCAATTAGAATTCCTACTTCACGTCATAGTCACCCATTAACCCAATTAATTGCCTGTTATATTATTAATAGTATTATTTACTATTATTATTGTTTTTAACAAACACTTAATTTAATGTTAGGCATGCGCGCGCACACATATATTAGCAACATGAATTCTTTTTATTAAATTAGAAATAATTAATATTTTATTTAATTAAAATCAAACCCATAATTTATAATCCACAAAAATATTTAAATACCAAAAAATAATTCCCATACAACCTATGCTTCTACAATAAAATTAACATTTAATTAATGTGTCAAAAATTTAAATTAACCAAATTTCTTGTTGCCGAATTAAATATTAACTAAAAAAATAACCAAAACAAAAATTAAATTCCTAGGTCACTACAGCTTGGGCAGTGGCCCTATATATCTTACATCAATAGGCTAAGTGGAGAAAAGAAATGAAGTAACATATAGCCAAAAATTTAGAGTGATAGTCTAAGAAGGAATAAGTTTTGTCATCTAGACATGGGTCTACATGGCATAGGCCATCAGCACACAGATTCGCACATGGATTCGCACAGTAAAAACTATCCACACATGGGTTCACACGATCTAGGCTATATTTTTTCAAAAATGTCCCTAAGTTAATATGAGGCCATTAAGACACAATACGCAATACTTTAATCACATTTTTCACATGAACTATCTTACTAGCCTTAGTTAATCATAAAATTCACATTAATCAGAAACATAGGTTATTACATGCTGTTAATGGTTTTGTTAAGTTGTGTATTATTTTTTTAGTTTATTTCTAAAGAGCTTAGTGTGATGTAGGTTTACTAAGGCCCCGTTTGGTAACGTTTTCATTTTCAGTTTACGTTTTCAAAATTTTATAAACTCGCAACAGAAATATGTTTGATAAACCTATTTTACATTTTTTTGTTTCCAAAAAGAATGAAAACATAAACAGAAAAACGTAAACAGAAAAAATGTGTTTTCACTTTGATTTTATTTTCTGTTGTCAATATTTTGTCAATTTTAAAACATTGTCTATTTTTGTTACATTACATAAAAATAAATTATTTTATTCAAATATTTTATTAAAATAAGTTATTTTAATAAATAATATAATTAAATTCAATAAATTAAATTAATTATATAAATTATTTTTAATAAATAATAAAACTAAGTTAATTAATTTAATTTAATTTAATAATTAATTATTGCTAAATTATCTAAAATAAATATCATAATTAAATTAAATTATTTATGATTTAATTAATTTAATTTATATAAAATATATTTTATAAAATTATTTTAATAAATAATTAAATTAATTTAAAAATAAATAATCTAATTTAATTATTTATTTAATATGAAATATATTTCATCAAATTATTTTTAATAAATAATATAATTTTATATATTTTATATTTATTGAATTAAATGATTTTAAAAAATAATTTATTGTATTAATTTAATTAATTATATTAATTAAATTAAATTAATATAAAATATATTTTATTAAGTTCTATTAAATTTTTAAAACTAATAAAATTAAATATTTTTTAAAATAAAAAATTAATAATTATAAACAAACTTATATTTCCAAATGCAATTTCAGTTTTCATTTCAGAAAAAATAAACGGTAACAGAAAACAGAAAACGATAACAGAAAAATAACAACAGAAAAATGACAGGATTGTCTAACGAGCCCTAAGTTGTTGCTATTGGTGCCTCAAATGGGTTTGTTTGTGCTAAGTTGGTTGGAACCTGGAAGATTTTCAGATTGACATTCTTTTGGTCATTACTTTTGATCCACAAAGCGTAAAAGGGCTTGTAATACCATTTTGTAAAGGAAAATTCGAGCACGTCGTCGTGGCAATAGAATATACCCCGATTGAAGTTATTTTCAAGGTCAAAATCTATCATTTTATACCTTTCCAAGGGCTTTTCATTTTTATCATGGAGTTTTAGCTTATGTTTTGTCTAATGTGTTACTGTGATGGTTTGTGTCTTTTGATACTTGTTAGGTGCTTTTGGGTTCTTTGACCTAGCTTGAAAGTTCTTTTATAAGCTAGTTGTTTTGAGGTTTATTGTAATTTGTAGGTGTATGCCCTGTGATTTTATACTTTTTTATTAATTTATTTTTTCCTACCTTTCAAAAAAAATGATTATTGGGTTTAAATGAAATTAATTATAACCATTATAAGCAACAATTTTACATTCCATTTTTTTAACTGAGAGTGTCCGGGTTAGCTTGAAAAAAATTTACGTTCCATTTATTTTTATGATATTTAGTTGGTCCATTAAACTAATAATTGTTTTATTGTTATTTTAGGGATTTGGATCAAGATTGATGCAAATAATTTTTTTGGGGTACCATATGGTGATGTAATGCTTTTTTTTTTTTAATATAGTATCTAGGACATTTTTAGTGTTGTATTATGAATTTTTGATGTTACACTATGTGTAACATTTTTATTTATCTTAATGTATTTGGATACATTTATTTTAATTTATTGTATATTTTTACTCTCCATTATATTAGTTTGGATGAGGGGGCAACAATTACTTTGGGGTAATAATTATCCTTATATAGAGGTAAATTTTTACTCTGGGGGGTGAATAATGAAGAGTAATGAAAAATTTTACCTTTTTTCTCATTGTTCCGTAAAATATTCCTTTTTTCTCATTCTTCTATAAATAATTCTAATAAATATTATAAAATAATAATTATTTAACCAAATTAAAATAATTAATTATTAAATTATATTTTCAACTAATACTTAATAAATAATAATTTACTATTAAAATAATTTATTTTATTTTATTAAATTAATACTATTGAAATATTAGTTTATGACTAAAATTATTTATTTTCTCAAATTGAAATTAATGTTTAATAAATAATAAATACTTATTAAAATAATTTATTTTATTAAATGAAAATTATCTCTCAAAAATAATAATTTACTAGATTATATATGGTGTTAATATAATTTATTAAAATTAATAATTTATTTAAATAAGCTAAAATTATTTGTTTTATTAAATAATTTTATCAAAATAAAATAATTTTTAAAAAATAATAATTTATTATTAAATTAATTACTATTGAAATATTAGTTTATGATAAAATTATTTTTATAGTTAATATTTTTATTTAAAAATATATTTAATAATATATATTTTATTAAAATTAATTATTATTAAAATAACAATTATTATGATGATCTATTTAATTATAATATTTTACTAAGATTAAATATTAACTTTTATACCTTTGTCAATTTACTTTCATTCCAAATACAATTAACTTTTATCTTTTTAAAATTTTTAGCACTCCAAACATAGTATAATTATTACTGAATAATATTTACTTTTAAACATAAATATCATAAACTTATTTCTCTAGTAACCATTTACCCACAAATTTTTAATGCCATACCAAACGTTCCCTAAAAGAATGTAATTTATCTCTCTTATTCTCCTTTATTCTCATCTTATGTGGCGTGTCAAGTTGAGTTCCATTTCAACTTTTTTTTTTTATAGAATTTTGAATTATTTTTTAAATTACTTCATTCTCTCCTCTCCTCTTCTTTTTTTTCATTCATAAAATATTTATTTTTTTGTCCCACATCGCTAAAATACTATAACTTCACTTTTTCTTTTGCATATTAAACAATTAGAGTCGTAACATATAATTTAATAGATATAAATGAGCTCAAGAGTTCGAAAAAAGGACCCTTTTGCTTGGATTCTAAAAAGAGACCCCACTTATAATTTCAATATGAACAAACTCATGAATTCCAAAAATAGATCCACTTGTTCTTGGAATTCACTTGTTTAGAAATTCAATATAGATATGAATGAATTATAGGTTCCAAAAAAATCACTTCTTATAAATTTGATATGGTTATAAAATTTACATATTTCAAATACATTAATAATTAAATTAAAAACACAAATGAAAATGGAATTAAATTAAAAATAGAAATATAAAATGCTTCAATTATAATTAGGGTATTTATCTCACAACTACTCTTAGTATTTTTAAAATTTAAAATACCAAAAAAAAAACTAAAATATTAATTAGGCTTATGAGTAGTTAATTTTATAAATTTTAACTTTAAATTTAAATTGGCCACATTGACTATATTTATTTTATTTTATATAGCACATTTGATTTAATAGTATTATTTTTTATTTAAATTATTTTTGTAAAATAAATCCAAAAATTATTATTAAATCCTACGTGGTATTCGCTACATTCATCCTTTTACTATTTTTGTTTTTACAAATCTTTGAATAAAATTAGTATTGAGCGTGATTTTTTCTGTATTCTAATTTTAAATTTAAATTGGTCAGTTTGATTATATTTTTTTTATCAATCACAACATATGATTGATAATAATATTTTTAATTTATTTTATAAAATTTTAAATTTTTTTAAAATTTCTTCATTCTCTCCTATTTTTTCTCTTTTCTCATTCACGAAACATTTCCTTCTTTGTCCCACATCGTTAAAATACTACAACTTCACTTTTTTTTTTTTTTGGCATATAAACCTCCTTGAGTTGTAGCATATGATTTAATAGATGTAAATGAGTTCAGGAGTTTCAAAGAATGACTCACTTGCTTGGGTTCTAAAAAGAGACCCACTTACTTATAAATTCAATATGAATAAACTCTTGAGTTCCAAAAATAGACCTACCTGCTTAGGTTATCAGAAGGGACCCACTCACTTATAATATTCAATATGAATATGGATGTAAATACCAATATATATATATATATATATATATATGATTATGGATGAATTATAGATTCCAAAAAAAAAAGGAATCACTTCTAAAAAATTCAATGCGGCTGGAAACTAAATATTTCAAATCTATTATTAGTTAAATTAAAAACACAAATAACAACAGAATTAAATTAAAAAACACAGATATAAAATGCATAAATAATAGTTGGGTTATTTATCTCATAATAACAACTCTTAGTATTTTTAAAATTTAAAATATAAAAAAATACTAAAATATTAATTAGGCTAAGGAGTAGTTAATTTTATAAATCTAACTTTAAATTTAAATTGGCCACATTAAATATATTTGTTTTATTTTATAATGCACATATGATTTAATGATAATATTTTTTATTTGAGTTATTTTTACAAAATCAATCAAAAATTATTATCAAATTCTATGTGGTACTCACTATATTCATCATTTTACTATTTTTGTTTTTACAAATCTTTGAATAAAATTAGTATTGGACGTAATTATTTTCTTTAAATTCTAATTTTAAATTTAATTTAGTCAAGTTGATTATATATTTTTTATAAATCATACATACAATTATTAATAATATTTTTAATTTATTTTATTTTTATAAAATCAAAGGAATTGAATCTTGTATGGTACTCTCCATATTCATCAATTTATTTTTTATTTTTATAAATCTTTGAATAAAATAACTTTTTTTTTATCTTTTTTGTACTTTTTATTTCTCATTTACAAAACCTTTACTTCCTTTTACTGTGACCACAACTCCACTATAGTTGTGACATGTGATCTTCATTAATCTAAGATGAACTCGTGGGTTCCTTAAATGGAATTTGTTTATTTGCTTACCACAGTTGTAAAATTTACCAAAAAAATATAATTTAGGTTGGAAAATGATTTAAAAATTATTAAATAGTAATTAAATTTAAAAAATATAATTTCTCTTATGTTAAAAGCCCTTATTATATCTTAAATTTAAAAATACAAAAAAATTTCCAAAATATTATTTAAGCCTGGGAATAATTTCTTTTAGAAAATTTTTAATTTCAAATTTAAATTAGTCATGTTGATAATTTTTAACCGATTAATAACACTCAATATTTGAGTTTTTTTTTATAAATCTATATTATATATAGGGTACAGTAACAAAACTACCCCTACACTTTACTCTCGGTTTCACTTTGGTCTCAATGGTTTCAATTACGACAATTAAATCTCTACAATTTCAGTTCAGCAGTAATCAGGTCCCTATGTCAATAACCCGTTATAAACCTCTGTCCATTACCTGTTATAAACCACCATTAAGGCGAGGGTATAACCGTCATTTTGTAAGATAGTCCACGTGGCACCCTTGGATGCGGTGGAGACTATCTGCCATATGTTCGACACTCACTCATCCACGTGTACTAGTATTGGTTTCTGCCATTGAGTAGATTCACTTTAAAAAAGAAAACAAAGCATTAAAAATTATGCTACCCCCAATAATCGAATGAAAAACCTTAAGGATAGGGAGCCAGTAACAAAATTAACTTATTAAGGGCTTAGTTTGTATAAGGTTCTTAGATAATATTTATATACTAGCGAATAACCCGTGCCTACGGCAGTTTTCGATGTAAATAAAATATGTATGTATTTTTATACCATCTTCCCTTCTCTATCAAGCAACATAATATTGAGAAGCAAAGTTTTTATCTTTTTCAATACAACTCTTTAGATATCATTATTAAATTCAACTTAATGGTTTATAAGAACGTGAATCCACACAAAGATAGAGCAGGAGTTTGAGGGGAAAAATTGTAAAGGATTTTAGCCATTCGTTAAAGAATAAAACTCAATCCTAACATTCAGATTTTAGTTTGTAAAAGGGATATTTTTGAAATACGTTATGTTTTATTATGTAAACATAGATATAGTCAACCCTATCAATTTAAATTAAAAATTAAATTTAGAAAAAAATCACTTCGCAAAGACTAATTTTATTCAAATATTTGTAAAAATAAAAAAAATGATAAATATAAAATTTTAATTAGTTTTATAAAAATAACTCAAATAAAAATATTATTATTATTAATTATATATGCTTTATAAAATAAAACAAATACAGTTAATATGACTAATTTAAATTTAAAATTAAAATTTTGAAAAAATAACTACCTCCGACCCTAATTAATATTTGATATTTTTTCTACTTTTAAATGTTAAAAATACTAAGAGTTGTTGCTATAAGACAAATAACCAAATTATTATTTAAACTTTTTCAATTTGTGCTTCTTAATTCAATTCCATTTCTTATTTGTATTTTTAATTTAATTACTAATATAATTGAAATACATAAATTTAATAACAATATTAAATTTTTAAGCAAGTGGGTCCACTTTTGGAGCCCATGAGAAGGTGGGTCTCTTTTTAGAACCCAAGAAAGTGGTTTTTTTTCAAGAACCCATGAGTTTTTTATATTTATTAAGATCATATGTCATAATTCTAGTGCCTTTATAGGTGATTACACTTGAAAAGTGTAATTACAAACTCCATATTTTGACCTTAATTCATGCATTAAAGTAATAAATTAAAGAGTGCTGTTATTTTTTTATCTCTTATAGAGTTTATTTTCTAAATTGTAGGAAAATGATGAAATAATCATAATTAGCAGTGATGAAAGCAATTCAGATGATGGAGAGGACACTGTAGTCTAGACACTCCCACGGGTGGTCCAAACTAGGTCAAAGGCTAAACTGGAAAAGCAAAGCTGAAATTAGAAGAGAGGATACTGTGATCTAGACACCCCGACGGGTGGTCCAGAACACAATGGATTACACAACGCGATTTTATCAATTTTTTAGGGTTTTTGACTTTCACTATATATATTATCATTGTATGGCCGTGATGGCAACTTTTACCCTGCATTTTTTCATACTTTTAGAGAGAGATTATTGAGTTTTGATGATTGGAGGATGTCTTTAAGGCTTGGTAGGATATTCATAGAAGCAATACCTATTTTGGTTGTTTGTCGTTTTGCATTAAATTCGTTTTCGAAGTACGATGTTTTTATTTATTGATTCAATAATATTGTCTTTTTGATTCGTCGATTTATTTGGTAATTCATTGTTATGCATATTGAAATCATGTTAGCGTAAATCTATTTTTCTTGATTCAACAAATCAAGGAAGGGTGGGTTATTACAAACAATAGGATGTGCATAGATCTTTTGCACGGTTTATGAAAACTCATGCGTAGAGATCTACATATTTCGGATCTGATTATATTTGTTTCAAAAACTTTTGAAAACAAAAATCCTTGACTATATTCTCTGTAATCACTACTAAGGGTCTTCAATTAAAACTTGGTGTTGATATTTTTGAACAAAACAAAATTGGATTAGTACCCAAGTAATATCAAAGAATATTTTCTGTTTTATAATCCTAAACGAGAGTATAAAACTAAGTTTTGGGAAATAACGAACTTTTAATGAAGATATCTTTCCAATCTATTTGTTCCTTTACGTGAACTTTAGATTGTAATTGCACGCACATCACTTTATGAAGTGATTAACCCACCTGAAATTGAGAGTTGAATCAAGAATCTTATTTGATAGTGTGACTATTATTGAATTACTCCCTTAGTTAATTAATTAGTTGCTTTAAATTTTTGAATGTGTTTTTTTTGTTTGATTCATACTTTAATTGAATTATTCATCATTATTCATTATTCTTGTTGAACTCAAAATATTTTTAGAATTCCATTTAATTAAACAATTAATAGTGAACTGTTTTTATTTTCTAAAACCTTGAAATTTAATATTCATCAAACTTTAGAATTTCATTGAACTTAGAATTAATAATTTTGTCACAACCTAGAAACTAAATGTAAGTTCCTGTAGATTCAACCTCGGTCACACCAAATTAAAACTACACCGCACACCCTTACACTTAGGAGTTAGTTTAGATACAATATTTAGAAGCGATCAAGTTTTTGGCGCCGTTGCTGGGGAGCTAAAATTTTGTTTTTAGGTTACTATCGTTTTTAAGTTAGTTTATTATTTCATTAAAAAAAAATTTGTCAAAGTCTTTCTCTAAGTCCCAGAGTGACTCTTTGTGGTTCGGACACATAGTCTGCTGGTCTGGACCACAATACCTTTACAGAGTTAGTTTTCTTAGCTTATGAGTGTTTGGACTCGTGGGGAAGACGGTAGATTAAGGCGTCTTGAACCCTTAGATCCTCTATTTGAACCTGAGAATTCCTTGGTAGAAGTTCAAAGTCCTAGACCTCCTATTCCAAATTTAGGGATGGCTAAAAATCAAGCAGTTGCTGCTAGACGTTCCGTGAGGGATATCTTGCAGCAAGATAGACATACCCCTAAATCTTGTACAGTTTGGCCAGAAAATCGAAGAACCTTCAATTTCAAACCTGGTATGATACAATTGTTACCCACTTTTCATGGTATGGACTCTGAAAATCCATACGATCACCTAACTCGATTTAGGAATATTTGTGTCACAATTAAGGATCAGGGATGCCTAATAGATTTAGTATTCCTTAAGCTCTTCCCATTTTCTTTGAAAGATAAGGCTGCTAGATGGTTTGAATTCCTACCATCTAATTCCATTCACACATGGGATGAAATGCAAAACAGATTTTTAAAGAAATTTTTCTTTCCCAACAGCACTGATGCTATACAGCATCATATTCTAAATTTTGCCCCACAACATGGTGAAACCTTTTACCAAAGTTGGGAGAGATTTAAAACTCTCTTACATTTTTGTCCACACCATGGATTTGAAGTTTGGCATCTTGTTAGTATATTTTATGGATCATTAACGCCACAATTAAAATAGTTTGTGGAAACAATGTGCAATGGGCAGTCTTACAATAAAACACTTGAGGAAGCGTATGAATACTTCAAATTTTTAGCTGAGAATGCACAAACTTGGGATATCACGGTATCTCAAAACACCTAAATTGCTAGTGTCACCCCAACTAGAGGTACGCACCAAGTGAGTGAAATTGATGACCTCAAGGCAAAACTAGCAACATTCACAAGAGAAATTGAAACCCTAAAAATTAGAAAGGACACATAGGCCATAAAGGAATCTGTTGCAAATGTTTATTGCATAGTGTGTGATAGCCAAACTCATAGGACAAATGATTGTCCTAGTATCCCAATTTGTAGAGAGGTTATGCAGGGTAAGCCATCTAGTGAACTCCTAATCCATGCTGAAAACCAATACCGCCCATCCTATCATGGACAAAATTTAGGGAAAATCCTTATTCTGAGACATATAATCTAGCTGTGAGGAACCATCCTAATTTTAGTTGGAGAAATAAGGGAGCCCCAATACCACAACCCTATCATGCTCCTCTTCCTCTGGTTCCTTAAGTTCCAATCACTAGTTCAGGATTGTCTAAGAATATGGGACCATCACATACTCCATACATTCCCCCAAATAAGAGATCCACAGAAGAAACACTTCGACAGTTTATGAATACTCAATCTTTACTTTGGGCCCAAAATAATAGAATTTTGGATGATATCAAGAGTCGGTTGACCCTTCTAACTCAAACATTGACTGCACAACCAAAGGGTCAATTTCCTGCTCAACCTCATCTAACTCCAGTAGCTCAAGCTAAATAAATTGAAGGGTCTTCTAATGTGCTTGGGAATGTGGAATAGGTACAAAACATCATGACATTTAGGAGTGGTAAAATTATAGATAAAATTATCCACCCTAAGGAGGATGAGACTAGGGAAGAGTTGAAACCTAAGAAGATGTTGGATGATAGTAAGAAGGTGGGAAAATAGCCAATTGTAATTGATGATGGGGAGTCTGAAAAAGAGGATAAAAAGGAAGAGGAAGATGCGAAGGAAAAAGAAAATGATGAAGAACCAATGATAGTGCCTAGGGTATATGTTCCTAAAGCACCCTTTCCCCAAAGATTTTTAAGAGCTATGAAGGAAGCCCAAGCAGTTGAATTGCTAGAGGTATTCAAACAAGTAAAAATCGATATACCTCTTCTTGATGTAATTAGGCAAATCCCTTCATATGCTAAGTTCCTAAAATAATTATGCATTGTAAAAAGGAGATTGAATGTAAAGGAGAAAGCATTTCTCACTCAGCAAGCCAGTGCCATAGTATAATGTCATACACCCTTGAAATATAAGGACTCTGGTTGTCTCACTATATGTTGCTACATAGGAAAGTGCCATATTAGTCGAGCACTACTTTATTTAGGAGCAAGTGTAAATCTACTTCCCTATTCAGTGTATAAACAATTGGGCTTAGGAGAAATAAAACCTATCTATATGACTTTGCAGCTTGCAGATCGATCAATTAAAGTCCCACGTGGTATAGTTGAAGATGTACTGGTAGAAGTGGAAAACTTTTATTTTCCAATGGATTTTATAATTCTAGATATACAACCACTTACCAGTTTATTTGCACCAAATCAGACACTAATAATTCTTGGATGACCATTCTTAGCAACATCGAATGCTCTAATCAATTATAGGAATGGGTCCATGAAAATGTCTTTTGGTAATGCTGAATTTAAAATGAATATCTTTCATATCACTAAACAACCAAAAGAGGTGCCGATGTATAAGAAGTGGACTTACTTGAAACTATAGTCCAGGATTATATTGATCGTGAATT
Organism: Vitellaria paradoxa; assembly: GCA_019916065.1. Classification (NCBI taxonomy): domain Eukaryota; kingdom Viridiplantae; phylum Streptophyta; class Magnoliopsida; order Ericales; family Sapotaceae; genus Vitellaria; species Vitellaria paradoxa. The sequence continues at coordinate 18,611,246 of CM034243.1, read as the reverse complement.
CATCGAGGATCCTTTAGAAAAAAGTAATTTGTTTTAGCGAGGAAAAATTAAATTCCACGATATCGAACCATAAATTAGGAGTAGTTGTTGATTGGTTGGAGATGTACCCAATCATGTCTGTAAGAAAATGGGTACCAGCCTTTGAAAACCTAGGACCACTTTTGAATAAAGCAAAGTCTTCAAAAGTAAAAGCTCCAAATCCTGATAGAAAACCTTTACCTCATAGTTTGAAGTACGTTTTTCTAGGTGAGGGAGAATTGATTGCCTATCGAGAGCATATGCTAGTTGATCTTTTGAAAAGTCACAAGAAAGCTTTGGGATGGTCAGTGGCAAACTTAACAGGTATAAGTCCGTTCCTTTACACACATCGCATATACTTAGAAGAAGATGCCAAACTAGTTCGTCAAATGCAAAGACGACTCAATCCGAGCATGAAAGAAGTAGTGAGAATTGAAGTTTTGAAACTACTAGATGAAGGAATAATTATCCAATCTCTCATTCTAAATGGGTGAGTCCTACACAAGTAGTTCCTAAGAATCAAGAATTATAGTGGTTCGGAATGAGAATAATGAGTTGGTTCGAACTCAAATCCAAACTGATTGGCTGGTGTGCATTGATTATAGAAAACTCAATGCAGTTATAAGGAAAGATCACTTTCCTCTTCCATTCTTAGATAAAGTTCTAGAAAGAGTAGCTAGACATGCGTATTATTATTTTTTAGATGTCTATTTAGGCTATAACCAAATAGAGGTTACCTTAGATGATCAAGCTAAAACTACTTTTACTTGTCCTTTTGGTACCTTTGCATATAAAAGGATGCCCTTTGGCCGTTGCAATACTCCTACTACCTTTCAGCGCTATTTGATTAGTATTTTTAGCGAAATGGTAGAAGAAATTGTCAAGGTATTTATGGACGATTTCTTAGTTTATGGTGATTCATTTGAATAGTGCTTAAAGAACCTTGATTTGGTTTTGACACGATATGAGGAAAAGAATTTAGTGCTAAAATGGGAAAAGTGCCATTTTATGGTCACTCAAGGAATTTTGTTAGGGCATGTTGTCTCTAAAGAAGGCATCTAAATGGGTCAAGCCAAAGTAAAATTGATTTGAAAACTTCCCACCCTTCAATCTATGAAGGACATTCGATCATTTCTGGGGCACACTCGGTTTTATTGAAGGTTCATTCAATCATTTTGTGAAATTTCAAAGCCCTTGTGTCAATTTTTGATGCAAGATACACCATTTGAATGGACTCCCTAGTGTCAAAAAGCTTTTAAAAAGCTTAAGGATTATCTAACTATAGCTTCTGTACTTTAACCTCCTGATTGGTCACTTCCTTTTGAACTTATGTGTGATACGAGTGACCATGCCATTGGACCTGTGTTAGGACAAATGAGAGATAAAATGGCGCATTTTATTTATTATGCAAGTAAAACTCTGAATGATGTGTAGAAAATTTACACGACAACTGAAAAAAATTGTTAGCAGTTGTCTTCGCCCTTGAGAAATTTTGTTCTTATCTCATTGGTTCAACAGTTATAATATTCACTAATCATTCAACTCTCAAATACTTGTTGACCAAAAAGAGGCCAAACCACAGTTAATTCGTTGGATTTTACTTTTGCAAGAAATTGATCTTGAAATAAGAGATACAAAAGGTTTTGAAAATATCGTAGCGGATCACCCGTCACGTTTACTGATTAGTATGCATTATTGCACAACTTATATCTATTGAGCATGTTAATTATGCAATTCTGCTTGTTATTGGCGAGGTTTTAGCTTAATTATCTCATTTCCACGCACTCTTGTTGTTTGTGTGTTTCAAGTGATATAGTTAGGTGTTTTAGCCCTAAATAACACCAAGAGTGCATGTGAGGAGAGCTAAAGCAAGCCAGAGTAAGGAAGTGCAAGAATAGGCTTTGGTGTCTTTTGTGGGATTTCACTGAACATTCGGCATACAAGGAGAAAACAGCTTGAAGACAAAAATGCCGACATGTCCAATGACTTTCAAGACTTCCTCAACATCCTAAGTTCCATCCCAATTAATAAGATCAGTTACCACAGTGGCTGAGGAGAGAGGAAATAGTCCAAAGTTCAAATTGGTTGAAATGGTGTACAGTTGAAGTTCCAGCTTGACACCCTATTAGTTTTTTAGCCATAACTTTTTGTTCACAACTCCAATTGACCTGATTCTTTTTTATTGGAAAGAAGACTCGAAGGGCTACAACTTTTATGTTTTAGTCGAAACTTGAGTCCATCGTCTTCATTATCAAAATTGCATTGGAAATTGAGGATAAAAAGCTGTCGAAGCAAAATATGAACTAAACTTGAAGGACACTATAGTTCAGACACCCCCATGGGTGGTCCGGACCATAGAGGGTTGATTTGCACGAATGAATTATGTTTTTAGGATTTTTCATCTCCATTATATATATGAAACTTATACAGTTGTTTATAAAACTTTGAAGGGTTATTTTTCTAGTAGTTTTCTTTGAGATTTAGGGAGTTTTCATTATGTTTGAGTTGAAGATTTGGATTCAAGCATTAGGTTAAGTTGAAGTTTTCTATGGTTTACACATGTAAGTTACTTTGTATTCAATTATTTCAATTCGATACTTTAAGTTTAGATTTATTTCATATTTCTTTTTGCTTCTTTAGTCTTTAATATCTTCTTTTGTTTTTGCTTTTCATTCTACATTAATGAATGATTTGCAAGTATATTTTCCTCTTCAAAGTTAAAGTATGTTAGGTTAGGGTTTGTTCTTGGTTTCAAGCCATTGAAAGTGGTGTGGTAGTTTGGTGAACTCAAATGTAAAAGAATATTTTTCAATGAAATATCTTTTTGATTTCTAACTGGAATCTCATAGTAAGCAAGGGTTCTTTTAAAATCAACTCACTCGTGCTACAACCATAACTTGGTAAAAAGTTTTTACTTGTGTACATTAAGTATTTGGTTCAATGTCCCAGTGAATTAGAAACATATTTTATAAAACCCAAATTAGATTTTCTTACGAAATCAAATCACTCGTGTTATAATCATAGCTTGGTTACAATTGGCCACTCGTGCATATCAAGTGTTTGATTCAATGGTCCGGTGATTTGAAACTTATTTTCTTAAACCATAACATAAGGTTTTCTTCAGAAATCGATTCACCAATGTTACAATCGAAGCCTAGTTACGAGTTGATGCTCGTGCACACTGGGTGTTCGGTTTAATGTCCTCATGAGTTTGAAACTAATTTCAAAAGCCTCCACTAAGTTCCATAAACTAGGTTTCAATGAAATATCTTTCGACCTAGCAATGCATGTGCGTTTGTTAGGTTGAGTTACAAATGTGTCGGAATAAATCACTTCCCATTATTGGATTTGGTTTGAAGCTAAGATTCTTTTAGTTATTTTATTTTCAATATTTGCATTTTAATTTAATATCACAATTCTTTCACTCCATCGTTCTCAACCCAACCATACTCAAGCATCTTATAAATCTAAAGTTAGTTTAGAGTAACTTAGGTTTACCTACTAATTAAGAGAACAAGTCTAGAACTTTTAACAAAGCCCTCCTTGTGGAGATCATCTCAGTTCTCATCAAGTAAAACTACGACCACCCTTTTGCACTTGAGAGATAGAACCCGAACACATTTCATTTATTGGTAGAGGCTTACCCAAATGATGAAACTCAAATAAATGATAGCTTCCTAGATGAACAATTATTTAACATAGAAGCAATAACAGCTTGCACTCCTTCGTGATATGCTGATATTGCTAATTACTTAGTGACAGGAAAAATCTCGAACGAATGGAGTTCTAAAGATAAAAAAAATTCTTACAAAACAGTAGAGTGTTCTTTTGGGATGATCCCTACTTGTTCAAGTATTACCCCGATCAAGTGATTTGACGTTCTATTCCTGAGTGGGAAGTACCGAGCAAACTTGAGTTCTGCCATACCCAAGTTTGTGGTGGCTATTTTCCCCAAATAAAATAGCAGTGAAAATCCTCCAATGTGGATTCTATTGGCCTTCATTGTTCAAAGATGTTTATCATTTTTGCACCACTTGCGATAGATGCCAACGCTTGGGGAGTTTAACACATAGAAACATGATGCCCTTATCCCCTATTCTTGTTCTAGAGGTGTTTGATTGTTGGGGAATAGATTTCATTAGTCCTTTCCCAATTTCACGTGGATATGAATATATTTTAGTAGGGAATGGTTACATCTCTAAATGGCTTGAAGTAGTTATCGCTAGAACTAATGATCACAAAGTCGTGCTTAAATTCCTCTATAAGAATATTTTATCACGTTGTGGAGTACCCTCGGGCAATTATTAGTGATGGAGGTAAACACTTCTGCAATCGTCCTGTGGGAATCTATTGCTCAAATTTTGTGTAATCCATAAAGTTGGTACATCATATCACCCACAGACAAGTGGTTAAGTAGAATTTGCTAATAGGGAGATAAAGCGAATTCTCGAGAAAATAGTTAACCCGAATTGCAAGGATTGGTCACTATGATTGATTGACTCCCTATGGGCATATGATGTAACTTATAAAATAACCCTAGGGATGTCACCATATAGATTGGTTTATGGGAAGCCATGCCATCTACCAGTTGAATTAGAGCATAAGGCATACTAGGCCATTAAACAATTCAATGCTAATATCGATGAAGCCAAACTTCATTGTAAACTCTAGATTGCAGAAATTGAGGAATTGAGGAATGATGCTTATGAGAATGCTCAAATTTCCAAAGAAAAAAAAATGAAGAAAGTACATGATCAACATATTACGAGACGTTCATTTCATGAAGGTCAGAAAGTACTTCTTTATCGATCATGACTTCACCTATTGCCAGGTAAATTGCAATCCAAGTGGTCTGGCCCCTTTATTGTGAAACACATTTCTGAACACAGGGCCATTGAAATAGAAATTTCGAAAAATAGGAATCGGTTTAAAGTAAACGAATGTAGACTCAAACCTTATTTAGAGAATTTCATCGGTTTGGTCGAATTGTGGGATCTTCTAGATCCTCCATCTTATGAGTAATTCATGGTTAGCACATTGTAGTAATTGTATCATATTTAGATTTAGCGTAAATTTCAATTTTTACTTCGGATTAAGTTTTAATTTGTGAGTCTAAGTCCTCTTAGTTTACATTTAAAAAAAAAGAAATTAGTTATGTGGTTTGGACACCCCGATCTAATGGTCCAGACCACAGTGTGGTAGTTTCTTGAAAAGCTCCTTCTGAACTTTCTATGGTCCAGACACTTCGTGGGTGGTCCGAACCTTGCGCCTCTTTAAACCAACCCATCAAACCTTTTAACCAAAAATCCCTCAACCCTATCCCATCCTTCCCCCGAATACACTTTAATTCCTCGTCGATTCCCTCATGCCCAGGCATTTCCACAAGTTTTTGGTTGGATTTTAGCACCAATTCCTTCGTATATTTGATTCTAGGCGAGTTTCTCTTTTCTTCTAAGCTCTAGGTCACTAAAGTTCCAATTTTCTTTGAACCCGAGCTCATGCTCAATGGGGTTTCTGATTTTAACTAGGTTTGAATCCTATTATAGGTTTCAAACATTATTTTGGTGGAGATTGCCCTCCTAGAGTCAATCTCATTGCGTCTCTTGGTCTTATATTTGAAATTGGGTCCACGGGTCAATCTCATTAACAAATTGGGTCTGTGGGTCTACTTGGTCCTATACGCTTTTGTGGGCTTCTCAAATGACTGACACTTACTTTTCTTTGTCATTATATGCTCCAAATGTTTTTAGCTGACCACTTCTAGGTGGTTATCATGTTGCCACTTGGACACTCAATGACCCATTTTTGATAGCTTAATGTTTTAATTTTCTGTTATTAGAATTGGGCCACTAAACTTGTGTGGATATAGGAGATTGTGCTTTATAGTCAATTCAATAAATCTTCTTTGTGTTTTTTGTAGTTTAGTATGGCCCCAAGAGTCAAATGCACTACTAACAGGCAATTAGGGTCGACTTCCTTTGATAGGAGTCAGTTTTGGAGGGAGGAAGTCGAGACTCAATATGATGATATTTGGGCCTATAAACCAGTAGTTATTGAACGTTTCTGGCAAATTAATCATTTTAAGAATGAAAAGTTTATGCTGGAACAGAATTTTGAAGGGTGTCAATGGCTCACATTGCCAAGTTCCATGCATATTGTGTGATTGATGTGGTGCATGAATTCTTTGCCAATGTCAAATAGGGTTATATCATTAGGAGGAAGAGTAGAGAAAGGATTATTAGTTGGGTCCGAGGGGCTGAAATAGTACTTACACTAGACGACTTTGCACAAGTGTTTCAGCTACCTCGTATCCCGAATCCCGAATTTACCTACCTTGCTAATGGCACCCCACCATTACCTGTTATAGTGTCTGAGATTTTGCTAGAGGGTTAGGAGTGGACAAGGAAACATAGGAAGCCAATTTTTGCCCTTAAAGCCAAGTACTGGGCACTGCATATGTTTTCATGCACCAATCTGATGCCTTAAAAGAGAGTTTCCGATTGTAGCCCACTTCGAGCTCAGTTAATATATGCCATTGGGATTGGGATGAGATTGATTTGTCTTTGTACATTTGGCATCAAGTAGCATACACTTATGAGCACCCAGGAGCCCTGGCAGCTTTACTATTTGGAGGCGCCCTCACTGAAATCTTTAGGAAAAAGAGGGCACAGATTACTGATGACATGGCTCTAGCTCAGGATTGCAGCCATTCAATATTACTTCATATTCAAAGTCCAGAGGTCATTAAGCAAAGAAGAAAAAGAGAAAAGATCGAAGAAAATGCTATAGAGGAAGGCAATGCATCACGTGTCTAGGAAGAGATAGAGGGAGAAGAGGAGCAAGACATGACCAATGTTGAGTTGGCTACCCAGATCAGTGCATTGGCTGAGAGGATCAGTCATTTGGAACAAAATTAGGAGGATGACCACTTGCTTCTATTACGAATTCATCAGACACAGCAAACACACGGTCACCTTCTCCAGAGCATCCTGAACTACATTCAAGAGTCACCTCCGCCTCCACGACCACAGTGATTGGCCATTTTATTTCTCTTAGTCATTTTCTTTCACTTTTGATAGTTGATGTTTTCTTGAGAGTTTAGGATTTAAATTCAGTACTTCATTTGGTAATCCTAAAACTCTGTGGTTTATTTTTTTGTACTGTTGCAATGATGTATGATTATTTTGACATTGGTAACTTATCATTTGCTAAATTTATTTTGATCTTTATTTTCTTTCTTTAATTATTTTCTCTTTATCCATCCATTTTAAGTGTTGATATTGCTTTATGTTGGCACAACTTTTTTTTTATGTTATTAAACCCTTTATATATTCTATGTTAAGAACAGACACCTCATGTCTGGTTTCAATGAGGATAAACCTAATCAAAAGGAAAAATCTAATACTTTAATTGGTCGTAAATGTAAGTGGAAGCCTAAAATTTATATGTCCAGTAATGAGAGTGATTCAGAGAGCTCAGAGGTTGACTTAGATACGTGGCCTAATAAGTGTTTCAAAGAGAGTAACTCCCTACTTCTCCCACTTATTTTCCCTCCCCTAGTCCATATCACACCTTACCAATTCTTCGAGAGGCAAGGCTGGGATGATGTTGATCTCGAACTTCTTTCACAAATAGAGTGGGTTGAGATAGACATATCTGTTGAGTGGTTTGATGCACCTACTTATGACACTGACACTGAGACCAAAGTAAGATCTGAGAAGAGTCTACCTTTTGACTACGATGATATGCCACCATTGGAGGATGTGCTCGACATCAATAATACTGAGATTGATAATGAGTCTACTGAGAGCAATGCGACTGATAGTGAGTCTACTGAGAGCAATGAGACTTTCAGCGAGTCAGATTATTATGACTAGCATTATGACCTCAAGCTTTCAGATGAAATTATGAATGGTATTCATAGTGCACTAGCCAAGTTTGAAGCCAACACGAGGTAACCCTTTATTTTTTTTATTTCTTTTCTATTTATTTTATTATTTTATTTCTGTTATTTTATTGGCATCATTAGTCACTTGAGCATTTAGTTGGGGGGGACCATGTCATATGCACACCACATTCTTACCTTACATATTCACCCTTGTTTTTGTATTGCACACACATTGAGGACAATGTGCATCTCTAGTTAAGGGGTAGTCATATGTTAATGTTGCCCGTGATATATTAGTGACTAGTGAATGTTTAGTACTTAATCCAATGATGGTATTATTCATGTAAATAACAAATGGTTTGGTTTCAATTTTGAATGGGGAACTTAATGTAAAATTGAGTATAAAATTTTTTAATGTGTTGCAAACTTGTCACTTGAAACCATTGAATTGAAAGTGTGTCAAGGATTAGAATTCATGAGATTTAGTCATTCAAGTATGCCAAAACATAGGTGGAGACTTAAAACCCTACATTGTGTGAACTTTTGAGCCTAACTTTTTGTTCTTGAGGGTTTTATAATGTTCTTTATAATTTCTTTCGCCTCACTTTTCTTGGATAGCTTCATTACATTAATTTGCTTTGGTATTAAATGCATAAGACACTATTTTCGATTTACATGTGTAAATCAATGCCTCTAACAAAGTGTTATTAAGCTAGGGAGTGATATTAGGCCCTCTTTCTTATATTTGAAAGCCTAAAACTTTTCTTTGATTACTTAGCCCTTGGAACCACTTTGAAGCCTTTAAAGAAATAAAAATAATAAATAAAGTTTTTCTTTTTTAGCCACATTTATGACTCTTTTAACCATAGATGTATAGGTAAACCAACCCTGGCATGTCTTGGGATATTGGTGCAATTTTGTAACAAGGTTAATGAGAAGGGAATTTGTGATTGGAAAATGTGGTACTCTATTATAAAAACAAATCAGGACATAATACTTCATAAGTTCGTTATTATTGGTCCCATCTAAAAAAAAAAAGGGAGAATAAGTTGAGTTTCAATGTTGGGCTTTCAAGAAGCTGAAAAAGGGAAAAGTTGGGGGGTATTACATTGCACTATTACCACCATCCTTAGACATGCACTTCGATTTTCCCTATCCTTTATTTGTCTAACCAATACCCCATGGCTAAGTTACAACCTAGTAAAGACCTAATGGACTTTAAGTGAAAGACACTTAGAAGAGCATTAATTTATTTCATGTGATTAATGATAGTTATCTTGTTTATGCATTGATACATTCCATTCATGAAGCCATGAAACACTTTGCATTTTTAATTCTTTCAGTCACCTCTTGATTAGGTTCATTGCATTTATTTGATATTATAATCTTGCATGAACGATGAGAGTAACCCTTCTTGAATGACTTTATTTTTTTTGAGTGACCAACTTGGTGAGATTTGAAGTCAAGACCGCAGTCTTTTGAGTATGTTTGATGACTATTTTAAATGAATAATATGAATTGGCACATTTGAAATAAGATGGTCGAAAAGTATGTGAGTTAAATACACATTGGGAGAATTTATACTAAGTTTTAAAATTTTGTTACTTATTTCATATTGAACTTAAATCAGGAGTTATTGAAATGATTATTACCATCTATTAGATTAGTTTAGGAATTTTGTGGGTAGCTTCACTACAAACCCTTACGAGACTTCACTTGTCCACTAGGGGGAACCTAGGTGTTTAAAAGGCTTGCTGCACATAGCTAAGTATAGCCGTGTTTCCAACAAAAAGAAAAATAGGGTAATAGTTTCATTTCATTTCAATAAAGCCATTGCTAGGGACTAGCAATGCTTAAGTTGGGGACACTTGAAAAGTGTAATTACAAACTCCATATTTTGACTTTAATCCATGCATTAAAGCAATAAATTTAAAAATTTTGTTATTTTTTTTATCACTTATAGGTTTATTTTCTGAATTGCAGAAAAAATGATGAAATAATCATAATTAGTAGTGATGAAAGCGATTGAGATGATAGAGAGGATACTGTGGTCCAGACACCCCCACGTGTGGTTCGGACCAAGTCAAAGGCTAAGTTGGAGAAGCAAAGCAGAAATTAGAAGAGAGGATACTGTGGTCCGACCACAGCGGGTTACACAGCGTGATTTTATTAGTTTTTTTTTTTTTAGGGTTTTCAACTTTTACTATATATATTAACATTGTATGGCCGTGTTGGCAACTTTTACCCTACATCTTTTCATACTTTTAGAGAGAGATTATTAAGTTTTGATTATTGGAGGACGTTTTTAAGACTTGGTGGGATATTCTTAAGAGCGATAACTATTTTCATTACTCGTCATTTTGCATCAGACTTGTTTTTTAAGTACGGTATTTTTATTTATTGATTCAATAATATTGTCTTTTTGATTTGTTGATTTATTTGGTTATTTATTGTTATGCATATTGAAATCATGTTAGCATAAATCTATTTTTCTTGATTCAACGAATCAACGAAGGGTTGGTTATTACGAACAATGGGATGTGCATAAATCTTTTACACAGTTTATGAAAGCTCATGCGTAGAGATCTACATATTTCGGATCTACATATTTCGGATCTGATTGTATTTGTTTCAAAAACTTTTGAAAACAGAAATCCTTGACTATATTCTCTGTAATCACTGGTAAGGGTTTTCGATTAAAACTTGGTGTTGATATTTTTGAACAAAACAAAATTGGATTGATACCCAAGTAATATCAAAGAATATTTTTTCGGTTTTATAATCCTAAACAAGAGTATAAAATTGAGTTTTAGGAAACAACAGACTTTTAACGAAGATATCTTTCCAATCTATTTGTTCCTTTACGTGAACTTTAGATTGTTGTTACATGCACATCACTTTGTGAAGTGATTAACCCACCTGAAATTGAGAGTTGAATCAAGAATCTTATTAATGGTGTGATTGTTATTGAATTATTCCTTTAGTTAATTAATTAGTTGCTTTAAATTTTTGAACGTGTTTTCTTTGTTTGATTCATACTCTAATTGAATTATTCATCATTATTCATTATTCTTGTTGAACTCAAAATATTTTCTAAATTAAATTTAATTACACAATTGATAGTGAACTATTTTTATTTTCTAAAACCTAGAAATTTAATACTCATCAAACTTTAGAATTTCATTGAACTTAGAATTAATAATTTTGTCACAACCTAGAAAATAAACGTAGGTTCTTTGTGGATTCGACCTTAGTCTCATTGATAGTGAACTATTTTTACTTTCTAAAACCTAGAAATTTAATACTCATCAAACTTTAGAATTTCATTGAACTTAGAATTAATAATTTTGTCACAACCTAGAAAATAAACGTAGGTTCTCTGTGGATTCGATCTTAGTCTCACTGAATTAAAACTACACCGTACACTTTTACATTTGGGGGTTATTCTAGATGCAATATTTAGAAGTGGTCAATAGGCAAAAAGAAAAGTAAAGTTGTAATGTCTTGGCGATGTGGGATAAAGAAATAAAAATTTTGAGGGGAAGTTTTAGTTTATAAAAGATCTTAACTACTCGTTGAAAAATAAAATTCAATTTTAGCCGTTGAATCTTAGTTTGTAAGAGTGACATTTTCAAAATCTGTCTTATTTTATTATATATATATTCAAATTTTTTTTTTTACTTTTTAATGTTAAAAATACTAAGAGTTGTTGTTATAAGAAAAATAACATAATTATTATTTAAACTTTTTCAATTTGTACTTCTTAGTTCAATTCCATTTCTTATTTGTATTTTTAATTTTATTACTAATATAATTGAAATATGTAAATGTAATAACAATATTAAATTTTTAAGTAAGTAGGTTCGCTTTTGTAGTCCACGAGAAGGTGAGTCCCTTTTTAGAACCCAAAAAAGTGGGCCTCTTTTCAAGAACCCATGAGTTTTTATATTTATTAAGATCATATGTCATAATTCTAGTGTCTTTATAGGCAAAAGGAAAAATGAAGTTGTAGTGTTTTGGCGATATGAGGCAAAGAAATAAAAGTTTTGAGGGGAAGTTTTAGTTTATAAAAGATCTTAGACTCTCGTTGAAAAATAAAATTTACTTTCAACCGTTGAATCTTAGTTTATGAAAATGACATTTTCAAAATCTATCATATTTTATTATATATATATAATCAAAAATTGAAGTGGATTCTTCCTCATCTTCTATATATATTTTAATATATAATATATATTATATATTTTAATAAATATTATATATTTTAATAAATATTATATATTCTCCCTCATTTTTTAATATACATAAATATATGTTATATAAATATATAAATTTTTATTTATAAATAAATATATGTAAATATATATATACTTTAGCTTTTTAATATATATAAATTTTATCTAGGAATCTTATGCAAACCAAGCCCTTGTGAGTTGGTTTCTTAGTGGTTCCCTATCCTTAAAGTTATTGGTTTGATTCTTAGGATTAGCATAATTTGTAATATTTTATTTTCTTTTCTAAAGATGGTAGCAACCCACATCAGCTAACACCAGCACATGTAGGCGAGTGAGCATCTGACACTTAACAGACAATTTCCACGTTATCCGAGGGTGCCATGTCATCCATATCATCACTCCGCCACGTGGACAATTAGTAATTTGACATATGGCAAACATTTTCTACATCATTCGAGGGTACAACTTCATCAATCTGCTATGTGGACAATTAGTAATCTGACACATGGCAGACATTCTCCATGTTATCCGAGGGTGCCACATCATCACTTTGCCACATAAACCATCTTACGAAATGATAGTTTTACTCTTGCCTTAATGTTGGTTTATAACGGTCAACGGACGGAGGGACCTGATTGTTGCTTAACCAAAAGTGTAGGGATTTGACCATCGTAATTGAAATCACTGGGACCAAAATGGGACTGAGGATAAAGTTTAGGGGTGATTTTTGTACTTTACCCTTATATATATACATGTATCAAAGTTGTATAATTATTTTTTCTTAGTAAACCAAATCATTTGTGCGCTTTCCCCATTTATCATTTTTTTTTCACATTTTTAGAAATCTTCGAATGGAATATGTTTTTTCTTTAGTACTCTTTTATTTTATAATGGTACCTAACTACAATTATATATATTGGTACAAAAATAACTAGAGACACGTGGCATCTTCTCGAGCACAACAGAAATGTGCTTGGTATTGATTTAGTAATCAGTAATCACTGCAGTTAGGTCCCACCATTCAGTAATATAGTGTTCTTGCAATTCTAACCATAGACACGAAATAGTAATAAATGAATTGAATTTATTACTTCATAGTTAGCCTAGTTAGTTTATTGCTTTACAAGTGACAAACAGATGTGACATTTGAACACTCCTCAAAGTTGTATTCTGTCTATTCTGGAATGGGAGGAATTAAATATGGAATGAAAAGCATTTAAAAAAAAGTAAACCGCCATGTACTTTAGTGTGTGTGTGTGTGTGTGTGTGTATAAGATACAAAAATCATTACAATTCAATTACTTACATATTAATTTATTCATATTATCTTACTATAAATATAGGACTTAGCCCCAAAATCTAAGTATGCTTACTATTGTCAACTGTTTACATTACTCTTTATCTTACAATTCTTTTAAGCTGTTTTTGACTTTACCATCAGAGGGTTTTTAGTCGGGGACCCTCTCCGACCATTTCCTCTGACGTCTTTTACTTTACAAGCTTGAATTCTGCTTTTCCAATTGACGTGGTGAGCAAGTTCGGCAGTATTTTTTATTGCTGAACATTTGGCGCCCACCATGGGGCTCATTTTTTTGTTTTCCACATCTCTATGTTCTTTTGTAATTTTTCGTTCTTTTGAATTTCATTAACTATGGCTTCTGGTGGTGACACAATGCCTCCATAATCTCCACAAGGAGAAACTGACACATAACTCCCAATACAGAAGGGGAGTGCAATTGCAATCACTACTCCAGGATAGACGGTGAGAAGACAATGTAGGGTCAGTGATCCTGAAGTAGTTAAAAAGAAGTAAGATTTATAAGATCTGCCTGATGCAAAATAAGATAAATTAGAGGATATCCTTCAAAAACTCAGTAAGAAGAACGAACAAGCCAGGGTCACTCTAAGTATGGGTAGTCTGATTCGAATATAGATGGGAGTTATGATGCTTTGTACAATGATCTAATGGAGGCTCAAATCGGGAAAAGAAAAAGTGTCCATAGTGAAGGGAATTAGAGTTCCAAGTGAGAAGCTAATGCTGGTCCAGTGGTTAAACCTGTGGGTACACATTCAGCCCATATTCAACGCCAGGAGTCCATACAACTACAAAGACCAAGCACCACAAAGTCTCAATAGAAGGAGGATGTTGCCAAACGAAAGCACTTGAGCCAAAAGAAACAATAAGAAGGAGAAAGCTCATCCGGTGATGATCCAGTGCCAATAAAAACGAAGAAGTCTGACAAGTCCAAAGAAACGGTAAAGACAAAGTACATGGAGTTAGAAGACTCAGAATAATCCACTTGGATAATGGAAAGAAAAGCGTTGGAAAGGATTTCAGCCTTCCCATTCACTAGTGACATTACTGAGTCTGAGCCCCAAAAGAAGCTCCTGACCCTCTATTTCACAACATATGATTGAAAATAAAACCCCCTTAGCGCATTACAGACACTACATGCAGGCCATGACACTTTGGAGCTAGAAAGATGAACTCATGTGCCAAGTGTTTCCATCCAGTTTGGAAGATATTGCACTTCAATGTTTCCATAAGTTGCCCCCAGGGAGTATAAGTAGCTAGAAACAGCTTGCTGAGGGGTTCGTTACCAGGTTTTTGGCTAATACTACATAGCCAAAAACTGCTGATGTGCTTCTCACCTTAAAGAAGAAGAACAATGAAAGCCTTAAGTACTATTCTCGAAGGTACATGGAGTTGTACAATGATGTGGAAGGTTGCTTTAAGCAATTGGTAGTAACCTCCTTTAAACTTGGGTTGTAGAAAGGAGACAGACTTCAACTTTCCTCAATGAAGAAAGCCAACAGTGAATATGTCTAACCTTATGTGCCGAAGAGAAGTATGCTAAAGTAGAAGATGAGATAAAACCTACTGACCAAAAGGAGATGAAGTCATCTAGGTCAAAGTGAGGAAAACAAATAGAAGTGAAGAGAGAGTTTATTGATGGTAAGACGTTTGTCTTTGAAGCTACCAACACAGTGTTTAAGGAGATAATCTTTAGAATCCTCGCTTTGATCAAGGACAAGTCATATTTCAGATGGCCGACGAAATTACTTGACTTTCCAGGTAAGGAGAACCATAGAGATTAGAGTTCATACCATCAGGATGGGGAGCATCGTACAGGGGCATGTCATTTCTTACAGTATCTCCTAGACGATTTAGTGAAGGAAAGACATCTGAAAGAATACATTGATGAGGGAAAACAAGAGTAATAGTTGATCAACCTCGAGCTTTAAGGGAAGATTAAAGAAGATCAAAAGAGAAGAAGAGAGGAATCAGAGGAGAAGGAAGAAGACGATCTACAAGAGGCACAACCCCCACCAAGGGCTAGGCCAAAGAAAGAGGTATAAAGGCCAGTAATCATTTACATTATTCAAATGGAGAACCGTCCCCAAAGTATTATCGTTTGTCCCTAAGTAGAAGAGCAATATGTCAGGAAAACAAAGGATGTGTTAAAGGTAATGGGTTCCCCTAGCAAACGCCCCAGGATAAAAAAATACTCGAGATATATCGTTCTTTGAAGATGAAAGCAAGAGGGTGTAGCAACCACACAATGACGTGTTTGTGGTCACATTGAAGATGTTCGAAACAAATGTGAAGAGGATCCTAGCTGATGTAAAGAGTTCCACTGAAGTCATTGTTCAAAAAGCTGGGGCTTACAGAAGAGGACTTAGAGCTAGTTGAGTGTCCACTCATTGGTTTTAATTCCGTTCCAACTTGGCCACTGGGGAGAGTGATTATTCCTGTTCGAGCTTGACCAGTTGAATATGAGGTAGAATTTACAGTGGTAGATGCATCGTCTTCCTATAATGCAATAATAGGAAGATCTTAAATTCATATGCTGAAGACAGTCTCCTTTGCTTACCACCAAGTTCTCAAGTTCTCCTATGGTGATGAGGTGATAGAGATCAAGGAAGATCAAGATATATCTAGGAGGTGCTTTACTGCTACTCTAAAGTCCAAGCCCTTTGCTCGAGTAGGTTCAATTTATTGAGATACCTGAGGATATTCCCAAGATCGATGATGTTGGAGGTGATTGAGAGGAGAAAACTGTAAAAAGTTTGGAGAAAGTCCAAATTGGTCCATCCGAGGATGACAAGTTCTTTCTAATTAGGTCCAATTTAAGGGCTAAGGAGAAGCAAGAGCTGACAGAGATGCTACTGAAAAACATTGGTACATTTGTCTAGACACCTTAAGAGATGCTAGGTATTTCTCCTAAAGTTATAAGTTATAAGCTGAATGTCAATTCAGGAGCAAAACCTGTGATTCAAAAGGCAAGAGGATCTACTCTACAACACGCTGAGGCTATGATTGAAGAGGTCGGCAGACTACTTGATGCTGAGGCCATCAAGGAGGTTTCATACCTTGAGTGGCTAGCAAATATAGTAGTAGTGAAGAAGAGAAGAACAGGAAATGGGATTACATAGACTTGAATAAAGCATGTCCTAAAGATCCATTCTCATTGCGGAAGATTGATCAATTAGTAGATGTGATAGCTGGAAGCTCAAGGATGTCATTTTTAGATGCATACAGAGGGTATCATCAGATTCTGATGCATATCTAATGAAGAAAAAACTTCATTCATCAACCGAGGATAAATGTTAGAATGGAATGGGCAAAAATTGTTATAGCTCAAGAGTGGCCTGATGCCCCACCCATTGACTGTGACCACCTATCTATTACGTCATCTGAGGATTTCTCTACTTGGGAGGATATGCAAGCCCTTGAAGATGTACCTGATGAAAGTGGTAAGTACGATGAGAGTGAACTAACTGCGCAGCTCATTAAGTCACCTTCATCGTGGGAGTTCCCACACATAGTTTCTCCTTTTCTTCATGATGCATTTACTTCAATTGATACAACATGAGGTAATATCCACGCTTTTCTTTATTTTTCTATATTTTATTGTTTTTCTTTTCCTTATTGTCATTATCCACTTCTTGTTATATACGCATTAATTATCACATTCTCTTGTCAGTTACGATTATATAATGCACATTGGGGACAATGTGTGACTTTAGTTGGGGGGAGCATTGCATGAAAAAAAATGATAGGTAAAACACTAATCAACATTTTTGACATATAGTGACTAATGTGAGGGTGTATTACTAGTTTGAGGATGGTCGTAATCATGGAAATAAGGAATGTTTTGATTTTCATTTATGAATAAGTAACTAAAGTGAGAAATTGAGTATAAAATTTTCAAATGCTTAGTAGACTCTTTACTTGAGATCAAGGGAATGACAGTGTGTTAGGGAATAGAGTCTGTGAGACATAGTCAATCAGGTATGCTAAGACGCAAGTGGAGACTTAAAAACCTCTCTTTTGTGAGACTTTGAGCCTAAAACCGTTATTTTTGAGAGGATTGAATACAAAGTTCTTTATTACAGTTTCTTTCATCTCACATATTTCTTTTATAGCTTCATTACATTATTTTGATTTGGCATTGAATGCAACAAGTTACTGCTTTTCAATTGCATGAAGGGATAATTGATTTTGAAGAAATGGTGATAACCTAAGGAATGATGTTAGGCCATTGTTGGATTATTTGAAAGACTGTATCATTTCTTTTAAAGCTATTGCCTTTGGGACCAAGTTGAAGCCTTTCAAAATGAAATAATCTATTAAAATTTTCTTGGACCCACAATTAACCCTTTTTACCTTAGAATTGTAGGAGCCAACCCTTGCATGCTTTGGGATGTCTTGGCCGTGTTTGGAGGGGTAGTTAAGGAGCAGATTGGGGGCGAAAAAAAAAAATTTCAATATTGGTGTTCAAGGAGTAGAAAGGAGAAAGTTTTTTTTGGGGGGGGGGAAGATTATAATACACTACCACTTCAATCCTAGGGCATGCACATTGATTTTCCATATCCATTATTGTTTAGCCATTATCCCCAGGCCCCGCTACAACCTAATAAAGACCTAACAGACTTTGGGTGAAAATCATTTTTAAGAACATTGATCCATTTCATTTGAAAGATTCTGGTTTTCTTATGCTTGCATTAATACATTCCATCCATGAAGCTATATATTGTTCTGTACTTCATTTGATTATTTCATTCCTTAATTGGGGTTCATTGCTTTTATTTGAATTTGCATTCTTGCATGAACCATGAGAGTAAACCTCATCGAGTGAATTTTTATTTGAGAGTGAACATCCAAGTGAGACTTGAAGTCAAAACTACAATCTTTAAGCATACAAGATAGGCATGAGGATTGGATAATATGAACTTTCATTCTGGACTTTGCATGATCAACATAGGAAGAGAGTCTCATTACATTAGGAGAATTTATGCAAGAATTCAAGCTTAAGTCACCTATTTCATAATTGAAGTTAAAGCATGAGTTATTGAAATGATTGTTTACCATCCCTTAAGCTAGTTTAGGAATTTTGTGGGTAGATTCACTGCAAACCCTCACGAGACTTCACTCGTCCACTAAGGGAAACCTAGGGGTTTAAAAGGCTTGCTACACGTAGCTAAGTGTAGCTGTGTTTTCGACGAAAAGAGAAATAGGATAGTAAAACATTTTATTTTAAATAAAGCCATTGCTAGGGACTAGAAATGCTCTAGTTGGGGAGTGTGATTATACTTGAAAAATGTAATCGCAAAACCTTTATTTTAGCATAAATTCATTTATTTTCTTGTTGAATTCATGCTTTTTAGTAATATCCAAGCTAATTATGTTTATTTTTCTTAATTGTAGTGAAGAAGGCTCAATAAATACCATTGGGAGCATTAAAGACGAATAAAATGACGAAGGACAACTCAAGGTGCAAGTGCAGGAATGAGGGTGTCCGGACACCTTCAGGACACCCGAGTGCAGAGAAGACCTGGGAGCTTACTGCCGTCCGGACACCCCTATTGGGTGTCCGAACACCTGGACACGCGGGGTTGAATTGTTTATTCGTTTTTAGGATTTCTTGTGAGGGTTATAAAAACCCATTGTACAGCCGTTCTTGGGGACTTCTTCTCTTCTTTTCCTCTGACTTTTCAAGACATTCTTAGGATTAGATTCTTTATTTTTCATTCTTTTTGGAAGATGATTTCAAGACTTATTATTGCCGTTTGTCGGATTACTTCGGTGTTGTTCGTAGTTCGTCATTCTTTTGATACATTGAAGTACGGTATTTAAAGTTTGATTTTAATAATAGTTTCTTTAGATTTATTCTTCATCTAAACATCTTGTCTATTGAATATTTTATTGATTTATTTGAATGAATCTTGATTCAATATTAGAGTAGATTTATTTTCTACAAGTATACATTCTTGTTCAGATTTCTTCTTCTAAAACCATCTAGTTCTTGATTGATTTGTTGTGTTGATTGAATGGTTTCTTTAACTATGGTAGTGTAGGTTTCTTTTCCTTGATTTAACTTCATAGGGAGGGTGGAATGGTTTATTTATGTTTGTGCTAGGTTTTCGTAGATGATTACACAAACGCGTGAACATCTACGAAAACTCTTCAATTCTGGTTTTCTATTTCAAGAACTTTTGAAAACAAAAACTTTTGATCACATTCCGGTAATCACTGATAAAGGTTTTTGAAACATTAATTTTCTTTAAGAATCTTGAAATTAAAAACTAGGGTTTGAAACCACAAGTATTATTTTTAAAGAAAGATCTTTCTGATTTTATAATCCATAAGACGTTAGTATAAAATTGTGTATTGTGGGTTTTTAAAGAACTTTAACGAATACATCTTCCAATTGACTTTTCCATTCGACGTGAAACTTTAATTGGTAACCGAGGCACAACGTAAATTGATTTCATTCCACCTGAACTTGAATGTTAAATCAAGGGTTTTATTTCATTGAATTTAATTCATTAAATTAATTGCTTGTTTCTTGCAATCTTGATTAGGTTAGAAATTTTCTTTAAATCTTGAATTCATAATTAAGCATTTTTTAATTATAAAATATTTTTACTTAACAATTTCTAGTTGGAAACTTTCTTGAGTTAATTATTGCTTAGTTTTAGTTAGATTTTATATTTGCAAAAATTTCAAACTTAGTTAGGTAAACCTTGAACTTTTCTTGCATTTATAAACCTTGAACTTTTCTTGCATTTATAAACCTTGAACTTTTCTTGCATTTAAGTTTAGAATATTCTTGATAACTTAGAAACTAAAACTTTAGGTTCCCCTGTGGATTCGACCTCGGACTCACCGAGTTAAAATTACACCGCACACCCTTGCACTTGGGGGGTTAGTTTAGACGCACATTCTAATAGCGGTCAATAAGTGTTGACCATTCTTTAAGTTATTAAAAGGGGCAAATAAGATGGTCTGGGATGAGAAGGCTGATCGAGCACTAGAGAAACTGAAGGAATATCTGACAGTTACTCTAATTTGTCAATTCTCTAGCTAGGAGTTGTTCAATAACTTTATTTGGTAATATCAGATCAAGCAGTGAATGCTGTTCTACTAAAGAAGAAAGATGGAAGGTAAAAACCTATATACTATTTGAGTAAAACGTTACAGGGGGCAAAGATGAGATATCTTCCTCTCGAGAAATTCACATTAGCGTTGGTGATGGCATCCAGAAAGTTGGCTCATTATCTTTACGCTCATACTATTTAGGTGGTCACTAATCAACCGATTGGCCAGTTTTTGAAAAAGGTTGATATTACAAGAAGGATGGTGAAGTGGGAAGTAACCTTTGAGTATTTGCTATTAGATTTGTGCCGAGGATAGCAATAAAAGCACAAATTTTAATAGATTTCATCGTAGAGTTCATCCCCTAGTTCCTGACTCGATACACGAGGTGTGGTAACTGGAGATAAATTCAGAAGCTAAAATGGTTCCACTGTCATGGCAAATTAAAGTGAACAGGTCCTCGTCCAGGAGGGGTGCCGAGGTTAGTATAGTTTTGACAACTCTTGAGGGGTGACCATTAAGTATGCTATTAAGTTGGGTTCTGAAGCAACTAATCACAAGACTGAGTATGAGATTCTCTTAGCTGGACTTGATATTGCTTTGTGCTTGTTTGCTTGGAATATATTGATTAAGACAGACTCTCAACTGGTGGCAAATCAATTAAAGGGCAAGTATGCAACAAGAAATGAAAAGATAGCAGAGTATTTGGATCTATCAAGAAAGAAATTGGAGGGCTTCAACATCATTAGAATTGAGCTAATAGGAAGGGATCACAATACTCATACTGATGCTTTGGCAACATTAGTTGCAGCCCCGAGGATCAGGCTAACTGACACTATTTTTTCAAAGTGTTAGAGAGGCCAAGTGTGTTGAAGGGAGAAGTAGTGGCCTGTATTGATTTGGATCGTTCCTGGATGGATCCAATTGTCTCTTATTTGAAGGATGGGACTTTTCCCAAGGACAAGATACAAGCAAGGAAGCTGAGAGTTAACGCTACAAGGATTTGGCTGTTCCCATGAGCTATACAGAAAGTCTTTTGCAGGCCTCTATCTTCTTTGTATTCATCCTAACAAGGTACAAAATTTTTTTTTATGAAATACATGAAGGAGTTTGTGGGGCACATACTGGAGGCAGGTCATCGGCTCATAGGGCAATTAACCAAGGCTACTGGTGGCTAAGGATAAGAAGAGATGCTCAAGCTTATGTTCACAAATACAAAAAGTGCCAGAAGCTTGCTCTAGTTCCTCATCAACCTACTCAAAAGCTCAGCCTTCCACAAGTTCATGGCCATTTGCTCAATGAGGTCTGGACATAGTGGGGCCATTACTTATTACTATTGGAAACAGAAAGTAGTTGGTCGTCAGTACAGATTATTTTACTAAATGGGTGGAGGCAGAACCCCTATCTCATATCAAGGATGTAGATACCATTTGTTTTATGTGGAAGAACATACATCATTACGAGGTATGATATCCCTAGGACACTTATTTCTGATAATAGGACACAGTTTGATAGCTCCCCATTTAGGGAATACTGTTTTATGTATGGAATCAATAATGTCTACTCGTCACCTACTTACCCTTAGAGCAATGGACAGGCCGAGGCTTTTAATAAGGTTATTCTAAATGGCATCAAGAAGAATTTGAAGGCAACTAAGGGCCAATGAGTTGAAAAGCTTCCAACAGTGTTGTGGATGTACAGAACCACCCCTAAGAGATCCATAGGTGAGGCTCCATTTTCTCTTACTTATGGGATGGAACAAGTTATTCCACTAGAGGTCGGCATGTCTATTATCCACACAATAGCTTTTGATCAAGGGAGAAAATGATAAGATAATGGCTGTCAGCTTGGATTTGCTTGAGGAGAAGAGGGAATTAGTTACAATAGGGCTGATATCCTATCAACAAGAGATGAAGAGGAAATTTAACAGAAATGTAAAGCTGTAGGAGTTCGAAGTTAGTGATTTTGTCCTCAGGAAGTTAATGGGGGCAAGAAAACACCTACAAAAGGCAAGCTCAATGCTAACTAAGAAGGTCCATTTTAGGTCACTGAAGTGCCCAGCAATGGAGCTTATCACCTGACAGACATGGAAGGGAGACTAGTGAAGAAACCTTGGAATGTAGTTTACTTGAAATTATTTTATGTGTAAGAGTTTCAAACCTTTTTTTTTATTATAGGAATGAGAATAAACAGCTTTAGAGACATGCGCAAAATTTAAGGAACGTCCATTTGGGTTTTCCCAATTATGATAATTGAAAAAGAATAGTCCCACTGGCTCATTCAAGTGATCGGCTTTAAAAAGAATAGTCTCATTGGTTCATCCCAATGGTAGACTCAAAAAAAAAAAAAAAATAGTCGCATTGATTCATCCTAGTGGTTAACTCGAAAAGAAGCAGTCCTACTGGTTCATTCCAGTGGTTGACTCAAAAAAGACTAGTCCCATTAGATGACCTAAGTGGTTGGCTTAGAAAAATGATAAACTCACTAGTTCTGTTTTAGTTCATAACCCAGACATGTGAATTTGATCTATGTGCAGACTAAGATTTCTCATATGGACAATATTTGCCTCTAAGAATGCCGGATAAAGGAAAAAATTGATGTCTTGACCATATTGCATAAGAAAACATTGTGGAAATGCAATAATAGTTCAAGTTCATTAATATAGGAAGATTCCCGACCACATGAAATATGGTCGACAGTATATTAAAAGTTACTTCAAATTCAATTTATGGTGACTTAAGTTCATACACTTGACTAAGTTGCCATATTAATCTCATATGTGTGAGCATTACATACATGCTTCATACTTATCATTTTATAAGTTCTGTTATTTATAACACATCATGTTATGAATATGGTATGCTCCGCGCTAACCTAGAAAGCATATTAATTGTTTAAGTGTTGAGTTTCAAGTACTCATCATTTATCTAAGAGGACTATATTTTTTTACATTATCTTAAGGGTAAAGTAAATTGATTAGTAGAGCATTTGACGGAAGTAATTACCATACACCAACACAACAATATCAACCAAAAAAGATGAACTATTTTCAAATTGAACATTCATTAAACTTAAAGAGTCTGAAGTTACAACGACAAAAGGAGAATATTTAAAATGATAAAAAAGGTAGACAGTCTTCAGTCCTTGGCAGGTTCCTTCGGTTCTGAAGTGGAGGCTTCTTAAATTTTGTCAATCCTGGAGTCACTTTGGACCTTCACTTCACCTTTTTCTAATTCTTTCTCTCCTAAGGTGTCAAATGTTGGTGTTAGAGGAGGAGAGGACCAATCAAAGTTAAATTGGGAAATCTTCTCGTCAGGTAAGGCCATAAAACTTGCCTCAATTTATTTGGCAACTTTCTCTTTAATTGTTTTTAGTTCTTATTCCTTTTACTGAAGGGCAACATCTTTACCCTTGAGCTTGACCTTCAGTTGTATGTTAGCCTTCCTTCTGACTGAGATGCTCCAATTGGACCTTGGTTACCTCTGTAGAAACCATTTCTTGTTTGGCCTTTACAAGAGACAACTCAGCCTTTGACTCAGTAAGTGATTGCACTTCTGTCAACACCTCCTCATCTTTAGAGGCCAGGAGTTTGTTGAGAACGTTAAATTTCTTCTCACTAGCCTCTGCCTTTTCCTCGGTAGCAGTGGCCTTGGACCTAGCAGCTTCAAGTTCTAATTTATTGCCTCTGATCCCCCTTAAGTTCGGCAATTTTATTTCTCAGACCTCAAATTAGACCTTTATCATCTTCAATTTTTCTATGCATGGTTTGATTCCAAGAAATGACCTCGAGGGAATGCAGAGAAGTCTGAAACAAAGGAAAGAAGATGAATTAAGTCAGAATAATGGAAATGATAAAGAGAAATGACTATGCTGAAGGTAAGTGTAACTTTCTGTTATAGTGCTCTTAAGTAAAGTTTGCTGCATATCCTCTAGTCAGCTCCTTTGGATCTTTTGTTGATCATATGAGGGGGCCACTCCCTTGATGACTTCATTCAGGTAAATGAATACAGAGTCCTGAATCGTGAAAGTCAGCCACTCAAGGTCCTATAACCTGGAACCGTGATCTGAGGAATGAAAGGAGGAGCACTGGGAATTAGATTCCTCAGATGGACAGCTTGGAGAGGAATTGGTTTCTACCTTTCTTCTTCAGTTTTAGTGGAGCTTGGCTACCAAAGAGGAGGAGATGGTGGTCAGCAGGCATCCCCAAATGCTTGAGAAGGGACTGGGGGGCAC
The DNA here is from genome assembly GCA_019916065.1 of Vitellaria paradoxa. Taxonomy (NCBI): domain Eukaryota; kingdom Viridiplantae; phylum Streptophyta; class Magnoliopsida; order Ericales; family Sapotaceae; genus Vitellaria; species Vitellaria paradoxa. The sequence continues at coordinate 18,586,489 of CM034243.1, read as the reverse complement.
ATCCGAAGTAGGAGGACCCTTTAATATGATCAAGTCAGTTAATTCACTGACTTCTTGTTTCTTTTTCGCCTTTGGGTCCTCCTAGTCTACTCGGGAGGTCTTCCTTGGGGCTTCAGTTGGCTCCCTAATTAACACTCTGAAGGCCTTCTTGTTGGCCTCCATTTTTCTTCTTTTATATTTTGGCCCTGTTTGTCCTTTGCTGCCTCTATAGCTGTAGCCCTCTTTTTAGCAACCTCTATTTTTTTCTTCTTTGCCATCTCCTCGACGACTTTCTTGATGTCCCATTCTGGAGCCATCTTTTGCTTTGGGCTCTCTATAAGAGTAAGAATGGCCTCATTTTCTTCCTTTGCCTCAAACACCTCTTTGATGTTTAGATCCATAATTGGGATTGCCTCTGATATAGGTTGGTCGATAGGGACTGGCTCTCAATAGGAAGGGCAACGTTTGGAGCTGGGCACCAGGCTAGGTGGTTGGTGTAGAAGAATTCGTGTTTCCTCTCGGGAGTCCAATTGAACCACTGCCGAAGTGTTTGGCAAACCCTCAAGGGGGCAACAAACGAGCGGTGGTTGGGTTAAAAGTTGAAGAGGATGGGCGCTAACCTTATGAATGGGAAGTTGTCAGGTCCACATAAGAACTTTAGCATGCTCTTTACGTGAGGGAGGCCGGCAAGGTTCTCCTTTGCCTAGGCTTTCCTAACTTGGTCATCTGTACACAGAAACAGTAAATAATTAGTATGAGATCAATTATCAAATTAATTATAGATGAAAAATGAAAACACCAGAACTATTCGACCTGAGCCCCGTGCTACTGCAATGATTAGGGGAAAAGGTCCTCATCGGGACTGTGCATCCATTACCCTGTGACAACGCAGGCATCACCCTCTAACCCTTTGGTATTGTTTGGGAGCATGTGGACCAGTGCTTTATCAAGATAGGATTTCAAATATCATTTATTTTCATTCATTTTGAGCTTTTGGATCCTGCAACAGTAAAGTAAATCCCATCAGATATGTGAAACCCGTATCGATGATTGATTTCGTCTACCCTATTGACTATTCTATAAAAGTTTTGGGAAACAAACCTAGTGGAGAGGTTGGCCCTATGGAACATTTTACGGAGGAAAGGGGAGACAGGGAACCTCAGATCACCCTCTGTAATAGCTTTAAGGGGGAACATTCCTAATTCTCACTCTCCTTCCTCAGCGAGTCTAATATTTACATTGTCTGGGATGTTATACTTTTGCTTAAAAGCAGCAATCCTTCCCTAGTTTTCAATTCTTTAGCTAACCTACCCATCTTGATCCCAGATAAAGCGAAAAAGAAAGAGATGAAGGAAGAACCCTAGGAACTCACCGAAAGAAAACTTCGGATCGAAAATGAAATCGCAAGAGAGAGAGCTTAAAGATTGTTGAAATATTTGAGGCAGCTTGAGAAGTGCAGAAAAGATAACTAAGGTAAGCGCTCAAAATATATATATATATATATATATACGAATATTTTAAATAAAACAGAAGTGGATTGACTGGCAGCAAAATTTTCATTAAATGCGTTGTCTGAATTGATGCGAAGTTGATGGTTGGCAAGCTTTATTTAGGGTTTGTGTGTGATGATTAGTATTTTGCGCGCTAGAAGTCGAGAAGGTACTCATGTGCTATAAATTAGCCGATAAGAAGACCAATAAGAGGGAAGCACATCAAAAGCAAAATTGAATTTAGGTATATGAACAGATTTTGTAAAAACAGGTAAGGTAACGTCTCAGACATTTCATACTCTGCTCGGGTAATAACTTACCTTGATCAGAATGGGCCATAATGTTGGTATGAAAATAATGAGGGACATATGGCATTTTCTCGAGCACAATAGAAATGTACTCTACGTTGATTTATTAATCAATAAATCATTGTAGTTGTGTCCCATCATTCAGCAATATAGTGTTAATGCAATTCTATCCATAAAATGCAAAATAATAATAAATAAACTGAATTTATTATTTCATAGTTATTCCAATTAGTTTATTGTTTTACAAGTGGCAGACAAATATGATATTTGGACACTCCCAAGATTGTATTTTGTCTCTTCTGATATTTGTTCTCTCACGCACATTTAATACTAAGTGGGAGGCTTAAACATGGAATGAAAAACATTTAAAAAAGATAAACTGCTATGTACTTTAGTGTATATATATAAGATACAAAATTATTACAATTAAGTTATTTACAATTAATTTATTCTTGCTATTTTACTATAAATATAAGATTTAGTCCCAAAATTCAGGTGTGCACACTATTGTTAACTGTTTATATTACTCTTTATTTTACAGTTCTTACAAAATTGTTTCTGATTGTATTATTGGAGAGTTTTTAATTGGGAGCCCTCTTCAGTCATTTTAGCTAATGTTTTTTTACTTTGCAAGTTTAAATTCTACTTTTTTCAGTTAATGTGATGAGCAGGTTTGGTTGTATTTTTTATTTTCAAACAGTATATGTACATTTTTTTATCTGTATACATTAGTTGATGGCAATACATGCATGTAGGCCGACGACGGAAGGGAACCGGATTAGTAGATTTTTTTTTTTATAAGTAAAAGTCATCACACGCGCTCATTTAATCATTTATTAATTATTATATTTCCCGTATGCCAAAATTAGCACCACTAATTTTCTTTGGACAGGTTTAGCGGATTTTTTTTTGTTTTACGGTTATTTAATTAAAATATTTGGTATCTATTGTCGATTTAAAAGTATTTGGGAGAGTGCGGTTAATGAAAGCGGAGTTTGAAAAAGCGTTTTCTGAATTGTAAACCTGTAAAGAAAACGCTATCTGAAGTAGCGTTTTCAGAAAGCGCCCTTTCGTGTAGCGTTTTCAGAAAGCGCCCTTTCGTGTAGCGTTTTCAGAAAACCTAAAAACGCTATTTCATATAGCGTTTTTCACTCTGCCAACCCACATTTTACATTACATTTATAAAAATTCAATTTTTTTTCCTGTTAACCTGCCGAGTTACTGAAAACACCACTCAACATTTAAATTACATTTATATAAAGTAAAAGAAACTTAAGCTTAATAAGCTAAAAGCAATAATAAAAGAAACTTTTAAATAATATCCTAAACATATAACGAAATATAAAACAAAACTAACTTGTAAATGATATCAGAAAATCTATAAAGTAAAACTAAATTAAACTTTAAACGATATTACAAGATATGTAAAGAAATAAGGTTGCAAGATTAATAAATAAAGTTATGAAGAATATATACATGAACTTTTGAATTGTATATCTTGTACAATGAATCTACAAAAGTCAAGATAAATAATGTCTACTCTGTCCCACAAGGAGGATGCCTCCTATTACGAGGAGGAAGAATCCTTCGCCCCTCCTGCGCCTGTGGCTGAGTTTGTGGTGCTGTAGGCTGCACCTGAGGTGGTGGGTCCTGAGGTAGCTCTAAATGGGATGGATCCTGACTCGGATCAAAACGAGCTCTAGGGCTCTTTCGGGTGTAGTGTATGAGAGGAAGAGGAAGAGGTGCTGTGATGTCCTGCGATGGCGATGCTATGGTAGTGGTAGGAACTGATGGCGTAGACTGTGACAGTGGTGACGGTGTAACATCCACGTCATCCATGACTATAGTGTAATCATCAATGCTCTCTAATGGATGATGTGGATCAGGAATCGGTGATGGTGGCCTGGCAGACACAGAAGGTGGCGCTCCTGGAGAACTGCAGGGTATGGCTCCTGCAGAAGTAGAGGGCATATCTCCTGCATAACTAGATGGTCCTGCTGCAGTAGATGATGATGGTCTGCCATCGGGGGAAGCTGATGAGGTCGCACTGCGTCCAGTCTCAGTCAATCGATACTCCTCATCTATGATTGCAATGGTCCTCCTCCCGATGCTCCTCATCATCTCAGCCAACCGACGAACCTCCTCCCAATCCCTAAAACTGAGGATATCTATCGCTATCTGAGTAGCCCTCACAGCGGTATCCACCTATAAACGTATGAAGAACGATTAACATGTCAATTAATTAAACTGTATTGAAAACAAGAATAACAATTCATGACTCAATTGATAACGAGTCACTCACCAGTATAGTCGTCGTAGCTGCAACAGGCTGAGATCCGATTAGAGGCACAGGTCACAGAGGTCCAATCGGTGTCCTGGTGATCGTCCGATACCATCGCATGTACGGATCATCCGCTGGCATCTGGCCTATAAATGGGTCTGCTGTGACCACTCTATTATGTCAATCCTCCCATACAGTGATGTGCTCTCGGTGGTGGACATCCCAGCGAGTCCCCCCGCGACCTCGTCGATCAAGTGCATGCAATGCAAGGCTGGTGTCGCATGTGGCTGGCTCCTCCTGAATCATCCCAAACTGCCGCATGACCCGATCTGGAAAATACATCTCGACTACATCATAATATATAAGGGGCACTCTAGCCCGCCAAATCGCCCGATCACGTGGTGGAATGGGAAGATCAGCTGGATATGGTTGCCACGCCATCTGTGCCTCGGTCATGATATCCAACTGATCTCTATAGCATCTGAGAGTACGGGAACTAGTCATCGTAAGTGGAGCCAGCCACCTACAGTGAGAAAAGATAGTATCAGTTACAGTAATGCGTATGTTCGATAAAATAACAACCATAATAATAAGTGATTACTGTTCATACCTATAGCCATATGGGTTGGCTGGTAGTGGTGGGGGGTCGTGATGTGCGTCTGCAGCATGGGTTGGGTCAGCAGCTGCTATCCCTCTGCAGGTACGGCGTCCTGTATGGGTGCATCCTGGTCCGGAGGATCCATAGGTGCTGCAATCGGATCCGGCTGGCGGATCAGTGGTCGTACAAGGGATAATCGCTCCCATGCCCAAATCTGTAATATGACCAGTGGCCCTGAGATCTCCTTAGCCCCTGGCTGTGCTGCCCTACACATCTCTCGATACAACCACGCAAGTGTTGCGGACCCCCAGCTATATCGACCAACATGCTCCAGATGCTCCAACATCGGTAAGTACATCAGCTTAACCATATTCCCAGACTTGTCTGCCAGCAAGCCACCCCCAATCAACAACAACAACGTGGCCCGTGCATGCTGCCGCACAACCTCGTCATCTGCACCATCCGGTAGTCGTGTAAAATGTCGAGTCAACCAAGTGATCTGTAGGCGTGCTCCATGGATAGCAGCTGCAGGAGGGGCAATGCCTAATAACCTCTGTATGATGCCTATCCACTCTGGCACACTGTGCTTCTCGTCTATGCCAGTCATGGCAAATCCATCAACTGGAAGTCCGGTGATAACACTGATATCCTCAAGGGTGACTGTGCACTCCCCACAACGCAAGTGAAATGTATGTGTCTCAGGCCTCCATCGCTCAACTAGGGCCGTGAGGAGGGCGTGGTACAACTGAATGGAACCCATCCTGTAGAATCCATACACCCCTGCTCTCACCAAGTACTCGACCACCCTGGCATCTCTAGGTATGCGAGTGAAGTCACGCATCAACTGCTTACTGCTCCTGACTTTAAGGACTACCTCTTCCTGCAACGAGGACAAATAAGACGTTAGTAGAGATTACTTTAATCTAAACAATGTGTTTTACTAAAGAATGTGTTTTATAACATAAAAATGACTTCAATGTAAAGAACCTAAACAAGAGGTCAGTAATCGGTGGCATCTACATTATAAATTATAAACTTACCCCATCAGCCCATATCCGTGAAGATCTATGCGACCCCTGACGGTGCAACACTGATGGGTCCTCAGGTCCGGGTGAAAGCAAATCTGCGCGTGCGTCCATAATGACTGAACAACTACCTGTATATAGGACAATAAATTGCATCAAAACATCACATGTAATGATAACATGGAAATAAAGTAAATATTAACTTGATAGGCTTTATACATAAATAAATTGTCATTCAAATTATTTGACAAATGTTGTACTAACATGCAAGTAAAGCAAATGTCAACTTCATTACACTTAAATAGCAAAAGTGTCAGTGACATTACGTTCACTTTAGTCATTACATAACCTTGAAATATCCAACATAATACATCAGTATATTATCACTCTCGATACAACATGTTCTTTCGTGGCTACCCGGGAAGTTTGCCTGGGCACTTCCTCTTGTTATGACCCTCCTGACGGCAAATTCCACATCGAACTTTCGATGCGCTTTCACTTCTGTCCATCTCAGTCCGGATGCGGGTCGACATTGGCCTACCTTTTTGTCGCTTCAGACGCTGATTTGGGATAAAAAGCGGAGCATTTGGTGTTTCCCAATACTTTGGGTCATGCAGGGGCTTGAAGCGAGGAGCATAAATGTTGACATAAGTATCAATGGAGTATTCTTCTGCTAGCATTCCCATCCAATCATAGTGTCGCTCCTCGCAGACGGCAATTACATGTGAGCATGGAATCCTAAGCTGATTCCATTTACCGCATGTGCAAGTTTCCTCTTTCAGGTTCACAACTTGGACATTGCCTCCTCCGCTAACATGGCGGCCTGTGGTGATCTCATACACACCGTCAACTTGGTTGAACCGTACAATACGATGTGCGCGAGCACGGATTTGGAACTTCTCAACTAACTCTTGGACATTAGGAGAAAGTCGAAGTCCAGTCCCCTGGCAAGCCACTCCCACTGCATTCCTATCACTGAAATATGTCAAAACCTTGTAGAAAGTAAACTGAGCGCAAGCTGCAATTGGCAAAGACCTCGCACCCCGCATTACATTGTTGAAGCACTCAGAGATATTGGTGGTTTTGTTTCCATATCTGTGGCCCCCATCGTGAGACATAGTCCACTTCTCCCTAGGGATCTCATCGAGGTACTTCCACGCATCTGGGTTTAATTCTCTGATTGTTTGCATTATTGCCTCAAACTTACGAAGTTGAGGGGTTTTCGCCGCATTTGACATCAACTTAGTTAGTTGGACTCCGCCATGGTTCTTCTTAAAGTTTGCTTCCACATGGCGTATGCAAAACCGATGAGTGGCATTAGGCCATGCCCAACCTGAAGTAGGTGTATTAATTGCGGATACCAGGCCAGGATGCCGATCTGAAATAAGGCATAAGCCTGGTCTGTTTGGCACTACATGAACCCTCAAGTTGTGGAGAAACCCAAACCAACTGTCAAATGACTCCTCATCCACCACAGCAAAGGCAAGTGGGAAAATTTGCAGGTTTGCATCAACTCCCATTGCTATCAGAAGCTTACCTTTGTATTTCCCGTATAAGTGCGTGACATCAACGCTCACGACAGGTCTACAGAATTTGAACCCTTCAATAGCTGGTTTGAAAGCCCAAAATACGTGCCGCAAGATTGTAGTACCCGGAGTACCTGATGGGTGGTACAAGTAGTTAACAACGGAACCAGGGTTGAATGTTTGGACTGCGTGCAGGAAGATTGGCAATTTACGGTACGATTCTTCCCAATTGCCAAAAATATTAGCAATTGCCTTCTGTTTTGCAGCCCACGCCTTATTGTACGAATTGTGATACTGATATTGTTTGCTAACTATCACAGATATCATGCTGGGAGATATTGAAAGATCTTTCTTGACCATCTCCTCAATGTGAGACGCAACAAATTGGGCATCCAACTGCGAGTGATCCTGATTCATCCTTGCATAAACACAGGTATGTGGCCCAACGTAAACAGTTATCTGCCACTGTCCATGTTTCTTTAACTTAGTTGCACGCAGTCGCCAATTACACGATGTTCCTCCAAACATCTTGCACTTGATCATCCATCTCCGTCTATCAGACTCAACCGTCTGGTACTGTGTGTTGGTCCTCAGTGAGTACGTCTTCACAGCATTCACCAGATCAATTTTCTCATTGAATAGAACACCAGTGCGAGGTTCCTGACACGTGGGATCCCATTGTTTGCAAGTAAACCCTGATGTGGAGCAGGCAGTGATAACTTCAGGCAATGTTGTAAACGTTTGTGAATCAGGTTGATGAAACTCGGGTTCTACCACCTCCACCGCTGGCTGGGATACAGTGAAGCCCACCTCAAAATCCACACTGTCATCAAAATCCATCCGAACTTCTTCGTCATCTTCAAGATCCGCCATCATTTCCTCCATGCATGGCGACTCAGCTGATTGATTGTATTCCATTCGATGCTGGTGATCAGCTAGCTCTCTAACTGCATCCCACTGAGTAACATCTACAGGCACGTGGTTAGAAAGCTCCTCACTTGAAATGTTATGTTCTCCTCTTGAGCTAGCCACGGGAGCTAGATCTGTCTCGGGGATCAATGGTGCACGTATAGGCTGCTCAACTGATGTCATTTCATACTGTATGTACAAGTCAGTGTGAGACCAGTTCAACTTCTTGATTCCTTCCAGTAAAGTCCGAATTGAGTCATCGTCATCTAATCTAAGCCCCCGCGTGTGAACGGTACCTCCAAACGGATACGGGTAAGGACATATGATTTTAATGTTAACCCGGCCTTGTTGCACACCTAACACGGAGCACAACTTCGTGACTAACTCCTCGTAGCTTACACTCGGAAGCACCCGAATGCATCGCTCGTAGTCACGATCATATGATAATCCTTCTGACGTTGATACAATACTTCCCCCCCAATAACAAAAAAGTGACACATATTCTTCAGCCATGATACCTTCAATTACCAACAAAACAATAGGATTAGTTTATCACATATACGAGCCATGCTCAAGTAATCTCAATTATTGATAATTCAATCTTAAGCTTTCAGCCAAAAGGAGGATAAGTTTCATCTAGAACTTATAAAGAGAGAGCCTTACAAATCCCAAAAATTTTTTTACCACTTTTAATAAATTTTGATGCAAAATCATTCTAACGGAATGAAAAACTGTTCAAACGGTTCTTCTTTAAAAAAAAAAAAAATTGATGCAAAAGTTAAAAAACTTTCACTATTCATATCTGAAAAATATAATTTGATTACTGCACGTCAAACATAAAAAAATTCTCTAAATTACATTTTTCGTTATTTTTCATTATTTTTCACTACACTAGCACACATCTTCAAGGCAGTGGAAGCCTACATAACATGTGAGAACATGATCAACACTGATAACCATTTGCCTAATTTAATAAATTATAATTAAATCAAATTAACTGTTTAATGTGATATGCAAATGAGAGCATCTCTTCAATGAAAGGGGTTCAAGCTAATTAGCTCCAGAGGGAATCCCAAAACCCATAAGAGAGAACCATAGGGGAAAGTAGGGAAAAAAACCACAGCCTTCTGTTGCTTTTTGAGTTGGAGAGAAATGCATCAAATGCTTTTGCTTAAACATGACCAATTTTTTGTTTCCAATTCTTGTCTAATATTCTCTTTCTTAGGTTTTGCCTTCTAGAGATATAAACACGATATATATATATATATATATATATATATATAACATGTGGAGAATATTGCTGACGCATTATTTATATATAAATGATGAGGGGACAATAACAACTTAATTTATGAGGGTTTTATTGATTAATTATGGAATGGAATCTCATGTATGCACACCAAATCAAGCGAATATCTCAAAGCTGAGGTTGGGTGTGATTCTCTGTTTGCCCACTTGGTGGTTGGTTTGGCTGCATCAAGATTATCATATTGTCTTTTTCTGAAATCAAGCAACAGCGATTTAGTGCCCCTTTGCACTTACCAAAAAAAAAAAAAATTTAGTGCCCCTTTGCCTCCAAATCTTGTAACAACAGATCAATATATCACCCCTTTTTCCAAGATGTTTAACATTTATGAAAAATGAGCATAAAACAGAGTAGATTAGTCTTGGTACACAATAAGGCCTATATATACACAATAAGGCCTATATATAAAAACACACACATATAGGTAACAACTGCAATTAAAATCAGAGACAACCATAATAAATGATCATGGTCACATGCATCAGCAATACATCATCCATCACATTTTGGGTGTGTTTGGAACAAGTACTTATGCTAGGACAGGATAGAACTCCAGCATCTTTGACAAATTTGAATCACCCTTGGTACACTTGCAAAGCAGGCCATTAAGTCAATTCCCATGGACATTAGATGACTCCTCTCTCTCTCTCTCTCTCCCCCTCCCTCCCTCTATCTCTTCTTTTCTTCAATGAATTCCGAGTAGATCACCATAGGAAATTTCAAGAAATGGTCCAAAGAGGAAAGCAATAATATCAAATCCTCCTCCAACAAAACTAGCACTGGGAAGACAGATGAAAAGTAACAAGAATCCAATCTTGTTCTGTACACCAGAAAATAAAGCTCTTTTTCCGTATTATCAAGCTCATATAAACACCATTGAAAATCATAAAACAAAATATGATTTCTACCATTTAATTAGGAAGCTGGCTAAAGTCATCACCAAAGGGGAGTTAATTACAAGATAAGAGCATTTCCCTCAAGCAAAGAGCAGTGATTATAAAATTTACAAACAGCCAATTAATCCAAACACAACAAACCAAATCAACACAAAAAAATCCTACACTTTCTCGGCTACCAAACACAACAAACCAGCACATTCATCCAACACAATCAATCACAGCCACCACAATCAATATATTGAATTAAAATGATCAATCAAAATAAAAAATGTAACAAATCAATTGCAGCCACAAAGGCTGCCGCAGCATCCAAAAAAAAAAAACAAAAACTTACCTGAGTTTGTGGGTGGAGCTCGGTAGGTAGAGGTCGCCGGCGGTGAGAGCTCACGGACGAACGAGAGGCCGGTTGAGAGAGAGGAGGGTTGCTTCTTCAGCCTTGGGCGAGAGAGAGAGCAGAGCTCGGCCTGAGCGCACGACAGAGAGAAGGAAAGACAGACGGGTTCGAATGAGGGGGGAACTGGGTTTAAGGTAACGTAGAAAACGCTCTTTCATTGAGCGTTTTCAGAAAGCGCTATTTCATATAGCGTTTTCAGAAAGCGCTATTTCATATAACGTTTTCATAAAGCGCCATTTCATATAGCGTTTTCAGAAGGGTGAAAAAAATTCGATTCCGGGTTGAGTGTAATATGAAAACGCTTTTTCAAACTCCGTTTTCAATAACCGCACTCTCCCAAATACTTTTAAATCGACAATAGATACCAAATATTTTAATTAAATAACCGTAAAACAAAAAAAAATCCCAGGTTTAGCACCATGGGTCCCATCCGTGGCGAATCGTCCGCTGCGGTGCGAGGACGAGGCTAACGACAGGTTCGATGGTGGATAGACCCAAATTAATTATAGAGCTCAGATTCATTCTCTTTCTGACTTTCAAAAAGGAACAAGCGATAGATGTGTGCGTGAGAGAGAGAGGGACGGAGACCCATTTTTATGGCGATTTTAGATTTTCGATGTCATCGATTCCCAGCAACGATCCGTAGTCGCTTCTCGATTCGGCCAAAACAAACCAAACCCTAATTCCAGTTCAAAGCCGATTCGATTACTTCGCAGAAGCTCTACCGGCTTGCGATGCGACCTTGGTTCTCGACGACCTGCCTCCGGGGAGAGGACTCATTGTTGAATTGTGATCAATACTACTCCTTCACATCGTTTCAGGCTGGTTCTTGTAGATTATTCAGCTATGACTGCCGATACTCACAACCCTAGTTCCAAGGGCCTTCTCTGCAATGCTGGTGCCGGTGCCGCCGCCGGTATGTTTTGATCTTTGTCTAGTTTCCGAGAAAATAGAACTTGAAAAGTTAACCAAATTATCGAAATAGACAAATTTTTGGTTCTTGTATTTTCTCTATCTCGTCGGTTAATTATATCAGATAGTTTGCGGATGCTCGTTTTTAATCTTTCTCTCTCTCACTCTCACTCTCACATTACGAATGCTTTTAGATTCGGAATCTTTATTTTTCTGTGGAAATTTTTGTACCAATCAAATGGAATCTCGCTATTTTTTACTTTGTGCTGATCTAATTTTGCCGGTAGTTTTGTAACGTAGTGATTGCTTGAATCTGTGAATTCTTTGTGTAGGAGTTATTGCGGCAACATTTGTGTGTCCTTTAGATGTAATCAAAACTAGGTTTCAGGTTCACGGGCTATCAGCGCTTAGTCATGGAAGCTCTAAAGGTACAAAACTTGTAGCTTTTTTAGTTATATTCTTGTGCTTTCACCAACAATACTTGTAGCTTTTGAAAATCAATATGGCAACAACAGGTGGTGCTTTTTTCTAGGGCTTTAAGTGGCCACATACAACTTATGTTCGGCAGGAAAAATTACTTATTTGCAGTAGTTTCACCTTAAATTCAGATGGTTTTTGAAATTTGTTGCCTGGAGTTCAGAGTAGCATTTGCAAAGTTTTTCAGCAGAAGGTTAATATTCTTCACTTGACCAGGTAGTATCATTTTTGGGAGTTTAGAACAAATATTCCAGAAGGAGGGATTGCGTGGTATGTACAGGGGACTCTCACCCACCGTGCTTGCATTACTTCCAAACTGGGCGGTAAATTGTCCATTCCATAAGTTCTTATCTTTCATCCATACTTGGTGGTGATGCTTGCTGGTTAGTCAACTGTTGGATTAGCCTATTGTGTGAGGATTACATGTTCATTTCTCCAGGCACAGCTTTTTGATAGACTGTTTTCCAGATTTTAATGAAAATACCATGTTAATATTCTCATTTTGAATGTTCCCTTGTGGATGACATATGCAAGACATTTTTATTAGTTGGACATTATAATCTGGCTTAGATGTTTTGTATTGTGATTTAGTCATGAAATTAAAGTAATCTTCGGACTTGCTTTCCTTCTGGGCATTGATTTTTATTTAATTCTTTAATATCCTAGCAAAGGTAAGGCCTAGATTACTAACATCTCCATAAGTTTTTCAGATTTTAATGAAAATACGGCATTGCTATTCTCATTTTCAGTGGTCCTTTGTGGACGACATGTGGAAGACATTTTTATAATCTGGACATTATAATCTGGCTCAGATGTCTTATATTGTGATTTAGGGGGCATTTGGAGTGACAAAAAGTGAGATAATTTAAGATAATTTGAGATAATCTGTGAGTTTATAATTCGTGTAATAAGATAAAAAAGTAAATAACTTTTAGAGATGTTTAGAGATTTTATGAGTTTTTCAACATTTTACATCGCGTCAAACGGACCCTTAGTCATGAAATTCAAGTAATCTTTGGACTTGCTTTCTTTTTGGGCATTGATTTTCGGGAATTGGTATGATGAGTTTTTGCTAACAGGCACTTCCTGTTTCATAGAAGCATAATTGTAGAAATATAGATTTCCTTTTTGTGTTAATAAACATACAATATCTTCCATTAATGTGAAAATCAGTATCTTTTGGAGACTCAGAGTATGCTTAATTTTGTTGATGTATACAAAATTGTTTCAAGTGCTGTCAAAATGTGGAGCTAGGATTATGCTGTGAATTAAGCTAATATCTTGGGCATTGACTGTGTAGGAAAATCATTAACATCTTTATAACTATGTCCATACCTTGGAACTTTATTTTCTGCAGAACTTTTATTCAGGAAATGAGTTAGCAAGTGCTGACATGCAAACCTTGGGAGTCTCTTGCAATACTTTAGGAACCATAGGGAAACTAAATGATGTGTAAGTTGGATGCTGGTATTTACTTCTATTTATGCTGGATATTAATGTATATGATAGACTTGCTAGTTTGGTTGGACCACGTGGCATTTGAAATTCGCCATCTCGCTGGGGAAGCAGTTCCCGGACAAATAGAAAGGCATACAACTCAACTCAACGCTTTAAATACTTCATCCCAATCACTTGAGGTCATTCAATGATTAATAGAAGGAAATGCATGAGGGCCCGCTTTGTGGGGTCTGGAGGTTGTCATATGTACGTTTATATTTGAGAATCATTAGGCAATTAATGGTTATATATATATATATATATATTTGAAATCCTGTTGTAAATTTTTTGGCCTAAAAAGCCTTTTGCTTAATTTAAAAAAAAAAATCATCCCCAATCTAGCAAATCGAAAATGGATAGATGGTTTTTATATGATTGGACAATTGAAAGGTATGGAAATGTAAATCCTGTTAAGGTTAATTTCTTCTAGTGAATTCTTTCAATGTCAAACTTGCTTCCTTTTCCTTTTGTGTGTATCTATTGTTGAAAGAGTGGGTTTATTTTATTTATGGATAAATTACACTTGTCTCCCCTAAACATCAGGCTAATTACATATAGACCCCCTTCCTTTAGTTTGGACCCTAGTTCTGTTAAAATATTTATTGTTGAGACAAATTTATCCTCAAACTGTCAATGGGTTTATACTTTTCTCCTTTCGCTCTCTATTGAACACGTTCTCTTTGCATCTGAGAAGCATGGATACGGATACGGGATACAGATACGATATGAGTGTAGATATGGGTACGGTAATTTTAAAAAAATGAGGATATGAATATGGCAAGGATACGCCCAAAAAATTATAAATTTTATATATTTTTATTAGTTATATATATGAATATAACATTCATAACAAAATTAATTTGATATATAATTCAATATACAAAATATAAGACATAAGATTTTATAATTTTAGGAATTTCAGCTACTCAAATTTAGATGTTTCTTAATCATATATTTGAAGAAAAATGATAAAATAATAGGATACATCATGTAGCGTATTTGATACGTATCTTGAAGTATTTAAAGAGTATGTATATCCGATACGTATCAGACACGGATACGACGCCCATTTTGGAGTATTCGTGCTTCCTAACTCTACATCAATTGTTCTCACCCCTCTTAGGTGCCGTCGTCGTAAGTCCCCTTTGCTGGTCAGCCCTACCTGTAATTGCACCTGTTGGGGTTCTCTTCGGTGCCATGCAATTGGCTATGGTTGCAAATATTGAACCAAACCCGCTACTGCCATTATGTACATTCCCTCAAGTCGCCGTTGCGACTTTTTCCAACTTCGTTTTGGTTAGTCACAAGACAAGCTCAAATCACAATGATTCTTGTCGCTACTGCACACATGAGTTCAATTGGCATCCTCGACCACGTCCAAACATGGAAGGGTTACTATTGGAATCAACCCACTGGGCCCGCGTCCTCAAGGCAGTTATATATGCTTTTGCAACTTCAAGTCTGATATAGACATGGTTCCTAAAATTAATTTTGCAGTTAGGGTTGAATTTACCCTATGTGAATATTCTGGTGAGTCCATCAAAATTCTTCCCAAAATTCATTCTTCCCAAAATTAATTTTTTCTTCCCAAAATTAATTTTTTCTCCCCAAAATACTATGCACATGATATGGAGGTCAATAAGTAATTTGCTGGTATGGACATGGTTCCCAAAATTAACCTTGCCATTAGGATTGAATTTACCCTCTCTGGATTTTATGGTGAGTCCACCAAAATTTCTTCCCAAAATTCCTTCTTCGCAAATTATTTCCTCCTTCTTCCTTCTTCCCAAAATTAATTCCTTCTTCCCAAAATACCATGCACATGATATGGAGGTTGATGAGTAATTTGTTGTACCTTACTATTGATTAGTTTGCTGCCTTACCTACCATATGAGCCCCATCCCTGACCCCATTTAAAAATTTTCTTAATTCAATAGCCACAACCTTGCTATCATTTCTGATTCTTTTTCTTACTTATTATAGTTTTTTTCATGTTTTTGTGTTTGTGTTTATTAGGTTGGGTGGAGAGAACTTAGCACCAACCACTCCGTATCAGTTTGCCAAATTCCAAAATTAGTTCCTTCTTCCCAAAATTTTAAGTTGGGTGGAGAGAACTTAGCACCAACCACTCCGTATCAGTTTGCCAAATTCCAAAATTAGTTCCTTCTTCCCAAAATTTTAAGAGCATTAAATTAGTTCCTTTTTTCAAAATTCATGCACTAGAGCTGCGACGGTATGGGGTGAATTGGATGATATGGCTGTTGCTCAAACTCAGCAGATTTATGGCGATAGGTATGCAGATAAGAAAGATGCTGGCCATAGCAATGGCAGTATTGCGCTTCCAGTGCTTGGGGCAGCAATATGGATCACCGGTCATGCTCCAAACTTTTTTCTTCTCTTACCTCTCTGTCAATTCCCAGATCCGAAGAACAGATAAGAAGTCTGTGATGATGATAAATTTTTTTTTTTTTTTTAAAACTGGTTTGTCTTCATTATCGATGAAGGAATGTTGATGAATCAAATGAAATTTAGTTTAGACTTTTTACAGATGTTAAAAGGGTAAAATTGGTATATTAGAAATATTTTATGGCTGATGTCATCATTTTTGGTTAAAACCCTAGCCGCAGCCAAACAGAAGGCGTCGGGGTTAGTAACCTTTGAAAATAAGGGAGGTATATGTAAATTTTAAATTTTGGGGGGTGTATGTGTAATTTAGCCTAATGTTTGGGGAAGGTAGGTGTAATTTACCCTTTATTTATTTATGTTTTTGAGGGGTTGGGGGGGCTTGGGTGCTGCATCTTGAGCTGAAGTGACACAGTAAGGTAGTGTTATAAGCAAAGGAAGGACTGTAATTTTTTGTGGCAGTTTGTATTATAGTTTTTGGTTGGAGATATTATCAGTCAAATTGTGGCATTCATGGTTGTACTCCTTTTTTTCTTCTTAGAATGCAGAATATATGAAGCAAGAAATGCGTCTTAAATTTGTTATTTATGGCTTTTCAAAATTTTTGCTTTATTATATTTGATCATTTACTGGATTTTTAGGGGTGTGTGGTTTTTAGTTTTGTTTTATTTCCAGTGACCCAATATTGCTACTGATGCAGGTTTATTTTACAATTTATGAGCAGCTCAAAAGCTTTCTTTGCTCAGATGGTTAGTTCATGGCAAACTAATGTTCCTGAAAAGATAAACAATAAAATGATTTTGTGTCTAAGCTATATTATGTGTTTGATTATTGCTTTGCTTTTGACATGCTCATTATAGTTTTGGTTGATATGCTTGTTTAGATGGGAATCATCAACTTTCAATTGGTGCTAATATGATAGCTGCTTCTGGTGCCGGAGCTGCAACAACCATTGCTACGAATCCTCTTTGGGTTGTGAAGACAAGACTTCAGGTGTGTCTTTGACTCACTGCAGCTTGTCTATTTCTTGATCTTTCTTGTCTGTAATGTTTTCCCCTTTACTTTTCATTTAATTTCTGGGAGATTATGGGTTCTTATGTCCACCCCCCCATCTCTCTCTTTCTTTCGCTTTCTCTCTTGGTATAAGAAATGGCTGGAAGCGCAAGAGCAGTAATGCATGATTGGGTTCAAGTCTCTTTCCAAGAATCTTTTGTTGTCTGCTAGTAAAGGAGTAGAATATGCTAGTTTGTAGTGCAGCTAAAAACTAGCTTTGGAAGCTAATTTATTGTCTCTAATTAATACTCGTAAAGAATGAATATTCTGAACACCCTAACACTTCAGGCCTGCTCTGTTTGGTGCTGGGGCCTTGGAGACCTAGTCTTAGGCGTTGAATTTGTCAACTCCCTCAGCTTTTCATCTTGGCAGTTGGGTCAGGGTTATCTGCTCTTGGGCGTTGATATGAAAGATTAGGAAAAGAGGTGGTTAAATTTCACTTGAGATAATCATGACCTGTAAATTCTAGAAACAATTGATTGAAGCCACGTAAGCGAAAGGAGTCCTGCTATAATATAATATCTAAGATATATGCATGCAATTGCATTTTTAGCTGTTGCCACATTTTTATTGCATAGCAAGTGGTTCTGTAATTGTGTTCTTTTTTTTTGATGAAAAAGTTTTAGTTAATGAAGCATCAAGAGGATGCCAAGCAAACAAAATACAAACACACCCAATTTAGACAATCATGCTCCTAACAAAAGTCAAGGACTCTAAATCTGTTTATATACCTCCTTGTGACTATACAAAATAACAAAAAATAAGCTCTTTAACCTATGAATGGAAATTCCTTCCCCTAAAAAATTCTTTTATTCCTCTCCTAGATCACTCAAAATAAAACAAATGGGCAACGCCTTAGGTTTTCCTTTTTGCTAGACTTCCTTTTATCCCAACCATTTACTTCAAAAAGTTTGCGTGTTTCTAGAAAATACCCACTGTACACCAAAAGAATTCAATAAAAGCTCCCACAAATTCCATGTCCATTTACAATGAATGAAAATGTGATCAATAGATTCCTTATCCTCTTCACACCTATTTAACACCACCTGTCATTTCTTGTGTAAATTGTCAATTGTGAGAACTCTTCCTCTTATTACACGGCATGTGAAGATAGCCATTTTTAGTGTTATCCCCGAGCTCCAAACTTTGCCCAATGGAAATTTTGCTTCTTTGGTTGGTGGTTTTGGTGGCCGAGGTAATTCTCGAGGTGGATCACGTGGTGATTGTAATACTTGTGGGGGTTCTCGTGGTAATGGTAGAGGCTTAGGACATGATACAAAGAGATGTAAACACTGTGGCGGCACTAATCACACAGAACCATATTGTTGGAAGAAATATGGTCATCCTGAGCATACCAATCATGTTGCTGCTAATCCTATAGGTTCTGATTCTGGTCCCAGCACTTCTAGCGATCCTCCAACCTCTCATACTGGTCCACAAAGTCCATTTTTTTGTGTAGAGTTAGCTGCTATTGTGCAAGCACTCTGCATCTCTCGCTCTTCTAGTTCCAATGCCACTCTAGCTCACTCAGGTGGTACTGCTTATTTTTCTGCTCCATCTGCTCCTTAGTGGGTCATTGACTTTGGAACAAGTGCCCATGTCTCAGGTGACTCATCTTTATTTTCTGATTTGGATAAAGCTATACATCGTATTACTTTAGCTAATGTCCCTTTCCTTGTCTTACGCTCGAGTTTTTATGTCCCTAAATTTTCCTTAACTTATTACCTCTTAGTCAGCTCACTAAATCTTTAAATTGGTCCGTAACTTTTTTTTCCTTTTTCTTGTGTTTTTTAGGATTTCAGGACACAGAAGAGGATTGGTTCAGGATGTGATCAAAATGGACTTTATTACTTTGATCCCAATAGTCTTTCTATTTCACATTCTGTTTTTAGTGTTTTTATTTCTCCTTTTCAATGGCACTGTCGCTTGGGTCATCCATCTCTAGCTAGGCTTAGGTTGGCAGTTCGCAATTTAGAATCTATTTCCAGTGTTGAATGTGAGGCTTGTTAGCTTGGCAAGTATCATCGTAGTGCTTTTCATAGTCATAGTGGTAGTCGTCAAACTAAACCTCTTAATGTAGTCCATGCGGACATTTGGGGTCCTTTACGGGTCTCTTTTTTTAATGGATATTGGTATTTTGTTATATTTGTGGATGATTATTCTCATATGGCTTGGTTGTTTTTAATGAAAAATTAATTTGACTTGCCAACTATTGTTTTTCGTTTTTATAATGAAATTCTTACTCAATTTGGCAAATGCACCAAAATTCTTCGCTTTAATAATGCCTTGGAATACACCAAATTTTTCATGGATTGTTTTTGTCTTGAATGTGGTATTATTCATTTGACTACTTGTATTCATACTTCTCAACAAAATGGTGTTACTAAATGCAAACATTTTCATTTGTTAAATGTTGCTTGTACCTTGAGATTCAATATGAATGTTTCCAAGCATTTTTTAGGAGATGCTGTTTTAACAGTTTGCCATCTCATTAATCATTTTCCTTTTGCTACTCTTGGTCATAAGTCACCATTTTCTCTTCTTTATCCTTCCATTCCTTCCTTCTTTCTTACTTCTTGTATCTATGGCCGTGTGGCATTTGTTCATAATCTTGACTCAGGTTTGGACAAATTCTCTTCTCGGGCTCGACGGTGTATCTTCCTTCTTTATTTTTTTTTTTTTTGATGACCCGGAACCTGAGTCAGGCAGGGCCATTGTAGACCCACCCCAACTTGCCAAACTGGGAGGAGAGTGGCCCGACCCAAGGCATCTCCCGTTTAAGTTGCGGTAGTACACCCAGCGCGATTCGAACTCCCGCCGCCCGCGTTTACGGTTCGAAAGGAGCTCTTCTTGACCACTGGACTAGACTGCGGGGTCACGATGTATCTTCCTTGGCTACTCTCGCACTCAAAAGGGTTGTCGTTGTTATCATCCACCCTCTTGATGGATTTTTGTGAGTGCTAATCTTACCTTCTTTGAGTCTACATCCTACTGTCCTTGAGAGGGGGAGGTTTCTCATTCCTCTTGAGAGGGGAGATGATGGATGATCTTGTCCTTCTTGCTCCTACTCCTATTCCTAGGTTACCTCCTCTTCCTCCTGCTCGTAGTTTGTCTCCTTTACAAGTGTATCAATATCATTCTCGACCTGATCCTACTACTTTACCAGCTCTAGTCGACTTTGCACTTGTGGATCTTGAACCATTTGAGTTGCCTACCACTGATGTTTCTAAGTCATTTGAGGATCCTATTATTACATCTCCTGAGCCTGAGATCTATTCCATTGATGATCTGCCCATTGCCCTACGACACGGTAGACGTACTTGTACAAAACATCCTATTACTAATTTTGTTTCTTATCATCGTATGTTACCTCGTCTACAATCCTTTGTTTGTGCCTTGTCCTCTATTTCTATCCCTACCTCTTATGAGCAGGCTTTACTATCACTGGAATGGAAGCTAGTGATGGATAAGGAGATGCGTGCATTGTATCGTAATCATACATGGGAGCTTACGTCTCTTCCACTTAGAAAGAAGACAATGGGGTATCGATGGGTGTATACTGTTAAGTATTTTTCAGATGGATCTGTTGAGAGACTCAAGGCCCATTTGGTTGCTAAAGGATACACACAAACATATGGAGTTGATTATTTAGAGACCTTCTCACTAGTTGCTTGTCTTAACTCAGTTCGCATTCTTCTAGCAATGGTAGTAAGTCTTAGCCTTTATTTTAACTTGATATTAAGAATGCCTCTTTACATGGTGAACTTCAGGAGGAAGTATACATGGACCAATTACCTGTGTATGTTATTTCAGATAGTGAGAATCTTAGTTGTCATTTATATCGAGCTCTATATGGTCTCAAGCAATCCCCATGAGCATGGTTTGATTGGTTAAGTAATGTTCCTCTAGAATATGGTTTTAGCAGGTCCACATTTGATCACTCGATGTTTATACAACAATCATCTTTTGGTATTATAATTCTGATTGTCTATATTGATGATATTATTATTTTTGGAGATAATGAAAAGGGCATATTTGCATTGAAGCAACATTTAGGGAAGCAATTTTACACTAAGGATCTTAGAGTTTTACGTTACTTCTTAGGGATTGAGGTTGCTTGTTCCTCCAAGGGTATATCTTTATCTCAAAGGAAGTATGTTCTGGATTTGCTCTCTGAAATTGGACTCTTGGGTTCTCTGCCTGTTGATACACCTATGGACTCCTCTACTAAGCTTGATTTTGATAGTGATGATCTCTTTTCCGATGTTGGTCGATATCGTCTTGTGTGAAAGTTAATTTATCTCACCGTAACACGACTTGATATTACATATGCTATTGGTGTGATTAGTCAATTTATGCATGCTCTTCGGCAACAACATTTTGATGATGTATGTTGTATTTGGAGATATTTGATGAGTTCTTCAAGCAAAGGGTTACTCTATTGATCTTCCACCATGTTGGATGTTATTGAATATAGTGATGTTGTTTGGGCTGGTAGTTGTTTTGATAGGAGGTCTACCTTCGGGTATTGTACCTTTATTGGTAGAAATCTTAGAACTTGGCGGAGTAAAAAACAAATTGTTGTAGCACCTTTTAGTGTAGAAACTGAATATCGTGTCATGGTTCATACTCCTTCAGAGATGCTTTAAATTCGTTCTCTTCTTCATGATTTTGGCATT
Organism: Vitellaria paradoxa; assembly: GCA_019916065.1. Taxonomy (NCBI): domain Eukaryota; kingdom Viridiplantae; phylum Streptophyta; class Magnoliopsida; order Ericales; family Sapotaceae; genus Vitellaria; species Vitellaria paradoxa. The sequence goes on along the minus strand of CM034243.1, from coordinate 18,564,753 downwards.
AAGGTTTCAGCCCCAATGTTGATGTATTGCGATAATCAAGTTGTCATCTTCATTGTCAATAATTCGATGTTCCATGAACGAACAAAGCCTATAGAGGTGGATTGTCACTTCATTAGGAATCTCCTACTTAAGAAGGATGTCACCACTCCAATGTTGTTAAAATTTCGATTTAAATCTTAAAATCTTACGATTTTACGATGTTAGAGTAGGAAAACTTGTTCGATTTTATGTAAAATCTTAACAGGGGCAAAATAGGTAAAATCTCAATTTCGGGACGTAAAATCAGTAAAATCTTGATTTTATAGGTGATTTTACCGATTTTAAAAATTAAGTATTTTTGTGTAATTTTGTCAAATAAAATTGATTTTTATGATTTTTTTCAAATAATATGCCACAACTATTTCACTTTTTACTTTTTTTTTTTAGTTTTTTTAAATCTATAATACTATTATTTACTATACTACACTAGTTGAGAACTATGTGCGTTGTTACACTAAATTGACTACCACTATGAAGCACGGATATGAATACAGGGTGGGTACGAGTACGGGTATTGATACGGGATACGACAATTTTCAAAAAATAAGGATATGGGTAGGGCGAAGATACGACAAAAAATAAAAATAAAATATATATTTTATTTAAAATATTTTTGAAGATAGCATCTATATACTACTAAATATTATATAAATAACAATTATATAGCTTGAAAAATACCATTCAATCCATAAATTAACATCATCCATACTCAAAACTACCATCATCATTCATACACAAAACACAAATATAACAAAAAATATCAAATAGAATTTTATACATCCCAAAATAAAAATAGTTTTTTCATTTTCTAAATTTTAGTTATATCCAACTTCAATCATATTGATATATTTTAGTTAATTACAGTTGGGCCCCTTTTAAAAATTTATTATATCAATTTTATCCCCAAAAAAAGGTTTAAAATATTACATTTGGACCCCCGCAGTATCTTAAAAGTATCCTTCCTGTATCCTATCCGTATCTCAACCGTATCGTATGCAAAATTTAAAATAAAAAATTAGGATACGTCACGATACGTATCCGGCCGTATCCTAGTCATGTCTGTATCCCTGGAGTATTCAATACGAGTGCGGCGCCTAATTTGAAGTATCCGTGCTTCATAGGATTACCATAAATTAAATTTAGTAACTAGGATAGAAACCAAGAGACTTATGATAAAATATTACAAATACATTTCAAGTCAAATAAAAAATTAGGATAAAACGAACTCAGTATTTAATACCAACTGTATAGATTACACCAATTATCTTAATAGTCTCAGTTGTGTAGTTGGGTAACAGAATTATAGAACCAGATATAGAATCTTTTGTAAACTTTGTTGAGGATTCATTTTGTTAATATGAGTAAGTTTTCGGGTATGACATTTTTCTTGACATATGTATTTTCTCTCCTCTCTTTTTTTTTTTTTTTTTGTTTTTTTTTTTTTTTGGTGACCCAGAACCCAGCCGGTTTATTATAGCCCTCAACGAACCGTGTAGCCGACCGGTAAACCGGGGGCCGACGAACACCCCACAAGCCCGCCAAACCGCTTAAGTCACACGCTTGCACGCGTGGTGGGTGGCCCTTGGAATAACTCAACGAGACTGGATTTCACCAGCGGAGACTCGAACCCTTGCGGGTTGTTGCCTCGGCCCTCCACAATCAGAGGGTCACCCGCTGAGCTAGGCCCAAGGGTTCTCTCTTCTCTTATTAATAAAATTATTAACTTATAAAAAAAATGAAAGCTCTAAATAAAAAATTGTAGCATAATAGACTATTTTTATTTTATAGGCATTTGATAAAATTTTACGATTTTACGATTTGAATTTTGGATCTTTTATTGATTTTAAGTAAAATCTCGATTTTAACAACCTTGCACCACTCTATTTGTACACATAGACTCTCAGTTGGGTGACATACTCACCAAGCCTTTAGCTCGCTCTCTATTCGAGCAATTTTGTATCAAATTGGGCATGTTTGATCTCTTTTCTCCAGCTTAAGAGGGAGTGTTAGAATATTCTAGAATATATTATTAGAGTATTTTAGGATATATTAGGATACATTATTGATTGGGCTTGATTGTCGATTATTATAGTTTCCTTTTTTATTGTAATTTGGTATTATAAATACAATGAAAACCAGGGAAGGGAAATTATCCCTCTCCCAATTTTTCACTCTGATTCCCAACTCAACTAATGTCCAACAAAATAGGCTCAATTACCCTAAAATGATCTCGGTGGCATCTCCCTATGCCCACCACTCACAGCAAAACCAATCGCATCAAACTAATACACGATGCGAAGGCCCAATTTCTAGTGTCTTGCATTGGAACCTTACCTCTGGCCAACCCTGAACAGGGGTGACCTTTGCATAAGACTGCCCCTTACCCCTTGAACTTGCAGGCCCCATGCCTCGATTGTACTCACATAAACCATTAGCAAGGAATTCCCAACCCTCGCCATAGATTATCTCCAAAATGTACACCTGATATCTACTTATAGGAGCAACTAGGATAATCTCTGGCACCCAAGAGCCTCTAATCTTGCATCGGTTATAAGAAACCCTATGTTTCCTTTTATCTTGGCAGCCCGTGTACAAAAAGCTTCCTCTTCTTGACAACGCTTCTCTACAAATCTTGACGATCCATTCTCTTTCATCTTCAAATACCCATATTGCCCACTGATAGCCTTACCCCCTTTTGATGATTCTAAGGTTATCTCTAATACCTCTGACTAGAATGATATCGATCTTCGAATCTCAACACTGGAGTTTTCTACCTTATTGTCGTCCTCTATCCTAGGACTTGTTTGGACCCTTGCGTCGAATGAGCTGTCGCAAACAAGAAAGGGTCATGAAAATGTTGGCCTCTGCAAGACTTTGAATTTTAAGGGTCATCGTAACTTGTGCTACACCTTGGACTATAGCCCTTGTTTCTTCTTTTGTATCTCCCCATAGCCAGCCTTGCTTCCGAAGGAGATGGAGATTGAAGGGTCTAAACTGCATTTCTGGTTTGTGTGCTCTCCGTGGAGATGGAGACAGAGATGAGTGGTTTTGGAGGTACTTGAAATCTTGTTTCTTTCTCTGTGTTTATATCTATTTCTCTGTTGCAATCACATAGTCCATCAGACACTGTCGTCGAGCAATGAATCCAATGCTTGCCCTCAGGACATCAAAAAAGCTAACTACAGAAAAAAAAACTCCCTCCTTGAACAGTGCGACCTCTGCATAAGACTTCTCTTATCCCTTGATTTTGTGGGCCCCCTGCCCGGATCAAACTCAGCTAAACCATCAGCAAGGAATTCCCAACCAGGATGATATAGCACCCAAGTGCCTCTAATCTTGCTTCGGTTACAAGAAACCTTATGTTTGCCCCCCATCCAAGCAGCCCATGTACAGAAAGTCTCATCTTCATGATGATACTTCTTGACAAATCTTCATGATCCATTCTTTTTCATCTTCGAATACCCATATTACTGATAGTTCTTCCCCCTTTTGATGATTCTAAGGCCATCTCTAATACCATTGACTGGAATGATATTGATTGTCGAATCTCCACCCACCAGAGTTCTCTGCCTCCTTCTTGTCTTCTGTGCCTTAGGGTTCACCTGAACCCTTGCACACCAGAGGAGCTATTGTGAACAAGAAGACTGTAAGGATCAAGGAAACGTTGGTCACTGTGAGACTTGGAATCCAAAGGGTCATCATAAGTCTTGCCGTGCCTTGCACAATAGCCCCTGTTTTGTCTTTTGTATCTCTCCATAGCCAGCCTTGATTTTGAAGGAGTTGGAGATCGAATGGTCTGATCTGCGTTTCTGAGTTGCGTGCTCTCTGTAGAGATGGAGGCTAGTGTTTTTTGAGTTACTTGGAATCTTGTTTCTTTCTGTGTGTTTGTTTATTTCTTTCTATTTCAATCACAAAGCCCATCAGCATTTGCTTTTCCAGGATATCAAAAATACTAAATGCAGAACCCTTACCCCTGGGCCAAAAAAAAAAAAAATGTCTACCATCTGTGAGAGATAATAACATACAAGGCTATGGGTACTGCGTAATAGATAAGCTTCTTATTCATATAAAAGCTGCCATCGCTGTGTTGAGATTATATGATGCTCCCGTTCCTTCCCCCCCCCCCCCTCCCCCGCGGGTAAAGGCACTCGTCCTTCTGAGTGGTGTCTGTCTATAATCATATGGTTATTAGTTCAATAACTGCAACTATTTTGTAGTGTTGTCCTCGTTATATATTCAGTATGTTGAATTGTAGGGTTGATCTTTCTTTGTCTCTCTAAAAAAAGGGGGGGTTGATCTTTCTTGTTTAATCTACTGTTGTTTTGTGAATAAGCTCCTGCAGGAGGTGCAAAAGCCTTTTTGAATTTATTTCTTGTATTCTAATTTTCTGCAGACTCAAGGAATGAGAGCAGGTGTGGTTCCATACCGAAGCACACTGGGTGCTTTAAGTAGAATTGCTCGTGAAGAGGGTATTCGTGGATTGTACAGGTTGATATATCAGTAGTCACAACAATTAGCTGTATCTTTATAGTGAATTTATCTCTAGCTCGGAATATTATTCTGACGGCATTGGATTTTCTGTGTGGGTGGACAGTGGTCTTGTGCCTGCCTTGGCTGGTATCAGTCATGTTGCTATCCAATTTCCGACGTATGAGAAAATCAAAATCTATTTGGCCAATCAAGGTAGCTGTTCACTTATATCAGTCATTCATGAACTTTTTCTTCAAGGAGAATTTATTCATTAAATTTGACGATGCCAGATAACACTACAATGGATAGTCTCAGTGCAAGTGATGTTGCTGTTGCTTCCTCAGTTTCCAAAATATTCGCATCCACATTGACATATCCACACGAGGTATGATATCAAAGGAGACATCTGCAATTCATTAACTTCTATGCTAATTGTGCCAGAATTTTTGTAACTTAGTCGCTTATCCTTCTTGTGATGTTGTGCTTGAGTCCATTGGCTTGCTATAACTATTTTTAAATATTTGCAGGTAGTACGCTCTAGGCTACAAGAACAAGGACACCACTCTGAGAAAAGATACTCTGGTGTCATTGACTGCATTAAGAAAGTATTTCGGCAAGATGGCATTCCTGGTTTTTACCGTGGGTGTGCCACCAACTTGGTCAGGACTACACCAGCTGCTGTAATTACATTCACAAGCTTTGAGATGATACATCGATTTCTTGTTAATGTTTTTCCTCCTGATCCACAGCCTCACACATTGTGAAGATGGATCATTTCTCAACTCGAGGATCTACTGTGGAATGAGTTTTGCAAATCAGTGCATTCTTTAGCTAGCTGGCCAAGCAAATCGGACCAACTTTATTTTGTTTGGGACGATGACTCTATTTACTTGCTTGGTTAGTGTACTTTAATTATTTTTGGTAGTTTTTAGCAACATGGTTGACAATTGCACTTAATTGAACTCGTGTAATGTCAAAATCTACCAAATGGATGTGAGGACTATATGTATACTGATAGTGATAATGACGATAAACTGAAAATGCAATGTAGACTTGAAAATTTTCGAGTACTATTGGAGAATATTGGATTTTAACTAGCTGTTGCACTGGAGTTTCTTGTTAAGGTACCGTGGCACATGAAAAATAGAGCAAAACATGAACCTTCTACGGTATTGTTCGATCCATCTTGCATGCGTTGATCTACGAAGAGATGTTTAAGATTGCATTTAGATAATTTTGGATTTCAAAGTAATATATTTGAGAATAAATTGTATTAAGATATTGGAGTAGGGTTAATTTTTATTAAAGAATTATGTACGCAAATATTGTGAAAGATGTCTATAATTATTATTTTTATTAATATTGTTATTATTTGATAATTTCAGATGTTTCAAACTACTGAAGTCTGCTATGGATTACGCAGCTAAAATAATAAATTTTCATTTAGATATGATTGGTTAACTTTTTAACGTTCACTTTAAAAATAAAGTGCACATTTTAATTAAAATATAAATAATAAAAATTGTATAATATTTTAAAAATATAAATACCAAATTAAAGTAAAATACAAAAAATAAATACATGTAAAATTATTACGGTTACCAATAACATATTTACTTTTAGTTTCTAAACTTTTAACAATAAAGATAAATATAAAATATTACACTAACTAGTATTTAATTATTCAAGATAAATTATAAAAATTCTCTTGGAATAAACAAAAACTTAATGTAAGATTCAAAGCAGCAAATCTTGATCTTGCTATAGAGATAAACTCTATCTATCAACAATAAGAGACGTGAAAGTAAATATTTTTTATCACAATCTACATCTATTCCAAGTACTTTACAAATATGAAATCAAATTTAAAAGAAACACTCAATTCTCCATGGATATAAATACATACATACATATATACAGTCCCCGTTTGTAACATTTATATTTACTGTTTTTCTATTTATAGTGATAGATTTTTAAAAACTGACAACAAAAAAGTGTTCGTTAAATTTGTTTTTATTTTTTTCAAAAAAATAAAAATTAAAATAGAAAAACATAAATAAAAAAGTATTTTCAATCTGTTTTTTTTTTTTTTTTTTGGTTACAAACATTTTGTCAATTTCAATGTTTTGTCAATTTTTGTTGTATCATATTAAATTGAATTATTTTATTTAAATATTTTATTAAACTAAAATCATTTTTAATAAATAATATTATTAAATTAAATTATTTATCTAAATTAATATGAAATATATTTTATTAATTAATTTATAATAAATAATATAATTTATTAAAATTTTATATTTCTTCTTAAATTATTTTTAATAAATAATATACCTTGTTGAGAAGGTGTTCAGACGCGTCGCATACATCTGGTATAGGGAAACTTGGAAGGCACTTGGGCGAGCCACATATTCATCACGTTCATACCAGTATGATTGCTCCACCACTCACATCTTTGGCAGTACAACCACTCCACTATCCATGATTCGAGCAGTACAGTCTTAATTGTCCGATGCAGCAGACAGACGTGTGCCTAAAAAGTTATAAATAAGAGGACATTGAAGGATAACGGTAAGCATATTTTGTCTTACAAAAACTCTAGACATTTGTTTTTTGAGCTAAGTCTTATCTTCAACTGGTATTAACTTGACTGTTGAAGGAGTGTTCAACCGAACTTTGCCTGCCTGGTGGTGTCCTTCAGGTGCCAAGCAAGGAAGCAAGAAGTGTAATGCCATCTTACTCGAAGCATTACCATCCGAGCAGCTTCATTCGCCTCTAATAGTTGGTTGGACATCCTAGTAAGGAATATGATTGAATTTTTGACACTCCAATTAGTAACTGATATATGCACACTATCAATGATAAATCCTTCATTCAACTTAATCAATTCACCTTAATATGCATTTGTACATCAGAAATTTACTCCTTTGCTAAGAGTCTTCTCTTATCATGTAATAATCGTATCTTCTTAGGCACATTTAGCAAATTTTTAAGAGTTATGAGAAGGAACAAAAAGAAAAATGATAAGAAAGAAAAAAATCAGAATAATAAATAATATATACATATATATGTATATTGTGAAATATAAATTTTATTATACAAAGTAAAAGATAAGAGGATATATAATAAAGAAAAAAAGAAAATCAATGAATAATAGATGTGTGTACATATATATATATATATATATATGGATAAGGAGGAAAGAAAATAAATGATAGATATATACATAGAAGTTTAAATTAAATCAAAATACATTTACAAGGAGATTAAAATGCAATATCATTTTTTCAAGGAGAGAAAAATATAAAAACGAAAACGCATTTTGATAATGCGTTTTTAGTTAATGTGAAAACCCATTATAAAACTGTGTTTTCATTGTCGGTATTTTAACAAATATTTTTAGTTGGACAATATTTACCATATTTTTTATTAAACAGCGGTAGAACAAAAAAAAAAAAAAAAAATCGAATGTCAGCCTCCCCATTTTCAAAGTACTATGCATGCGGAGTAAAATCATTTTGGCATGTTATTATTACTAGAAATTACCTATGCCTAAATCACAAAAGTATAATTTGACTTACAAAGTGCTCAAAAAAATAAATAAAATAATTTTTAGAAAAAGTTAAAGGAAACTTATTTGATTGTTACCATTATTTGATCATAGGCACTAGTTTTAAATTTAAAATCAAAGTCGAGTAAGAGTTTGAAATTTGAACAAAACCCTTACACAGTAAAACTCTCTCTCTAATAAATCTTATGCATTGATGGTTATAAAAACAAAATTTCAGCCCTTAATTTGGAAATATATATCAAATCATTGAGTTGTAAGTCTTATTTTTATAGGTTATGTAGAAGTTATATTAAAAAAAATGAACTTCCTTCCAATTTCATGTTTGATTTTTGAATTTGGAGCAAATAAAAAGAAAAAATATAAATCAATGAGTCCTAATTTTTTCCTTTAATTTCACTTATTTTTTCTTTTTCTTATTTGCTCATTTAATTTGGTCATTTTTAAAATATTTTATGCATTTTTTTTGTAAAAAAATAAAATAAATAAAAAATATATTCAATTTGGAGAATGTTTTCTTAAAAATATGCTTGATAGAAAATAAAAAATAATTAAAATTAATTTAAAAATAAAATATATTTTATTATGATCGATTTTTTTTAAAAATCACTAGATTATTTTATATTTCTTTATAAAATTTTAAAAATTAGGAGAATTTTTAAAAAGTGTTTCAAATATTTTAGAGTATTATAACTATTATAAACTATAATATTTTAGAACAATTAGGAGTTTATAGAAAATATATGGAATATTGTAGAAAATAATAGTTATTATAAATGTCTTAGAGATTTTAGCAGATTCTGAAAATAAAACCCCATTGTTGGATTAAAACAATCTCCACCATTCATTAGGAAAGTGAACGAATATAAATAGAAGGAGAATTTGTCTATTTGTATGAAATGTATTCAAAACATTTGAGCGAGTTAATAATAAGTAATTCACCAAAAAAAATAAAAAAATTACAAAATTGTGTGTAAGGTCAAAAGAATTTTTTAGTCGTAATTACATAGTTATATAAATTTAATTCTATATTTTTTAATATTTTTTAAATATTCTTTTTAACCATTTATTATCTTTAAACAAA